>CAUYUJ010015842.1:127500-190000 GCA_963575745.1 Prorocentrum cordatum
TTCCCATATTTTCTGGGTTTCTGTCTTCCCCCCCGCTTCCCATATTTTCCAATATTTTCTGGGGAATCGAGGATTAATTGTGTTTGTGTGTTTTTCCCTCTCCTGACTCTTGGGCGCCACCCTGCCACGAGTGCGACCGCTGGCGCCCTCGGTCCTTCAGGCCTTGGAACGGCAGCTCCAGGCAGGACTTCACCGCATCCAGCGACTGCGGCATCTGTTTCGGACCCCTGAGCCTCACTCCCCACTCCTGTGGAGTCTTCAAGGGGACCAGAGATCAAAATTCTGAAGTATTCTTGGGCTTGGTGCGTCTTCTCGCGTGGCATTTTCGGGCCCAAGAGGGCCTTCAAGACGAGCCGGGACGCCTCTTGGGAGTCTGACCCAACACGCAGACACGGTGGCGGGATGGGCCCGAGGCCATTCGATAAGTTGCCACGGCACTACCTGCCACTGGCATTCAGGCTGAGACTGAAGCTAAAAGACCATGTGCAAGACCAGGGCGCGTGACCCAGCGGATGGGCACAGGTAGTTAGCGAGGACCGGCACACGTACGCACGGAAAGTTCGTGTTGTGACGACTTCTACGCAGGTTAACCTGCAACTCCTACCATGGTCGCTACAATGATCGCGGCGTCCCGATCACGGAGACCATTCGATACGGGCCGAGTCCAGGCCACCGACGGCGTTCAACCTTGAACGCTCGGACTGGGATCGCCGCCGCGTCGACACAACACGCACCTGCGGCACTTGCGCACGTGAGCGGATCGATCGGATCGACATGGACCCTGCAGCCACATGCGTGCATCAACCTGCTCCGCTTTCGCGTGCCGACCTCCCGCAACTGGCCCAAGCCGAGCAAGAGCCGCCGCCCCCCCCCGCGCTGAAGCGGGGCCCGCCCATGCTGTAGCCGCACATCAGCGTTGGCGGTGACCCACAGCTCTCCTCGCCGAACGGGGGGGGCGAGAAGAAGAACGAGGCGGACGGGACGGCCGCTGCCTCAACTGGACCTCCTCTGACATGGAGCCCGCCCTTCGCCATGCCGCCATCGCCGGTGCTCGGGCACACGGCGGGCCACATCTCTGGCCCTCGCTCGGACGTCCATTCCCTGTTTGTTTTCGGTTTCGTGCGTTGTTTTCTAAATTTTAAAAGATGAACAAGAATGCTCCTCGATGGTCCTCGCTGAAGGAAAAAATGCACACGTCCGAGCGGTGCCAAGATCTGCGCCTGGCACAGCCGGGAGGCCTCCACCTCAAGAGCGCGCGCCCCCCCCCCACGCCCTCCCCGCCCGACGCACGAGCGGCGCCCACGCATCTCCGCATGCGCGCCCTCGCGGTCCTGGCTTCCAAGGGGCGCGATCCCGCGGCTAAAGCGATCGCACGGCTGCTTGGACGCCCGAGTTATCCGGGGTAACTCGGGTCCGGGGTAACTCGGGTTCGAATTTCCCGAAAAACGAACCCGAGTTAGCCCTGACCCGAGCTACCCCTGATGATTCGGGGCTCTGAGCTGCGCTCCGCGCGGGGCAGGAGCGACACCACCACCCCGCATTATCCGCGGGGTCGCGGCCCAGTGGCCCCGCCCCCCGCGGGACCAAGGGTGCGAATAATCAGGGTCTTCGCCCTCGACCAGCGGCCCTTCTTCCGACGGCCGGTGCCCGAGCTTGGCGGCTCGCAGAGGGGGGCGGAGGGAGGGGGGGCGGCTTCTCCGAAGGAGGCTGCCGCTTAGACGGCGCCAACCTTGCATCTATAGATCAGGACCCTTGCCATCGCTCGGACGTCCATTTCCCGTGCATGTTTCGGTTTCGTGCGTGTTTTTTGTTTGTGCTCGATGGTCCAGGCTGGTCCTCGATGGTCCTCGCCGAGAAAAAATGCACACGTCCGCGCGATGCCAAGGTCCGCGCCAACTACGAAGCAGGGGTGCTTCTGAGAACCCCTCCCGAACCCCCCTCTGCGCGTGGCTGATGAGCCCCCCGCCCCCCCCGCGCAGCTGGGCCGCCCCGCGACGCGATCCGAGCCCCCCCCCTGCGCCCCGCGGAGGACAGAGAGCGCCAGGCGCGGGCGGCCATCGGCTGCCGCGGGGGGCGCCGGCAGCATTCCAAGGGGCGAAGATCATAGACAAGACAGGCACGGGGCAGAGATAGCGCGGGGTCCATGACTTGGGCGCCCGAAGTAGGTACGGCAGGTTCGCGTCGTGTCGACCATGGCGTTGGTGCCTGACAGCGCGGGGATCCTTCAAACTTGAACGATCGGCCGTTCCGTGAACGCCGGATCCTTCAACGACGGGCCGATTCTGGGCCACGGGCGGCGTTCAACCTTCAACGCACGCGCTGGGGTCGCCGCCGGTCGGCACGACGCGAACCTGCCGTACGTAGGGGGCAAACACACCTACCTCGCTTTTGACCACCCCCGCTTCCAAGAGATACCAAGCGATGCCAAACTACGGCATGTACTTGTCAGGCCGCTTGACGAGGAGGCGTATGGTATGACTTGGTTTTGCCTGGAGTACGCTCTGAGTACGGTGCGGTAAAAATGGGCACGATGCCCAGCAGCAAGTGTTGTCCGAAACCGACGGCGGGGCCGCTGCTGGGCAGACGGCCTTGCTGCCTGGAATGGCCCACGCCAGCGGCGGCACGGGCCACGGACCCAGCTCAAGATTGACAAGGACTGCTGTCATTCTCCGTGCCCTTTCCTTCCGGGCCCATTTCGATCGTGCCAATATCGGGGATGGACAGACCTCCCTTTAGTAAAACGTGGTTTAGTGAAAACGACCCGAGGCCCAAACCTGGCGGGCGCAAGCCTGGAAAATAACGGCCGCGGCGCCCTCTCGAGAACCGAAAAGGACAATTCACTAATCGACGTGTCACTGTTGGGGGTTCTGTCCGCCCCGACACTATGTCTGATTCCGGAGCCCCCGCACCCAAACAACTTGCCGTCGCATCTTGGGGGGCACATCTGTTGCCCGTGCTGGGGGCCTCTTGAGCCGTCTGGGCGCCCTTTCGGGGGCCTCTGCGGCCGTCTTGGGGCGATCCGTGGAGCCTCTTGGCCCGCCTTGGGGTGTCGGGGGGCCGAACAGACGGGGACAGGAAAAACCGGAAAGCCCTAAGGAAAACCACTAATTTTGCCTCTCGGAGCCCTCCTGGAGTCTCTCTTGGAGGCTCCTTGGGGAGTCTTCGGGGCTTCGTGGGCCGTCGAGCGGCCATCTTGCACGATCTGGACCGATCAGTCGGCGACTCCTCGTCCTCTTGGGGCCGCCCGAGCCGCCCGGAAACGGTCGGCCGGCTTCTGCCGGCGTTCAGCCCGTGGCCGGGGCCAGGTTTCGGCGGGTGCCCCTCTCAGAACCGCCCCCCCCCCGCAAGGTCGGGGAACAACTTGCAGCGAGACGAACAGTCGGGACCCGTCGCAAATGCATATGCCCTGATCCATGTTCCCCGGTCTCCGTGAAGCGCTGTCCGCCAGGCTTCCACCAGCAGGGTCCACTGCCAAGGAGGGAGAGAAGGAGACGCAGGAGAGGACGGCCTCGTGACTCAGAGGGCCCGCGCAGGAGCCGCAGCCGTGGACTCCGGAGCGCCGTGCCCAAGGAGTACGGGGCACGACGCCCGAGGCGAAGAGAGCGACCTGTGGCCCTGGCGACATCCAGCTGTGCTCTCGCCGACGCGAGGGCACCTCGATCCGCAAACGCACCTCTGCCGTGCGTCCTCGAGGTGGCAAGTCTCGCATGCAAGCGCAGCACACGTCGAAGGTGTAGCAGGGGGGAGGAGGAGGAGGAGGAGGAGGAGGAGGAGGAGGAGGAGGAGGAGGAGGAGGAAGAGGAGGAGTAGGAAGAAAAACATGAATGTGATTATGGCCTGGTCCGTGAACGCGACCCCGCTCCAATAGACGAATGGATCTGGGGCAATCTGGTCAGAGGCTAGAGAGCGCAAAAGGTCAAAACAAGTGCAGGGCGTCAGAGCTGCGATCACGGATGGCCTCAACGGGAGTTCCAGACACGGTGGAGGTTTTAGGTAAGGTCGCCTTCGATAAGGAACCCAGGGCATCGCGACCGATGGGCGGCCAAATGTCGGCCACCCACCTCGCCTTGAGACAAGAAGGGATGAGGCAGGGTCTGGGCCCCAGGAAAACGTTCCTTATCCAATGCCGCCGCCGTACATCACCCCCAACCCAACGCCCTGATCCCACCGTCACACCTTTCGACTTTGCATGCGTCAGCCCTCCCTTGGCATCGCATCGAGGAGGGGGATCACGAGGGCACTTGGCCCAGCAGGGGGCGTTGCCTGGGAGCGAGGGAGAGCGGGCGCGAGCGAGCGAGAGCGCGGCGACGGTCCGGCGGGACAAGCCCTATAGAAGGGTGGCACGAAAGGGAGGGCGGAGCCCCCCCGGAGTGGGACTGGGTGGCTTGAGGTCGATAGGTGAGAGGTGATGTGGGAAGTCATGTGCTGGAAGCTGGATGTCGGGGGAGGATGGGGAGAGGGATGAGCGAAGGATAGCGAAGAGGCTCAGCGTCACCCTAGCGAGATTCCCGGAGAGGGATGTCGACGGGACACAGGGAGACAAACATAAATCCATTCAATTTCTGGATTCCCTATATTGCTGCACACTGTTCTGGATGTTCCTCCTCCCCCCCCCCATTTCCCAAGATTTCGGGAGCCTTGGCGCTTGCTTGTGCTTGTGTTTTCTGTTTGTGCTTGTGCTCATGCTCGTGCTTGTGCTTGTGCTTGAGCTCGGCTTGTGCTTCTGCTTCTGCTTGCGTGCGTCAGACTTGTACTCGTGCTTGTGCCTGTGCCTGTGCTCGTGCTCGTGCTCGTGCTCGTGCTCGTGCTTGTGCTTGGCTTGTGCTTGTGCTCGTGTCTGACTTCGCCCCCCAAGCGTGAGGCAGACGACCTGGAGCCGGCGGGGCGTGGAGCGGCCGCCTTGGCCTCCCTAATGGCGGCCGTGAGCGCCTGGCGGCAAGGGGGCGGGGGGGGGGAGGGCGGGAGGGGCAGCGAGGCAGGGGGGGCATCCACGATGAGACATCGTGCCGCAAGGGGATCTAGGACATCTAGGGTCAGGTCGGGCGTGTCACCCTACAGGGGGATGTTCGACAAAAAAAAATCCCCAACAATGCCCCAAAAAGGTCAAACAAGTACACCAAAAATAGTCCCCGGACTATTGTTTGATTATGTTGGGGGTTTTTTGCATTTCTCGTCGAAAATCCCCCTGTAGGGGGACAAGCCCGACTTAAATCTAGTGTCAGGTCGGGCATGCCCTCCTACAAGCGGATTCTTGACGAAAATAAAAAACAATAGTCAGAAACGAAAGCTTAACAAAACCATGCGAAGTTTGGACGATGCAAGCTCGTCAAAAGTAGTCGACACATCGTCCCCAGACTATGTTTTAAACTATATTCGAACCCTCCTCCTGCAGAGGGACATGCCCCACTTAAATCTGGGGGCGCGCATCTCGCCGAATTCTTGGGGCTCATGGAGGTGCCCAGGAGGGTGGGCTCCGTGGGCCCCCGAGGCTTCCGGGGGGCACCTGCTGCCAAGGCCCGCTTCGCAGTCGACGCGCTCCCTGCTCTGTGACAGTGCCCATCGGTCGGACAAAGCACGCAGAAACATGCAGTGGGAAGGCGTTGAAAGCAGATTGGGTCTCCGCCCGACCCCTGAGGACGCACTGAAAGGGGGAGAAACCACTCGATCACTGAGGCAAGAATCTGGGAATCCCAGAATACTTACTTTAACCGGAAGCCGGGCAAGGGCTGCTAAATCCGTGGCTGCTAAAATCGACCTCCGGGAAGCTGTCTTCGTCCTTCCAGGAAGAAGCCCGTTGACTGTTTCGCGTGCCGCGCCTCATTCCGCGAAGTGTTTTTTTCCTTCTGGGAGGGCCGTTTTAGCAGCCACGGTTTTAGCAACCCTCGCCCAACTTCCGATCGAAGCGACCGGTGGGTGATCAATTCACCAGGGAGCCAGATACATTTGACGTGGCCAGCCTGAGCGAGGGCCGGAGACACTCGGGCGTTGGCAGAACTGGGTTTCGTGGGACCTGGTTTAGTGAGGTGTACTGGGGGACGCCCCTCCGCCCCATGCCGTCGCCCGAAAAACACCAGCTGCGGCAGACCTGGTTTAGCGACTCTGGCTCATTCAAGGGCTCCGAGGCCCTAGCACAGACCGGGTTCCCTCACAGGGGGTCCTGGCTACATCCGAGACACAACGAACGGCCCCAGAGAAGCAGACACGCCTCCGCACGGGTTGGCCAAGGCGGTGGGGCGGACCCTGGGCTGCGCGTTCCGCCAGCGGTTGGTCGGGCGCGGGCTCGCGGCAGCCCTTGCGCAGGCTCTGGGCCCGTGCGTGCCAGGTGCGCAATGCCACCCCCTCGCTTTCCCCTCCCCCTCCCCGCGCCCTCATGTCGTGTCGTCTCTTCGTGTGTCGTTTCTCTTCTCTGGGCCACAAGGCCCCTCTTGCGCTTGTATCGGGGAGACGTAAGACTCGGGTACGGGGGACTCGGATTGGCCTGACGGGGGTCATCATTAAAATGACGAGACCCAATCTGAAATTTGACGCGGGCTCCCTCTGCAGACATCTCACGAAAACGGGTCCGTCAAAATCCAGGACGCGCTCGTCAAAAAAAAACCTGCAAACCCGAGTTCTGGCTCACTCGAGTCTTGCGCTTCCCCAATTGTAGAGTGCATACATGCGCTGAGCATCACGGTAAATACTGCAAGTCCGAACGAGCAAGCGCATCACAATAAGATGCTGGGAGACAAGACGACGATCCGTTTGAAGATGGCGTTCTGCCGCCTCCGCGTTCAAGCTCGCATGCACACCAAGCCTTCTCCCAAATCCCCTGATGGCCTGAGGGGACCAACATCTGTTCTGTGCCTGTTTCCATGTGTCTGAATCCTTTCCTCCTTCGAACAGTTTTTCTCGTCCCCTACCTCTGGGCTGGCTTTGCATCCTGAGTCGTTTTGATGGCAGTTTCGGATCCGAGAAGCGGCCCCCACAGCCCCGAGAAGTCCAAAAACCGGACGCCGCGATTTCCTGGCGACGCCCGGGACTGGCGCTGGCGGCCGGCACTGGGCAGCCATTGGCAGACGCGCCGAGAAGGACCGAAGAAGGTGCGCGAAGAGGGCGAGGAAAACGGAGGAACCCTCGGCATGGAGCTGCCGAGAGACTGTTCGCCTCTTTGTCACGGCTGAGGGGGCCAGTGGGCACCCCTGGGGCGCGCGCGAAAGCGAGCGTGTGTGGCGTGCGGCTCTGGGCCCTGCGGCGTCTGAAGGCCCCAGGGACTGGGGATGGGAAAACGGAGAGACGCCGATTTGTGCGATCCTCTCCAGACCACTCCCGATGTGCGTTCTGACCAAGATTCGAGGCGAATCCAGCCCGTAGCGACGAGGGGCTTGTTTCGCGCCGGCGTTAGGGTGGTGCTATGGTTCTCGTGCGTGTGTTTGTGTGTGTTTGGGTGTTTAGCTCTGCGCGCGGAGAAGGAGGAGGAAGGGGAGGCAGCTGAAACGGGAAAGCGGGAGCGAAGACGGCCGGCAAGGCAGGAAGCAGCCGTCGACTAGAATGCAACAGAGCAGAACAACGAACGACCCACAGCAAGAAGGCAGCACAACAAGGCGTAGCGTCTTTTGCTCGAGCGTGCCTTCAGCCTGTCAAGAGCCCCAATGCACAAAACGGGACACATCGCCCAGAGCGCGTTTGAGGGTGAACCGAGTCCATGGCCACCGCCCGCGGAGGTCCCGCAGCTCGATGCCCCAGGCGGTGGCTACCGGTACAACTCCCAGCCTTGGAGCGCGGGTCTCCGAGTGCTTATGTGTATGATGATGTGAACAAGCCTCGAACTGATCCCTATCCCTAAGATCGGCAAGTGCCAAGGCGATGATAATGACAGGGATGAGCCTCAGAAAGGAAGGGGATCCTGAGATCAGCACCGGGGCCAGGTGACGCCAGAAATAAGGATAGGGATATGCTTCCAGCCGGTAAGATGTTTCTTCTTCGGCTACCTTCCAGAAGCGCTCTCTGCATGGCGGTGGCAAGGCGGCGCCCCGACTACGCGCGCACCCGCCGGAAGGTTCGCGGAGGCCTCGTCGTCGTCGTCGTCGCTGTTGTCGCCGTCGTTCGGCTCCGAACAAGGATGACCCCATAATGGGGGCATACTTGTGAGCGCTTTCTTTTTCTGCGTTTCGACATTGGGCGGAAGGGGGGGGAGGGGGGGGGAGGGGTCTGGCTCCAGACTTCTGCCTGATGCGACTGTTTGCAACAGTGCGTCCTTCGGGGATGGACAGACCCCCCTTTAGTAAAACGTGATTTAGTGAAAACGACCTGAAGCCCAAACCTGGCGGGCGCAAGCCTGGAAAATAGCGGCCACGGCGCCCTCTCGAGAACCGAAAACGGACAATTCACTAATCGACGTGTCCCTGTTGGGGGTTCTGTGCACCCCCGAGTCCTATGGGGCAGACTCCACCTGCTCGAAACCGGCGCACCGAACAGCCAAGATCTACTCTATGGGGGGGGGGAGGGGGGCTAAATCGAGGGAGCACTGTTCGGGTGACAGTGGGCTTCCCGTTAAGACCATGAACTCCCACGGGCGCCCAGGGCTGTCGGATAACAAAATATCTGAATGGCGAGCCTGAGGCCAAGTCGGTACTCCAGATTTCGTAATCAAAGGGAGGGGGTCTGGACCATCCAAGACAAGCTATTTCAGACCTCCCCCGTGGGAGAACCCTCCAAAACATCGTCCCCAGACCCCCCAGGCCCTCAAAGATAGCCTGCAAGAGACCCCCCCCCGAAATGAGACCCTCTCCCTTTATTGCGAAATCTGGGGTACCCTGTTTGGCGTGCACACAATGAGCAGGAACCCTCATAGTCGGGCGTCGCGGAACAATCGCAGTCGTTGCTGTCAACCTTTCCGGCCTCTGGACGACGCTACGCAGCTCAAGGATTAGGTCGGGCGTGTCCTCCTACAGTCGGATGTTGGAGGGACATGTAAAAAAACAAGTGGCGCGAACACTAACAAAAACAAGTGGCGCGCATGCCAGGGCTCATGCACAGAAAGGAAGGAGTCGGGGAGGAGAGGGGACTCTGGCTGATGGATGGGACGATGGAGTGGGCACTCGGGATGGGGGGGCGGTGCCGTGCCGAAAGAAAGGGGTCGGGGCAGAGGGGGCGCGTTGGCTGGTGGGTGGGGTGATGCGGAGGGGGCGCTCAGGATGGGGGTGGGGCGGTGCCGTGCCGACATAAAAAAGTCAGGGCGGCGCCGTGCCGAAACAAAAGGGTCGAATCAGATGGGGCGCGCTGGCTGGCGGGTTGGGGGGTGCGGAGGGGCGCGGGCGGAGGGTGCGCGCTGGCTCGGGGTGCGCGGGATGCTGGGGGGCGGTGCCGCGCAGAAATAAAAAAAAAAGGCCGCGGTGGAGGGGGGCGTTCTGGCTGGCGGGCGAGGGGATGCAGAGGGGGCGCGCGGGATGGGGGGGGGGGCTGTGCCGTGCCGAAAAAGAAGGGTCGGGCGGAGGGGGCGCGCTGGCTGGTGGGCGGGGGGGGTGCGGGGGGTGCGCGGGATGGGGGCGGAGCCGTCCCGAAATGAGAAAGTCAAGGCGCAGGGGGCGCGCTGGCTGGTGGGTGGGGTGATGTGGAGGGGGCGCGCGGGAGGGGGGGGGGGCTGTGCCGTGCCGAAATGAAAGGGTCGGGGCGGAGGGGGCGGTGCCGTGCAGAAAAAAAAGGTCGGGGCGGAGGGAGCGCGCTGGCTGGCGGATGGGGGATGCGGAAGCGCGCGGGCCAGATGGGGCGCGCTGGCTTGTGGGTGGGAGGGGGGCGGTGCCGTGCCGAAAAAAAAGTCGGGGCGGAGGGGGCGCGCTGGCTGGTGGATGGGGCGATGGAGGTGGCGCTCTGGATGGGGGAGGCGGAACCGTGCTGAAATGAAGGTGTCGGGGCGGAGGGGCGCGCTGGCTGGTGGGCGGGGAGATGCAGACGGGGCGGGGCGTTCGGGGGAGGGGCGGTGCCGTGCCAGGGGTCGGGCTGGAGGGGGCGCGCTGGCTGGTGGGTGTGGTGATGCGGAGGGGGCGTGCGGGATGGGGGGGGCGGTGCCGCGCCGAAATACAAAGGTCAGGGCGGAGGGATCGCTCTGGCTGGTGATGTGGAGGTGGAGCGCGGGATGGAGGGGGCGGTGCCGTTCCGAAATAAAGTGGTCGGAGCTCTAGACGCCCTGTGCAAGATAATGAAAGTGTCGGGGCGGAGGGGGCGCGTTGGCTGGTGGGTGGGGAGATGGTGGGATGGATGGGTTTGGGGGAGTGCGTGCCAAAATGAAGGGTCGGGGCGGAGAGGGCGCGCTGGCCGGTGGTGGGGGGATGCGGAGGGGGCGCGCGGGATAGGGGGGGAGTGCCGTGCCGAAGTGATAAGGTCGGGGCGAGGGGGCGCGCTGGCTGGTGGTGGAAGGATGCGGGGGGGGGGGGGGGGGCGCGCTGGATGGGGGGGGTCCGTGCCGAAACAAACAGAAGTCGGGGCGGAGGGGGCGCGCTGTGGGGGCGGCGGTGGGGGGTGCGGGGTTGGGAGCGCGCGGGATGGGGGGCGTGCCGAGAGAAGGGTCGGGGCGGAGGGGCGCGCTGTCTGGGTGGGGGGGCGGAGGGGGCGCGTGGGATGGGGATGAAGGGGGAGCGGGGGCGCGGGCTGGTGGGTGGGGTGGTCTGGATGGGGGGGGGGGCCGCGCCGAAACAACTGCGGGGACGCGCGCTGGCTGGTGGGCGGGGGGGGGGGTCGGGGCCGGAGAGGGGCGCGCTGGCTGGGGTTAGGGGGGTGCGGAGAGGGCGCGCGGGACGGGGGGGGATGTGCCAAAATAAAACAATCGGGACAGAGGGGGGTGCGCTGGCCGGCAGTACGTGGGGGGGACTCGGAGGGGGCGCGCGGGATGGGGGGGTGCTGTCGGGGCGGAGGGCGCGCGACGGCTGGCTGCTGGGGGGGATCCGGCTGGTTGGTGGGGGGGGTGCTGAGGGGGCGCGCTGGCTGGTGGGCGGAGGACGAAGAGGGGGCGTTCGGGATGGGGGGCGGGAGGGGGGCGCGCCGAATTAAAAGGGTCGGGGCGGAGGGCGTGCCGAAATAAAAAGGTCGGGTCGGAGGGGGCGCGCGCTGGCTGTGAATGGGGGATGGTGGTCTGGGGGGCGGGGGGGGCCGTGCCGAAATGAAAGGGTCGGGGCGGAGGGGGCGCGCTGGGCTGCGTGCCGAAATGAAGAAGTCGGGGCGGAGGGGGTGCGCTGGCTGGTGGGTGGGGGGGGGTGCGGAGGGGGCGCGTGGGATGGGGGGGGCGTGCCGAAATACAAGGGTCGGGGCGGATCGGGCGCGCTGGCTGGTGGGTGGGGGGATGGGGTGGGGGCGATGGGGGCGCACTGGCTGGTGGAATGGGTGGGTGATAGAGGGAGTGCCGCGCCGAACCAAAGTGGTGGGAGCTTTAGACACCCCGTGCGAGAGAATAGCCAACATACACTCAACATGTAGAAAAACACACAACAAAGAAATGTCCCAGACTATGTTTGTACTGGTTTTGAATATTCCTCCCGGTTTGAGCTCCAGGACCGTCAAAACAACTCGGGCTGCTATATGGTGGGCCCCCGTCGCAAACGAAGGCGCCGCCGGGAAGGAGAGGGCCCCGAGAGGGCGACCTTTGGTGCGCGCTGCCTGCCGATCGCGGCGTGCGAAGCGAGAGCAGCGGCACGCGTGTCCTCGGGCTTCGTCCCCCGAGCCGCCGCAGGAGGAGGAGGAGGAGGAAAAGGAGGAGAAGGAGGAGGAGGAGGAGAAGGAGAAGGAGGAGGAGGAGGAGGAGGAGTAGGAGGGCTGGGGAGGAGTAGGAGGGCTGGGGAGGAGTAGGAGGGTTGGGGAGGAGGAGGAGGAGGAGGCGGAGGAGGAGGAGGAGGAGGAGGCGGAGGAGGAGGAGGGGGACGAGGTGGAAGTCGCGCGCCAGGGGCACCTCTGGCGAAGGGGTCACGGCTCGGGCCTCCGGAGGCCGCTCGGGATGGCACGGGCACTCCCCAAGCAGCGCTCTCGGCGAGATGCAGCGGCTGAAGCGTATACCCCTCGGGGAGGTGAGTGCCGATCGAAAACGGGTCTTACGCGAGATGACGTAGCTACGTTACGCGGTGGCTTGCGCGGGCCGCCAGCGCGGCACGCTACTTTGAAGACGATGGCGCTTACGCGCGACCTTACGCGGGCAGCTTACGCGACAATGTCGGCGCAAACGACCCCGTTTTTTGTTTGCTTGGTGCAGGTGGAAGCAGGTGTGACCGCGAGCCTCGACGTACTCTCGGCATATGTCGCCGTACACATAGCCGAGGTCGTTCCGGTTCTGGTACTGGCGGGGGCGGGGGCCGAGGACCGGGCCGCCGCTGGGCAGGGACGGGTTGAGCCAGGGGGACGCGCGCGACCCTGTGAGAACTGGATGTTGGGAGGCAGACCGGCCGTGCAGAGGAGAGCCGAGGAGGGCGCTGAGGACGAGGGGGACAAGCAGGAGGAGAAACAGGAGTACTCCCTCCTCCCTCTCCTCCTCCTCCTCCTCCTCCTCCTCCTCCTCCTCCTCCTCCTCCTCCTCCTCCTCCTCCTTCCCCTCCTCCTCCTCCTTCCTGGCTCGACCTCGATCCTGGCGGAGAGGGGGCACTGCAAAGCCACAAGGGATGGATGGATCGATGCCCATGTTCTCTGGTGACAGCTCGTCGCGTCGGAGCGGGGTCCACTGGAGCACGCACTGCGGTGCGCATGGCCAGCCGAGCACGAGCAACGAGGACGAGGACGAGGGCGAGGAGGACGAGGGACGAGGGGCGGGACGATGGGCAGAGGGGTGTCCCGCTGGAGCCCGGGCCCAGGCTCCCGTAGACGGGCAGAACCTGTGCTCCAGAGGCCCAACCAGTTCTCTTGGTCTTCTTGTTCACTCCCGGCGCTCCCATAGTCTTCACGCGGCTGGAAATTCAACGTCTTGGTTTTTCCCAACCATCCAGTGGTGTTGGGTCCTCGTTTTGAAGAGACAGCGCCCCACGTTTCACTCCCCCTTCCTCCAACTTGCTCCCGCTTCTCCTTCCTCCCACCTCCTCCCACATATAGCCCCTGTGGCAGGGTTCGCGTGTGGCTCCCCGCCCACCGAATGTCAACTCGGCACACCCATAAGGGTCTCCACCGAAGGCCCCAGTGGCAAGGTTCGCATGCGGCTCCCCGCCCACCGCGTGTCCATTTGGGCACACCCCTCAAACGTTTCGTGGCCCCATAGAGAGCTCCACCGAAGGCCATGGTGGCAGGATTTATATGTGGCTCCCCGCCAACTGCACGTCCATCACGGCACACCACTCGCGCGATTCGTGGGACCATAGAGGGCTCCGCCGAAGGCTCCAATGGCCTGGCTCGCAGGCGGCTCCCTGCATGTCCCTTTCGGGGCACCGCCTGCACTTGTCGTGGCCCCACCGAAGGCCCCAGTGACAAGCTTCGCATGCGGCTCCCTGGCGCCATTTCGGCGCACCCATCACACACGTCACGGCCCCAAAGGGAGCTCCAATCCTCCTCCTTCTCCTCCTCCTCCTCCTCCTCCTCCTCCTCCTCCTGCTCCTCTCCTCCTCCTCCTCCTTCTCCTCCTCCTTCTCCTCCTCCTTCTCCTCCTCCTCCTCCTTCTCCTCCTCCTTCTTCTCCTCGAAGATACTCACACCTTCGTTACTCACAACTGCAGAGGCTTCCTGCCAATGTGAGCCTCAGCGCGGGGTGCCCGGGAGTCCCAGCGCTTGCCTCGTAGCCTCTGTTCCTCCTGCCTCGTCTTGTTCGCGGTCCCGTGGCCCAGCGAGGGCCTTCCTGAGCCAAATACTGGGTACAATCTCCGTCCTGACTGTGTCAACGCGTTGGAGGTCTGGGAATAGGTTTGGATTCTGCGCAGGCTGAGCTCCACCTCTCCTCCTCCTCATCCTCCTCCTGCTCCTCCCATGTTTCCCTTCGGCTCCCGACTCCCTCCTCCTCCTCCTCCTACTCCACCTCCTCCTCCCCCTCCTTCTCATCCTCCCCCTCCTCCCCAGGCATCCGACGATGTGGTGATTTCAATGCGCGACCCCAGAGGTCCCCACTCCTCCTGGGATCAATGTGTCCTCGTCCTGGGCCCCAAGTAACGCAGAGGCTGGAGACGAGAATCGAGTTCGACTGGCGAATGGCCCAACCAGCTAGAGGTGTGAATGACGCAAGATATTTCCTCAGATGTACCGCGCCGCAAAAGAAATTGAGCACGTGGCAGTGCGGATGTGGACCACGAAACGTGCGAGGGTGGGGCAGGGGTGTGGATGGTAACCACGAAGTGCGTGCGTGGAAGCGTGTGACGAAATGAGAGTGTGTGCGTGTGTTTGTGTGTGCGTGTGGCTTTGGCGGGGGGGGGAGGGAAGGTCAGGGGCATGCGAGGACGGCCACTAAGGCATTCGGTGGAGCCTGGTGTTGGGCCACGAGACGTGTGGGGTATGTGCTGGAATGGTTGGGGTGGGGAGGGTGCGAGGACTGCCACTGGGGCCTTAAGTGGAGCTCGGTCTTTGAGCACGCATCGTGGGAGGTTTGTGCCGAAATGGGCGGGGAGCACGCGTGCGAGGACGGCCACTGGGGCCTTCCGCGGAGCTCGTTAGACGGCCGCGAAAATATTGAGGGGTGTGCCGACATGGTTGGGGTGGGGAGGGTGCGAGGACTGCCACTGGGGCATTAAGTGGGGCTCGGTCTTGGGCCATGTAGCATGCGAGGGTTGTTCCGACACGGGCGGGGTGAACACATGCGAGGCCACTGGGGCCTTCCGTTGAGCTCGCTAGAAAACCCCGAGAAGTGTGAGAGGTGTGCAACAATGCTTGGGGTGGCAAGGGTGCGAAGACTGGCTATGGGGCCACGAAGCGTGTGAGGGGTTTGCCAAAATGATTATGCGGAGGGCAGCGGTAGTAGGAGGGGGCAGCGGGAGGAAGGTGAATGATTCACGCAGGGCGCTGCTTCGTCAAAACGAAAACCCAATGGATTTACGCATCCAAGTTGTCGGAGTTGTGGGTTCTCATCCTCCTCCTTTTCCTCCTCCTCCTCCTCCTCCTCTCTTTCCCTGATCCTCTTCTTCTTCTTCCTCCTCCTCTGATCCCTCTTCCTCCTCCACCTCTTCTCCTCCTCATCCTCTGCCCCTTCTTCCTTCTCCTCTCCCTCAGCCTCCTCCCCCTCCTCCTCCCGCTCCTCTCTCTCTCTCTGTTTTTCTCTCTCTCTCTCTCTCTCGCTCTCCGTTCCTCCAGCTACCCCCCTGCCGCCCTCCCACCCGAAGCCGAGGAGGAGGCGGCGGGAGAGAACGGCGCGGCCCTGAGGGCACCGGGCCCCGGAGCTGGCACAATGAAGGGGCCCTGGGACACACAAGTAAATACACACAAATAAAAAGACCCCCCATGTTTTCCCATATTTTCTGGGTCTTTGTCTTCCCCCCCAATTCCCATATGTTCCTATATTTTCTTGGGAATCGACGATTAATTGTGTCTGTGTGTTTTTCCCCCTCCTGACACAAGAACGACTCAGGATGGAGAGCCTGACCCCAGGAAAGGAACCTCTGGAGATCCACCTCGTGCAATAAAAAAAAGGCAGAACATCCGCCAAAAAAATAACCACCCTGGCACGCGAGGCCTTTAGTCAACGCGCCCCAAAGAAAGAAATCGAACAGGGCAGGGCTGTGTAGGAAACGCCCAGGGCCGTATAAAAAAAACGCCACTTGTCCGGTGCGGGTGGCTTTTCCTTCCTTTGTTCGAAGACCTCAGGGCAACAGTGCGCGCGCGGAGTATACAAAAAAAACGCCACTTGTCTGGTGCGGGTGGATTTTCCTCCCTTTGCTCGAAGCACCTCGGGGCAAGAAGTGCGCGCGCGGAGCAGCCAGCGACACTCGGCAGCGCGGGGGGGGCGCCCTGTTGAAGCCCAGCATCCACATGAACTTGCGCCCGTCCCCGGCGCCGTCCGGATTTCTGGGCACGAGCACGTACAAATGGCGGCCCAGGTTCTGGGCGCGCGGGCGGGGAGGCAGCGCCGGCTGTGCACAAAAGCGCAAAGGGGGGTGCGCCCCGTGGCAGGGAGGAGGGCAGCGGCAGACGAGGAGGCGGGCACGACACGGGGAAAGGGTGTCCTGCAGGGCTCGACCCAAGCAGGGTCTTCTGCCTTCGAGTCGCTTTCGCTGCCCCTCGCTCTGTCTCCTCGCTGCCCGGGCGGCGCGGGCGCGAGGCGTGACGTGACCGGCCCCCTCTCCCCTCCCCCTCGGTCACGCCCGTTGCCTGAGGGTCCCACGTCGCGGAAGAACTGAATCATCGTAGGACATATTTTTTTGCGCGATATTTCAAATCGGGTCGATCTGTGAGGGTCTGGGGCCCGAAAGCTTGCGACAGCGCCGGGCTCGAACAACCTGAAACGCCAGGATCTGGAGGTTGTCGCCAGGGGAGAAAACTAATCCCCACGAAAGACCCAACAATACGCATGTGTGAATGCCGCGTTGTGGGCACCGTTTTCGGTGGAGCTCCCTATGGGGCCACAAAAGGTGCGAGGCGTGTGCCGCAATTGGTGTGGGAAACGAATGCGGCCACGGCGACTGGGTCTTCGGTGGAGCTCCCTATGGGGCCAAGAAGCCCTGTACTGGGTGGTGGAGACGCATGCGGCCGCGGCCGCTGGGGCCCTCGGCGGAGCACCCAATGGGGCCACGAAGCGAAGTACGGTACTGTGTGGGGCAAACGCATGCGGCCACGGCGACTGGGGTCTTCGGTGGAGCTCCCTATGGGGCCGCGAAGCGCCGTGCTGGGTGGTGGAGACACATGTGGCCGCGGCCACTGGGGCCTTTGGCGGAGTTCCGTCTGCGACGGATCGTGTCGCAGAGGAGAGGGGTGCGCAGAAAGCGTCGCCGCGCGGAGGGCAGAGGTGGGACTTGGAGAGGAGAGGGGAAGAGGGAGCGGGAGGGAGGGAAGGAGGCATGGGGCGCAGCCTCGTCAACACGAGGACCCACCGCCACAGGATGGTCAGGGGAAACTGCGTAAACATAAGTTCTCGGAGACTGCATATACATCATGCCGCACAGAAAAGGGCTTCCTGGATCTGCGCTGGGAGCCCCTGCATGGCGCGCGGAGTGCGCTAGGGGCGGCGACGAAGAAACCGCCAGGGGCGCCCAGCGTGGCTCTATCGACGCGCAGCGACGCTGGGCCGACGCTAATCGACGCTAACTCCACGCTTTCTCATCGGCCGCCAGACGCCTGCGCACGCTAGGGCTCCCCTGAACTGCTGCCGAAGACACGTGTGTGTTAAACCGTGAGGCATCCATGCGTGCAAGACTCATATCCAGATCCAGTGCCTCTTGGACCTTTTTGGAAGCGGCGCCACAAGGCCTAGGCGCACTGGATATGGATAAACATCGAGCCTCTAGGGGGCAAATTTATCCATATCCAGTGCGCCTCGGGCTTCTTGGGAAGGGAGCCCGAAACTCCATACTGCAGTGGATATAGACAGAAGTACTGCCCGCAATCCAAACGTGTGGCGGAAGAAACGCCTCGTTGCCGTGTGGGCGATTTCGGAAACCCTGCCGGAAACGTTGTTTTCTTGGGGACAACGTTTCCGGAAACCCTGCCGGAACCCTCTTGGGGACAACGTTTTCCTTCCGCCGCCTGCCGCCGAGCTTCCGCCGAGCCTCCGCCGAGCTTCCGCCGGCGGAGCCGGCCTCGTGTTACTTCCGCCGGCCTTCCGCCGACCCTTCCGCGGAGGAGGAGGTGTCACTGCACCGACCTTGCAGACGTGCTACAGCGGATTTGCGCGTGGACGGGTGCCCACGCCAAGCCCCGACACAGCGAGCGACAAACGAAGCGAATTGCATGTGGCATTTTTCAGTCTTCATGCCCGACCCCAACAAAAATCGTATCGAGATTCACTTCGAAATCTGGACCGAAATTATACAGGACACTCTGGGCCCATCCAATCTTTTTCCGAACGACATCCGCTCTGCGATGTTGCCGCCATGGCGACTCCTTCGATCCTTCAAGGCAAGGCCCTCTCTGGCACGCCTTGAGCAGGGACCGACCGTCCCAGCATTCCTATAGGCCTACCACGACATGGTGTTAGAACCCACAAATGTTCTAAGAACAATAACAGTGTTCGTAGAACAAGAGACCGATGTGGTCAAACGAGACGGTTCCAGCCAGAAACGTTCTGAGAACATTTTGTGGAATCCACAACAGGTTCTTAGAACATCTTTTGGTACTAGGCCTATAGGCGAGCCGGGACGCCTCGCCACTGCTCGAAAGCCCCGCGGGTGCTTCACGCGGCCCTGCGCCGGCCCGCCTGCTGCATCTTGCGGATGTCCGCGGCGGGCACCGTGGTCTCATCCTGGGCCCCCGGCGCCCCTCCCCCAGTCCTCTCCTATAAATATGACGCTGGGCACGGCGGCCCCGCCGCTCCCGTCGCGTTGGACCGGCGGCGAGCCCAGCGGGGAAGAGAGAGTCGGGGATGGACAGGACCCCCTTTAGTAAAGCGTGGTCTCGTGAAAACGGCCTCGGGCCCCAACCTGGCGGGCGCTTGCCTGGAGAACACGACGGCCGCGGCGCCCCCTTGAGAGCCGAAAGCAGACACTTCACAAGTCGACGCGTCAGGGTGGGGTGTCTGTCCAACCCCGAGAGAGGGGGCGGGCCTTCTTCTCACAGGCTGCGGTGCGCGGCTTCTCAAACGCCCTGCGGTCTTCTGAACATCCGTCTCTATCTTCGGGAGAGGCTACCAAACCGCTCAAACGCAGGCGTTTCGAGTCTCCTGATGAGGCCCGTCCTCTTACAAGCTTCCCCCCCCCCCCTGCGAACTCGCCGCTGATTTCGAAGCGGTCTGCCACTTCCTCTATATAGGAGCTCTGGGGCAGAGAACGAAATCTGGCCGTGCAGGGAAAATGACCACACGACGCTTCTTGTTCAATTCTTGTTTCAGGTCGGGCGTGTCCTCCTGCGGGCGGATGTTTGGGAAAATTTCCAAAAATTGATTAAACATCTTCAAACAATACTCACAAATAGTGAACAACAACTTCCACTGCCTTTGCTTTGTATGACTATTTTGGAATATTCCTCCTGTAGAGGGGCATGCCCGACTCAATGTTTGTTTACGCGCACCTGGGGGCCATTTCCTAGCCCAGGACCGTCGGAGAGCGGCTCTCGGGATGAGAAGCGGGTCCCATGGGAGCCCACGTCGCGAAAAAGCCGCTTCGCCTGGGTCGGGCATGTCCTCCAACAGGAGGATTTCGAAGGACAAATCGAACGTAGTCGAAACATACAAACAAGTCAAGCAACAAACCGTTCCCTGGCTACTTTTGACATGTTTTTTGAATCTCCCTCATGTCGAGGGACATGCCCGACTTAACGCTCCGCGAGGAAGTGAGGGGTGGAACATCGTCAGAGGCGGCCAGAAGGGGCGCATCGCCCAGGGGGGAACAACACGTGTATCAAGGGGCGCCGATGCTCCATGTCTTCGGCGAGGCCCTCGCAGGGACACTGCGTGCAGCGCCCGCCCGTGCGATCTCCACTCCGGCCGTCGCCGCCCACATCTGACGGCCACGCGTTGGATACGCACGCGGTGGCCTGGAGCACCTGGCCGTAGAAGGGCCGAGCACCAGAAAGGTGTCTGGCCACGTGCGGATCCAGCGCTCGCCGGAGCTGGCCGTGTCTCGTGTAGCCAGCTTCCTCGTGCAGGCGCGGCCTGCCGATCGCTGCGCGGCGTGCGACAGCGGCGTGCGTGCCCAGGGCTGGCCACACACACAGACACCCGCGCCCCTCGCAGACCGCGCACCACATGCCACTCTGGCGAAGGGCCACTCTTCCACGTGTCCGCTCTATGTGAGCCCGCGGGGAGCATAGGAGCAGCCAGACCTCCTCCTCCGCCTCGCGTCGGGAAGCAACAAAAACACCACGCGCAACGTATGACTCTTTACGTGGAGCCCTCGGGGCCCCTCTGCGGGTTACCAGGCCCAGGTGCTGTCAATCAACACCTCACAATTAAAGGCTGGTCCCGGAGAAATGGTCGAGACCACAGTGGATCCACGCTGCAAAAAAAACTTGAACAAATAACCCAACGAAGCAAAAACCACGCGGGGAGGGGCTCGTAGGCGGGACACATGTTTGCATCCACGGGGCGTTGCCGCAGGCGCCGCCGTGGGGGCCCAGCGCCGATCCAAGAAGCCGCGCGGACCTCCGAGAAAACCCACCAACCTTCTGGGCGTAAGGTGTCCAACGATGTCTCCCTTTCCTCTTTCTTCCAAAGCTCTCTGCCCTTCGGGGAAGGGTGCCCTCCGCCAGGTCTTTCCGCTTGGTGGGCCGCGAGCGGTCAGGGCGCCAGAGATGGTCAAAGATGGCTCCCAAGAAAGCCTCCGATGCTCAAAGACGCCTCCGAGGGGGCTCAAGATAGCAACATCTGGTTCAAGACAATTTCCGATTCACCTGCAAGAAACGGGGCCAAGAGATCCAAATCAATATCGTTGCCCTCTCGTCTTTTGCCTGCCGACGGGCTTTTGAGGCATCAAGGTGGCCCCAAAATGGCCCCAAAGAGCCCCAAGATGGGCCCAAGAGGTACCCAAAACGGCCCCGCCAGCGCCCAAAGTCGGCCCAAGAGCGCCCCAAGAGGCAAAGGTGATGACCCAAGAGGGGGGTTGTACATCGAGGACCACTCCTCTTTCATCGACACCCTACTTGTTTACCACCAGAGGCCTTCACTTGCAGGACCCCGCGACACATTGACAGAGCCCTCTGAGGACCCCACGGCCTTCCAAAAGAGCCCAAGGATGGCCCCGAGAGGACCCGACGCAAACGCCAAAAGAACCCAAGAGTACACCGAGAAAACCCCAAGATGGCTCAACGAGATCTTGTCCTCGTTGCCCTTCTCCTCATCAACCTCTTTAAAATCGTCAGCCTCGTCCTCGTGCTCCTCGTCATCATCCTCGTTCTCGTAATTGTCGTCGTCATCTTCGTCGTCGTCGTCCTCCTCCTCCTCCTCCTCCTCCCTGCCCTTGTCCCCGTCCTCGTTCTTGCCCTTATCGTCCTCCCACTTTTCTACAACTAAACACTATGAACACGAGTGTTCCTCCTCTCCAGACGTTGTCCGGAGGATCTACCGCTCCCCTTCCGCGTGCGTATGTATATATATATATATATATATATGTATATATATATACACATATATATAGATGTGTATATCTATGTGTATGTATTAAATCAGGAATGCAACTATTGGTTTTCTTAGACTCATTGACACTCCGATTGGTCTCTGTGTTTCAAACTGGTGTTCCCGCTGCAGCTTGTGGCGTCTTCGTCGGATCGGCGTCTTTTGCTTCCGTGGTGCAGAGTGGGGTTCTCGCCCCAGCGCGGGCCACTTTTTTCGGTTCCGAGCCTTTCTTCGTTGGGCTCCCCACCCATCATTTCCTCTTTCTGCCTTCCCCCGGTCCTCCAGATCCTCCCGCTCCTTCCACTCCAGATACTTTCGGTGCTGTGCGTCCCGCCCCAACGCGGACCACTTTTCCGAATCCGACTCTTTCATCATCGTTGCCGCCCCCTTCACATCCCTTCCTCCGTCTTCCCCTCGCCCTCCTCCTCCTCACAATCCGTCCGGTTTAATTCCTGCTGCTGTTATTCGTCCTCATCCATTTCATCCCGCTCATCCTCCTGCTCGCCCACCACCCCCTCCTCCTGTGCACGCACTTCTGTGGAAACGCCGTGGGAAAGGATGGGAAGGGATCGGTTGAAACTCAATTTTTTCAGAGTTGGCTACCCTCGAATCAGCGAAGTTGTAACCGACCGTCCCTCCAAATACTTTCTTCATTAGCCCCAACAAGAAGATTCGCCATCGTGCCAACAGCACGTACCATTCAATTCAACAAGGGCCGAACAACAGACATCATAGCTGAAAAGCCCCAAATGGGCCGACGCGAGCTGAGCGCTCGTCGTGCTCGCGTCGTGACTAACCAAAACACGAGGACCGCCGATTGAGCCCTTTAGCGCCGCCACGCTGCCCCGGGCGGCGACGGCGACCAGGCGGCGCAGGCGTAGCGGTGGCATGGGCGGTGGGCGTCGAGGGGGGGTCGTCGTTAGCGGTCGCCGGGAAGGGCCGCCAGGGTCGCCGGGGGGGCGGCGTAGCGTGGCCGACCGAGCTCAGCGCGCTGCGGATTGGTGTGGACAGGGGGGGCCCTCTGCGGGGCCCCCCACCGCCCCGCTGGAACAGGGCCGGGCGGCGTGCGCGGGGCGAGGGGCCGCCGGCGCCACGCGGGCGGAAGGGCGCGAGGGGGCGGCAGAGCTGCCCAGCATGGCTGGGGGGCTCTGGGCGGGGGGCGCTGAGCAGCGCCAGGGACGCCTCGCGCGGCGTCCGCCGTGGAGGCAGCCGTGGCCGTGGCCAGGCGGGCCGCTGCCACCTCCGCCCCTCCAGACTGCGTCCAGAGGCGCCGCAACACCGCCCGCGCGATCCCCCGGCGCAGGGAGACGGACAAATGCTGGGCGCATTGGCCCGCAACCGCTGCGGCGTTTTCCCCCGCATCGTCAGCCACCCGCTTGGCTGGGACCCGGAAAACCCCGCCCGCCGACATGGGCCTCAACCGCCATGGGGAGGAAGACGAAACCCTGTGCCGCGCAAAGCCGCGCGGTGTCCCGGCGCTGCCTTTTGGTGTTTTCGTGCCCTTTGTGGGCCCTGGAAACGGCAGGGCCGTTTTCTCACCGCTTCCCAAAAAAATGTTTCTTGAAAGTGGAAACGGCAAAAAAAACGGCGACCGGAAACGGCAACAAAAACGGTTCCAGGATTGGAACCGGAGCCGGAACAGGTCAAACAACGGCGACGGAGACGGCAACAAAAACGGCGTCGGAACCAGCAGAAAAACGGCAAAACGGAACCGGTAAAAAACGGCCCTGTCGTTTCCAGGGCCCACTAAGCTCGTGCCGCCCCGTCGCCGCGCCCGCGACGGAGGGGCCGCCGCGGCGAGGAGATCGACGCGTAGCCCCAGACGTGGCGGCGAACTCCCTCGCCCTGCCCTCAGGGCAGGGCTACCGTCGCCCTGCCCTCCCTGACGTGGTCTGTTTATTTTTGTTCTCTCTCTCTCTCTCTCTCTATATATATATATGTAAAAAAAACGCGAGCTGCCGAACAATTTTTTTCAGCGACGATGGCTCCAACCAGGCCTCCGCTGCTCCAGAACGACCTCCCAAATGGCTCGACACGCTCCTCCCCCTCCTCTCCGGACCCGCTTCGCTGCACTGTAGGTGCCTCTTCCTCCTGTCTACCGCCAACGCTCCTTTGCAAGCAACATTTCTGAACGGGCTGGTGGGGATACGCGAAGCGTGAAGCATGATACTTCCGGTGAGGGTGTTCAATAAAATCTAGAGCCTGGGAGCCTGTGGAACTCCAATCGTCGACTGGCCATGAATATCACTGCCGCCCTCATCAGAGGACCCCCCAGGGTCTGAAGCCTCCTGGGCCCATTCCGAACCCCAACGCCCCCACCGCCCACCATGGGCTGTTTTCTGCTCCTTGACTTCTGGCGTGCAGGCAGGCTTACGGGTCCTCGCTCTGCAATGTTTGGTCGCCACCTCCGCGCCCCTCTAGGGGCTCTTCCGCAGGCCCCGGGTCCGTCAGAGAACGACGCAGGATGAAGAAACGATTCTGGGCAGAATGGTGAGGCCTGGGGCCCCTTCCTCACTAACTAGGGACGCAAAAACACTAACAGGCTCGGGGGGGCGTTGACTTGGAATCGGCGATGCAACGCCGATGCAGTTGAGGCCAGTCCACAAGTGAACCTTCCACAAGAAACCCAACCCTGTGACCTCAGGGCGTCCATTGAATATTGGTGTGGGGACGTCGCGCTTTCCATGGCAAAGCCATCGACACCCGAGAAACCCAGGTCATCCTGGAGGCAAGCAGGGAGCTTCTTGGCGTGGGCCCCCACTGCAAATCGGCCATCGGCCCTCGCTCGCGAGAAACTGCACCTTCGTTGGCGGGGGCTGGGCACCCGGGCCCCGACCTGTGCGAGGGAGAGTTATCAAGGGGCCCAGGGACTCACAAATTCAGACACACGAATAACAATATTCCCTATATTTTCATATATTTTCTCGGTTTTCGTCTTCCCCCCGACGTTTCCATAGTTTCCAATATTTTCCGGGGAGTCGACGATTCATTGTGTCTCTGTGTTTCTCTCCCTCCTGCAGTTCGGCTTGTGGAGACCGCTGCCCCCCGCCGTCCCTGCCCCCCGCGATACCCTCCACCCAAAAAACGCCATGCCTTCGGTGGGCGGCGCGCACCGCACCGACCTTGCAGACGGGCTGCAGCGGCCTTTCTGCGCGGACTCCTGTCCTGTCCATGCAAAAACCCCGAGGCGGCGAGCGAAAAACGAAGTGCATTTCGCGTGGACTTCTGTTCCGTCTTCATTCCTGGCATACACAAGAGAAACCGCGCGAAATGTCACTTCGAACTCCGGACCGCAATTCTCCAGGACGCTCCGGGCCCATCCTACGGTGGGGGCATTGGATAAGGAACCCTTGGATAAGGACCCCTTGGATGAGGAATCCTTGGCATTGTTTTCCGAACGGAATCCGGTTTGCGATGTTGGCGCCAAAGCAGGCCGCCTCCCGAGAGGCGCAGGCCCCACGCGTGCAGAGAAGCCCCCCGCGCCGTCTGAGAAGCCGGGTGCTTCTGTTGGAAGCCTTCCCCCCTACCCCCGTGACTCCCCCTCTGAAGAGGCCGAGTCGGGGCGATCCCCAGGAGAGCCCAGAGTCGAATCGAGAAGTCGGATCGGCGATCGAAACGAATCAGATCGGCGTAAGTCGGCCGCCAAATCGGGAGACGTCGAACCGGCAGAAGCCGGAAGGCTAGTCGGCCCACACTGGGAGATCGGCATCCGCATCGGAATCCCAGGCCGAATCGGCTCGGAATCGGCAGCCACCATCGAAGCCGAATCGAAGCGAGTCGGAGGAGTCAAAACGAGCCCCGGATCCCGGCGGGCCCACGGGCCCGAAGCGCCCCCCCCCACCGCCTCCCGGGCCCATGCGCCAGGGGGGCGCCCCCGTGGCCACGCGCGCGCTGCGGCCTGGAACGCCACGGAGGTTTGGGGAGGGCGGGCCCCGGTGCTGCGCTACTGCAGGCCCTGATGGGGTCGGAGCAGAGTGACTACCTACCAAACCACCCCAGCCCAACCCGAAGACCCGAACTTGACCCGAGTTTCGGGTTGGCGGGGGGATGCGGGTTCCATGTGTGTTTTTCCAAAGTGTTCCCCGACCCCCCCCCCACTGGAAATGGAGGACAAAGTGAGGCCTTCGGGTTGGGTTGGGGTGGTTTGGTGGGTGGTGATAGGTGGGGTCGGAGGATCGCGCCGCA
Source organism: Prorocentrum cordatum (assembly GCA_963575745.1). Classification (NCBI taxonomy): domain Eukaryota; class Dinophyceae; order Prorocentrales; family Prorocentraceae; genus Prorocentrum; species Prorocentrum cordatum. The sequence continues at coordinate 152,803 of CAUYUJ010015842.1, forward strand.
TCGGCAATACATCGACGATCCATCGCCAATGCATCGCCGACGTCGGCGATGCATCGCCGACGTCGACGTGGAGAACATCGGGCTCCACATCGAGCCCCATCGGCGATGCATCGGCGACGCGGAGCGATCCTCCGACCACATCCAATCCGACCCCATCTGGGAGGCCTGGAGCTTCTGCGCCATCCGCGGGTGCGATGCGATGGCGGTTGCAGCTTGGGCAGGAGAAGACCAGCGCGAGCCACGACTCGCAGAATGACTGCTCGCAAGGGCCTCGATCCGCTGTGAATCGAAGCGGCCTCGGGCGTTTGCGAGCAGGCACTTGGCGAATCGTGGAACGCGCTCGGTGACAGAATGCCATCCTCCAAAGCCAAGAGACCCTCCTCCCCCTCCCCCTCCTCCTCCCCCTCCTCCATCTCCTCCTCCGCCTCCTCCTCCTCCGCCTCCTCCTCCTCCTCCTCTCCCTCCTCCTCCTCCTCTCCTCCTCCTCCTCTCCTCCTCCTCCTCCTCCTCCTTCCCCCCCCCTCCTCCTCCTCCTCCTCCTCCTCCTCCTCCTCCTCCTGTCACAAGACCGTCCAACAGGCATGCAGAATCTGACGACGTGCCCGCCCCGAACCGACCTCGATATCGGATGCCTCAGCGTCGGGCTGCAGGCTCTGTAGCCACAACTGGTCGCAGGGATGCGCGGCAAGGATAAAAGTAAAACAGGGCTAGGATCGGGATAAATCGCTCTGGAGCGGCCGCGGCGCCCGATACATCCTCCAAACCCGCCGATTCTCAGAGATTTCGAGTTATCCCGATCCGATTTTGTCCCGATCTTCGCGTCGTTTTAAAGAGCCCCTTGGACGCCCATGTCGAAGTTTTTCGAGCGGGCCAGGCCATCGAAAGAGGTTAAAGGGTGGACCGGGGATGGACCGAGGAGGAACGGTCTCCCATCCCTGCTACCAGTTTCGCATGTATGGGCGGCGGCAACATGCGGCTCTTACGCACGATGGCACGGCTACCTCGCGTTGAGGCTTACGCGGGCCGCCAGCGCGGCAGCCTACAGTGTAGACGAGGCGATTACGCGCGACCGTGCGCGGGCAGCTTACGCGCGAATGCCGACTCCATCGGGACCGGATCTCCTGCGTCGCTCATACGCTCCACTTTCCTCGTCGCTCATACGCTCTGCGTGGCCTCTGGATGCCCAGCCCCGCTTCTCCGCCGAAGCCGCTTTTTAGCGACGAGGGCCCCTGGGGTTCTCGACCACTTCCAGATGACGGGCCTTGCATCCCAGGTCGTCTTCGGATGGTCCCACGGCAAGGAAATGGCCTCCGGAGACCGAAGACATATAGACTGACCGCCACGGTCTTTCCCGTCGCCTGGGCCTCAAGGTAGTTTCCTCTGCGCGACTACGTCGGCAGACCACCGACTCCTTGACTCTTGCATGACGTGGGCCCCCGACCCTGCACCACAGGAGGTCTGGTCCCCTTCCCATCCCAGGTACCGCCAGCTTGTCATCCTCGGTCGTTTTGTGACGGACCTTGTGCCCGGTAAGGGCCCCCAGTGCTCTGGGGGCTCACGGGGCGAACGATGACGCAGGGAAGAAACCACAGGAGGTTGTCACGCTGCTCCCTGTCCGAAGGGGCAGCAGGGGGATGGGAATGCAAAGAGTAGGGTCCTGAGAGGAGGATGAGTGCGATAATGATGCAAGCCGCACGCTTCACAAGAACGCTCCCGCAAAACATGTTGATACCATCGCGCCGGCCATATATCAGGAACCGACAGTCCTTCGGGAAGCTCCAAACCCTGAGATCCGACGCTGCCAGAATTGCCACATCGTACAAGATCACGCCAGAAACCCTAGACACCATCTTTCCGCGTCCTTCTTCGGGCTGGATCGATGTGTGATGTTCCTGGGCCTCGAAATTGTTCGAAAACGCCGGTTTACAAAAATGTGCAACGCCATGATCCACGGAAGAGCCCAAACTCTCCCGCTGCGATTCTCCACAGCGCGCAAGGGGCTCTGGAGTCCAGAATCTGGCCGCTCCCCGACCCAGATCTCGGGCTGAGAAGGCCCTGGAGAGTGGAGAAGAGGAGAGCAGAGAGGAGGAGAAGGAGGAGGAGGAGGAGAAGGAGGAGGAGGAAGAGCAGGAGGCGGAGGAGGAGGAGGAGGAGGAGGAGGAGGAGGAGGAGGAGGAGGAGGAGAAGGAGGATGAGGAGGAGGAGGAAGAGGAGGAGAGGAGGAGGAGGAGGAGGAGGAGGAGGGAGGAGGGAGGGAGGAGAAGGAGTAGAAGGAGGAGAAGGAGGATGAGGCGTAGGAGGGGGAGCAGGAGGAAGAGGAGGAGGAGGAGGAGGAGGAGGGGGAGGAGGAAGAGGAGAGGGACGAGGGAAAGGAGGAGGAGGGTGGTCCCCAAGGAGTTCCTCAAAATGCGGCCGCGGGCGAGCCGCACCGTACTGCCGATCGCCCGCCCGAAAAAATCCCGCCGCGTGCGGAGCGCCCGCCGGCCGGCCGCGGCGTGGCCGCGCGGCCCGCGCTCCTGGCCATGGAGCCACACCAGGAAGCAGGGGCCCTGGCAGCGGCAGGGGCGGGCACCAGGCGCGGGGGGGGGGGGCCGCAGCTTTTGGCCACGCGCAGAGGGGGGTGCTCCAGATCCCTTATGAGTCGACCACCCCTAAAAAACCGGGCCCCTCTCCAAATGCGACCTGGGATTCTGGACCTCCCTCTTCGACGGGGCGCCTTGATAAACCGCACCCCCTGATCTCCAATCCAAAGAACGCGCCCTAATAAACCGGACCCCCCAAGTTACAAAAAAGGCGCCTGAAAAACTGGACCCAGGTGTCGATGAATAGGGGATTTGGAATACGGGGGAAGGGGGGAAGGCTTCTTAGAATCACACCCGCTTCTTAGAAGGCGAAGGCCTTCTCTGCTGATGTGAGGTTGGCGCCTTCTAAGAAGCAGCCTCCTTCTGAGGGCCCCCCCACCTCCCCCATACCCCCTCTGTCCGCGCGCCAAGGCTTAGAGGGCCCTGGAAACGCCAGGGCCACTTTTCTGCACGGCTCCATGTTGCATTTGTTTTGTTGCCGGTTCCGACGCCGTCTTTTTGTGCTGGTTCAGTCGCCGTTTTGTTGCCGTTTCCCGTCGCCGTTTCTGTCCCGTTCCCATGTTCAAGAGACGCTTGTTTGGACACGGAAGGCCCCCTACAACCCAGATCACTGGATACCGATTTTCTGTTCGGTCGCGATCGGTAGCGACCGGCGGGCGTTACGAATCGGTGGCGACCGATCACGACCGATCTCGGAGTCGGTCGCGACCAGTTGCCACCGATCGCGACCGATTGGTCGCGACCGATCGGTCGCCACCGACTTTGAAGCACATCGGCCGCGACCAATCCCGAACTTTGGAGCAGAATCGGTGGCGGCCGCTCTCATTACGGGACACGAAAACGACCACAGCCACTGCTTTTCTTCTGTTGCCGCCTTCCAGCTAGCAGAAACAAAGCAGTGGTTGTGGCCATTTTCGTTGAGCTTGGCACCAGAGAAATGACCACAACCACTGCTTCTTCTTCGGCCAGCTGGAAGGCGGCGCAAACGAGAAGCAGTGGCTGTGGTCATTGTCCCGTCCCGCACTCGTCCGCCGCGACCAGCGTAGTCCAGCATCCACTCACCACACACGGGCATCCGGGCGCGCAGGCCCAGCGCCGGGAGGGGCCCTCCTGCTCCGCCTCCTCTGCCTCGCCCTCCTCCTCATATTCCTCCTCCTCCTCGTCCTCCTCCTCCTCATCCTCGCTTTCCTCCATTCCCTCCCCCTCCTCATCCTCCTCCTCATCCTCCTCCTCCTCCTCCTCCTCCTCCTCCTCCTCCTCCTCCTCCTCTTCATCATCCTCAGCATCAGCATCAGCATCAGCATCATCATCATCACCATCACCATCACCATCACCATCATCATCATCACCACCACCACCACCATCACCATCATCAGCATCATCTTCTTCATCATCATCATCATCATCATCATCATCATTATCATCATCATCATCATCATCATCACCATCATCATCATCATCATCCCCCTCCTTGGGCGGATATTTCTAGCTTTGAACTTCAGGGTTCGGACCGCTGGGGGCTCCTTCGCGCCACGGCTGGATTCGCACCCACACGTTCTACCCCGAGCGCTCCCCCATGCCTGGGGGTCCAGGTGCGTTCCCTCTGTCCCAGACCCCTCGCGCCGGGGCCAGAAGAATCGTCACGGGAGGCTCTTGCCCCGTCTCGGGCCCTCCTCCTCCTCCTCCTCCTCCTCTTCCTCCTCCTCCTCCTCCTCCTCCTCCTCCTCCTCCTGCGAAACCCTCGCTTAACTCTGAGGTCGTCCCGACGCGGCCCAAATCGAATCACGCCGTCGGGGGTCCATCAAGGGGGGGGGCCGCTGTCGGGAGCGACGCGCCATGGGGGAGCGAACTGCTGCCTATAGCGGCGGCGCGGGGCACGAGCCGTCCGGCAGCAGCAGCTGGGGCACGGCAGGGTCTCCGCCTGGCGGCCAGCGCGGGGGGCAAACGAGCAGGAGAAAGCCTTCTCAGAAGGCTCGGAAGTCGGGGCGCGGCAGAGCTCAGCCTGGCGGCCAGCACGGGGGGGAAACGAGCAGGAGAAAGCCTTCTCGGGGGGCTCGGAAGTTCCCCGGCCTTCCGAGGCCTTCCCGGACGACACGGAACAAAAACTTCTCCGGAGGCGCGGGGGCTGCTGAGGCCTCCCGCCTCCCGAGGAGGCCTTCTCCTTCTCGTGTCCCCCCCTCGCTCGCCGCCGGCTGGCTGTGCGCCGGCACTCGTGGAGAGGGAGGGCCAGCACTCGTGGAGAGGGAGGGGGGCGGCCACGGGGGGGAAGGAGCTCGGGCGCGTGGCTCTGCATGCTTAAGTAGTGCAGCCCGCGGCATGCCTCTGGACGGCGCGCAGCCCACGGAATGGACTTAGAGCGCTGGCAGCACGAGGCAGAATCAGCACGGATGCTGCAGGAGAAGAAGAAGAAGAAGAAAACGCCGTGCACGTCAGAGGTGCATGGGCAGGAAAAGTGGCGCCGGCATGACCGCCGCCGAACGCAGCGAAACAATGCGACAGACAAAGCTTTCTCGGTATCCCCGTCCCCAGAATCCCCGTACAATCAAGACGGATGCTGCAGTCCAGGTTTAATCATCCACTCCCGTACAGTATTCGGTCTGCCCAAAGGAACGATACATAAGAAACGAAGTCCCTTGTTTTCCAAGTAAGTCTACGAAGTCCGAAGGAACATCAAGGGGGCTCGCCGACCAAGAGGTAGTGGAACGCATGCAAACCAAAGGAACGACCGAGACCCTTTTGAAAAGCAAGTGTTCCTTATTCAAAACTGATCCTGTAGTTCTTCACGGTGTTGGGGCATGGAGGCGGCAAGGGGAAGGCCTGAGCGGAGGGGGGAGGAGAGGGAGGGGGGAGGAGAAGACAGGAGCGGGTCAGGATCGAGGCAGGAGGAGAGGAGAGAGAGGGGAGGGGGAAGGGAAGGCTTGAGCATGGAGGACGGCCGATGGAAGAAAGGAGTGGAAGAAAAATGGTGGGAGCAGAGCGGGCGGAGGGAGAAGGAGGACAGAAGGGAGGAAGGAGGGAGGAGTGACGAGCCAGGGAGGAGGAGGGAAGCAGGAGGATGGGGGAGGGAAGTGGGAGGAGGGTGAGGGGTCGAGGAAGGAGAGAGAGCCGCCAGAAGGCCCTAAGAGACCAGAAATCCGCGCCCGAAAAACCACAAATCACCTTTTACTAAGCCACGCGACCTGCACACAACGTTACACGGGCCATGACGCGCTGGAGCATCGTACCACTGCGTACCCAACGGCCGCAACATGCGTTCGGGAGAGCATCATATACCCACTCTGCGCTGCGCGGTGGCGGGGTTTGCCGCAAACGCTGGAATGGCAAACCAGAGCATAAGCGAGCGCATAATCGCAAAACGCATGTCAATGGCAACACGTAATATGAAACCCGTGCAAATGCAACACTCACGGAACGTTTCGATACAAGTAGCACTCGCGGCGCAGGGATTGTGATTCACGTCTAAGGAACGTGAGGTTGCCCTCGCAGTCCCTGTTGCAATGGAACGTACGCGGGTAGGACATCATCACGTGGGGGGGAGGCGTGTCGTGATGCCCCGGTTGAAAAAATGGTTCACGACTCTCCCCATAGAGCTTGCAATTGAAAGACGAAAGAGATTGTCGGCCACATCTGCCGCCGTGCCCCCCGGTACGTTAAGGCGTGGTACAATGCCAAGGGATGCCTGGAATAGGGCTTCTGTCATCTTCTGAGCGCCCCCCACTGTCACCAAGTCCAAACCCAAACATGCAACATCCTGAATTTTTCAATACGGGCTTCATGGAAGCCCCGACCCTGTCCCCAGGACCGGTTCTTCATCCGGAGCCGTTACGGTCCCGAGGCCCGGCGAGGGCCCCCGCGAGGCCGAAATTGGCCAAAAACCTCCCGTCCGGAGGTTTTCTTTCACGGCGCGATCACGTCTGGGAATGCATGTACCATCCCACCTCTCTCCGAACCCCAACAAAAACACTCTGGATCCGCGCTGCCGAGGCCGCGATCCCTGGTAAAAGAAATCAAGTCAAGCGAGCAGCTCCCGAGGCCACGATGCGAGGCGGGGATTTGTCCATATCCACCGCCCGGGAACCGACGCACTGGTGCCCCAGCGGGCGGTTGAGATGGATATAGTTCGGCCCCCGGAGGCCTGAACATGTCCATATCCACCGCCTGCCGAGGCTCCGAAACCTGACCCTCCAGGCGGCGGTCATGCATCAACTCCCGCCTCGGACACGACACGCCTCGGGCAACAGCTGTGCGCCCGCGCTCTCGCCGAGACCCGCGACCCAGGCGTGGAAAGAGCTGCGGGGGCCCGCGCCCCCGAGAGGCCACGACCCCCGAGCGAAAGGGCGTGGAGATCTGCGCCCCGGGGCCTCCACGACGGCTCGAGGCCAGCAGCCAGGGCCGCCAAGGTAGACATAGCTCGGGCACGTCCTCCTACAGGCGGATTTGGGGCAACACCTTGAAAATAGTTAAGCACTTTTGTGATACATGAAAACTGCTACAACATCGTCGCCAGAGATCTTTTAAATAATTTTGGAATATTCCTCCTGTAGGGGGACACGCCCGACTTCAAGATAGACCCAGATGCCTCCAAGAAGTACCAGGATGGCTCGGAGGCGGCCCGAGGTGGCCTCACGCCCGCTCAAGGCGCCCCCAGGACGGCCCAGTAGGGCCACAAGAGGACCTCCAGTAGGGCAGGAAGAAGCTTGCATCGCAGATCCCCAGTATAGCCCCAAGGAGAGGAGCGCTGCCTCACCTTTTCGGACTTCCTTCATCAGCAGGCGGCCCCTAGAGGCCTCCAACATTACCCCAAAGACGGCCCAGGGGGGCCCCCTCATGGCCCAATTGTCCAAGGCGGCCTCCAGGCAGCACACGAAGACCACTAGACGGCCTAGGAAGGCCCCAAGCGAACCCCAAGCTAGCCGAAGAGGGCCTCCAGCAGAGGGAACCAACACCGCGCACAGAGCCTCTCGACGGCTCGCGACGGCGCCAACACGGTTCCAAGAAGAGCGCAAGAGACCCCCCCAGACGGCCCGAGAGCGCTACAAGACGGCCCAGGAGGGCCGCAGCCCCAAGACGGCCCAGGCTAGGCTGGGCCAGCATAACCCCTTTGGGGGTCCACTGAGAAGACTCGGCGGTGGACAAACCTCCATTTCGTAGACCTCCCCTTAGTGAAAACGGCCTGGGACCGAAACCGACGGACCTGGACACGCAAAAACGACGGCCGCGACGCCCTCTCGCGAACCGAAAACGGCCAATTCCTTAATCGACGTGTCCGGGTTGGAGGTCTGTCCACCCCCGAACCCCTGTCCCCTTAGCACCCCCCCGCGCCCTGGGGATGCATGGCACACGGATGGCACGGCTTGCCGACCCCTGCCAGGGTCTGTTGGCGGCGCGCACAAGGGGGCAGGGGGAGGGGGGAAGGCTTCTTAGAGGGAGGCTGCTTCTCAGAAGGCGCCGGCCTCACATCTACAAAGAAGGCCCGCGCCTTCTGAGAAGCAGGGGTGCTTCTAAGAAGCCTCCCCCCCTCCCCCCTGCCCCCTTCTGCGCGTGGCCAGGGTCCGGCGCCAGCTCCCTGCAGGGGGCAGGCGGCGGTGTTCGGACCGAGGGAGCGGGAGGGGGTTTGCGGGTCCCTGCCGCGGCCTCGCTCGGCCTCCCCAGGGTTGGGTCGGGCGCGCCCTCCTACAGGCGGCGGATGTTTGACGACAGATGTTTTTTCTTAAAAGAAGTCAAAGTAGCGAGAATATTCAAACATAGTCACAAATACTGAGAAAGTCGTCGCCAGACTATTTCTGGACGATTTTTGAATCTGCCTCCTGAAGGGGGCCATGCCCGACTTGACCCCATGGAAGGGCAGGCGGTGTTGTGCCGGGGTTGGAAGGGCACGGGCCTTGCTACAGAACGCAATTTTCGCCGATGCCTGCCGCGGTCTGGCGCTGCTTCCCTGGAGGGTCACGTGATGCTGTGGGGACCTTAGTGGCATTTGCTGCCGGTTCTTGCGCCGTTTTGTTGGTCCAGTTCCGTCGCCGTGCTTGTTGCCGTTTCCGGCTCCGCTCCCAATTCCGGAGCCGTTGTTGTTGCCGTTTCTGGTTGCCGCTGTTCTACCGTTTTCGGACACGGTGACAGAACGGCCGTGCCGTTTTGTGGGGCCCACTGCGGTTGGGAGCGGTGGAGTGGGATATGAACGAGCCCTGGTAAACACCCTGGTCTGCGGATGCCTGCCGCGGTCTGGGGCGGCCACTCTGGAGGGGCAAAAACGGGTGCTGCGGGGATTGGGTTTGTGTGAGCAGGACACGACCCAGGAGGAGCTCGCTGGACCCCAGCTGTTTTTTCTCTTTTTCCTTTTTTGTTTTTGAAAAAATAAAAATAACACTAAAAAGCGAGGAGAAGGAGGAGGAGCTGCGGAGGAACAGCGGATGCCACAGGGACACGCCAGTCCCACTCAGAACGCGGGGAGGCAACCATCCTGGAGCAACGCCAGGCTTGAGGAAGAGGAGGAATATGCCAGAGGAGGAGGAGGAGGAGGCCGTTCAGAAGTACGAGGGGGAGAAGAAACAGCAATGTCGGAAGGAGGTGGGAGCAAGCAGAAGATTGGGAAGGACCTCGGCGGTGGCGCAGATCTCAGGTGGGATGTGGCCAGCACCACGCATCATGCCCGAGCACCAGTCTCGAGGAAGAACCGGTGCCGCTCGAGTGAAGCCGTTTGCCACCGCACAGTCTGCCAACGCACCATGCCAGTGTCGTGTCTGGTGAGCGGGGAGGGGGCATTGTCCTGCCTCGACAAGGAACCTCAGCGGTAAGGACGGGGTCGACGGATGCAAGACCCTCGAAACGACGCGAAAGCCAATGATGCGCGCGCCCAGACGTGCTCAGCCAAAGGATGACCAGAACCGAAGAATGCAAGGTGCCCTTGCGATCAAGGCCCATCCTCAACGCTGGTGCCCATCCTAGATTCTACCCGAGCACCCCTCGCGGCGCTGATGTCTCATGCTTATGCCCCTCCACTCCTTTCGCGATTGCGCGCGCTCTCAGAGATGTCGTTAAAGAGAGAAGAGCAGACACAAAGACGGATAATATACGATCTTGCCCCATCATATCAGACCAAGATGAGAAGGGACTAGAGACTAGCCGTGCATGAAAGAGGGTGAGAGGAAGGCCAGGGAGAAGAGGGCCACAGAGGAAGCTGATGGGCAAGCTCGCGAGTGCTGAGGCGGTCCAGACACCCCGATCAGGAACAGCCGAGAGGGCGAAGGATGGGGAGGCGCAAGAGGAGGCGTGGGGGAGGGAGAGACCACCAACTCCTCATCAGGGAAGGCGCCAGGAGCAACGCGGCACAAACGCAAGGGCCAATCGGCACCCGTCCGACAGACCAAGGAGCGGCTCCGCCCCGCGACCCGACGCGTCCGAACGCCCCTGGAACCGTGCGGGCCCGGCCCGGGATCCCCAGGGGGAGTCCGGGCCCGCGCGGGCCGCAGGCAGGAGGCGGCCTGGCCCGTCGGGTGACCATGGACGTTTCCGCCGGCGGCGAGGCAGCATGGCCGCACCGGCGACGGAGCTGCACGGGGGCACCGAGATGCGAAGTGGCCAGCGTGGCGGGGGAGAGAAGGACGTCGGGCCCCCCTCCGGAGACCCCTCCTAGCGCAGGGCTGCACCTAAGCGGTGTCTTCCCGCTTCGTGTTGTCTTCGCTCTCCCTCGTCTTGTCTTCAGCCCGTCCTCACCGCAGAACGAACTCGCAAGGAAAACGGCCCAAGAAATCGCCTCCTCGTCCTCCTCCTCCTCCTCCTCCTCCTCCTCCCTCCCTCTCCTCCTCCTCCCCCTCCTCCTTCCTCCTCCTCCTCCTCCTCCTCCTCCTCCCCTCTCTCCTCCCCCTCCCTCCTCTCCTCCTCCTCCTCCTCCCTCCTCCTCCTCCTCCTCCTCCTCCTCGCCCTCCTCCTCCTCCTCCTCTCTCCCTCCTCCTCTCCTCCTCCCACCTCCTCCATCCTCCTCCTCCTCCTCCTCCTCCCCCTCCTCCTGGGGCCCAGAAGCGCGCCAGCTTCTCGAGCGGCGCCCGCGGCCGCGGCTCGACGATCGGGCCCTCCCTCCGAGGACCAGCCGTGGTCGGCTCTCCACCGGCCCCTCCTCTCTGAGCCACGGACCCCCGGAGTAATCTCGGGTCGGGCATGTCCTCCTGCAAGCGGGTTTTGGGGGAAACAGGAAACATACGTACTCCAGATTTCGAAATAAAAGGGAGGGGGTCTGGACCCTCCAAGACAAGCCATTTCAGACCTCCCCCGTGGGAGAACCCTCCAACACATCGTCCCCAGACCCCCCCAGGCCCTCCAAGATAGCTTGGAAGAGACCCCCCCCGAAATGAGACCCCCCTCCCTTTATTACGAAATCTGGAGTACCAGCCTGGAACATCTCCCTATCCCTATGCTGGGCATCTCCTCATCACGATGCCAATCCTAGGGGTTCCCTCATTGTTTGAGGGCGCATCCCCAAGATTGTCATCGCCTTCTGGCGTGTCAATCTTAGGGATAGGGATGAGTTCGAGGCTGGTAACATACGGGTGGACATAATTCAAAAAAGGAGCACGACAAATCGTCACCAGACCATCTTGTGAACTTTTCTTGGCTCACAGAGAACCGATGTCGATATGTTTTCTCCATGCGGTGCCCCCGGAAATCTCGACCCATTCCCCAGGACTGGCTTCACATCCTGAGTCATTGATTGACGGTCCCAGGGCCCGGCGAGGGTGACCCAGAAGCCGAAAACTGGGAAAAGCCCCCGTCTTGTTTTTTTTGTCAGTGCGTGCGATCTTTGGCCTTCTCCTCCTGCAGAAGGACACGCCCGACTGCAGAGTGACACTGCGCCACGCCTGCCTTTCCGCGCCGCCGCCCGCTCCAGAGCGGCTCCGCGACCGCGCCCCGCGCGGGGAAGCCGCCCGCGAGGGGGAAAGCCGGTAGGACGGCGACGGCCGGCGCGCCGCCGACGGCGAGGCCGAGGGGGAGGCCGACGGCGACGGCCGGCGCCGCCGCGAGCGGGACCGAGGGGGAGGAGGAGGACGAGGAGGAGGAGGAGGAGGAGGAGCAGCAGGAGCAGGAGGATGAGGAGGAGGAGGAGGAACAGGAGGGGGAGGAAGAGGAGGAGGAGGAGGAATAAGAGGAGAAGGAGAGGAAGGAAAGGGAGGAGGAGTGGGAGGAGGAGTGGGAGGAGGGAGGAGGAGGAAAGTAATGATGAGGAGAAGGAGGCAGGGGGAGGAGGAGGAGAAGGGAGTAGGAGGAGGAGGAGGAGCAGGAGGAGGAGGAGGAGGAGGAGGAGAAAGAGAAAGAGGAGGAGGAGAAAGAGAAAGAGGAGGAGGAGCAAGAGGAGACCTTGCGCCGGACGCCGAGCTGCCCCGGCGCCGCCCAGGCGCACGTCCCTTCGTCTCTGGGGAGCGCCCGCGCGCAAGTGACCGGAGCGCGGAGCGCGCCGCCGCGCGGGAAGGCGACGGCGAGGGCCGGCTTGTCGCCAAGGACCTCGCGGCAAAACGCAAAATCAAGATGCCGTGGCCCCCTGTTCTTATAGTGAAGGTGCTCGTAACGATGATAGTGGTGACGCTGACGACGATGATGACGATGACGACGATGAGGACGATGGTGAAGTAGACGATGACGATGGCGATGCTGGTGCTGATGATGGTCACGATGGTGATGGTGCTGCTGATGATGGTGACGATGATGCTGATGATGAAGATGGAGAAGATGATGAAGAATATGCTTATGAACATTAAGGTGATGATGATGTAGATGATGATGACGATTGCAATGGCAGAGCTGGTGATCATGATGGCTGTGCATCTGAAAATAAATCTGATGAGCATGATGCTGCTGATGCTGGTGATGATGATGATGCTGATGATTAACTATGATGATGACGCAGATGATGATCATGATGATGATGATACTGGTACCGATGATGATGAGGATGATGATGATGATCATGATGGTGGAGCTCCTGCTGCTGCTGATGATGATGGTGATGATGATGATGGTGAGTCTGATGTTGTCCCCGTGGTGACTGTCATGGTGGTAATGATGATCATGATGCTAATGATGATCCGAACGATGCAGACATGGCTCCTTCTGGTGCTGCTGGCGATGACAGTGAGGATGACGACGATGATGACGATGGCGGAGTATATGATGATGACGATGGTGATGCTGCTGCTGACGATGGTGGTGATGATGCTGATGATGATGATGATCAAGAAAATGTTCATGAATATGACTGTGATAACGATGTTCATGATGATGACAACTGGAATGAGAAAGGTGGTGATCATGATAAAGGTGGATACGAAGATGAACATGATGAGCATGATGCTGCTGATGCTGGTGAGGATGATGATGATGATGCTGATGACGATTTGAATAATGATGGTGATGATGATGACGCGGACGATGATCATGATTATGATGCTGATGACGATTATGATGATGGTGATGATGATGCTGATGCTGATGATGATGACGATGTTGTTGGTGGTGCTGCTGCTGATGATGATGGCGATGCTCATGATGATGATGCTGATGATGATGATGATGCTGATGATGATGATGCTGATGATGATGATGATGATGCTGATGATGATGATGATGATGATGATGATGACGAGGGTGATGATGCCCATGATGCCGTCCCCATGGTTACGGTGATGGTGGTGATGATGATCATGATGCTGAGATGCTGGTCCTGCCGATGCAGACATGGCTGATTTTAAGTCGGGCCTGTCCCCCTACAGGGGGATTTCCGACGCTAAAATAGACAAACAAATGCTCAAAACAAAGTCTGGGGACTACTTTTTGAATAGTTTCTGACCCTTGAGGGGTATTTCTGAGCATCTTTCATTGTTCGCCCGAAATCCCCCTGTAGGGGGGCACGCCCGGCTTAAGACATGGCTGGCTCTGGTGCTGCTGGCGATGAGGCCGTCGTAACATTTTTGGCGTCCTGCCCTGGTTTTCAGACTCCCCCCATGCCCGGCAGTAGGCATTTTGGATCAGGGTGGCGCTTACCGCGCCCCAGGCCCAGCAGCTTAGCATAGCGTCTGACTGCTGCTCTCTAGTAGTTCTGGAGAGACCCGAGTCCAGTGGAGAAACATTCACATCTCGTTTGATCTCGTTGAATCAATTCTCAGAAAGCTGCTGGCGATGAGGCCGAGACGCCGGGCGCGCCGCCACAGCTCGGGACGGTGAGCGCCGTGGCGCTGCTGCTGCGGGCCACGAGGTGCCGAGGTGCCCCGGGCTCCGGCCTCGGGGGCCCCGGGCGAGACTCGTGGGAGAAAGCACTCCCCAGGTCAGAGGAGGAGGGGGAGGAGGGGGAGGAGGAGGGGGAGGAGGAGGAGGAGGAGGAGAGGGAAGAGAGGGAGGAGGGGGGAGGAGGAGGAGGAGGAGGAGGAGGAGGAGGAGGAGGAGGAGGAGGAGGGGAGGAGGAGGAGGAGGAGGAGGAGGAGGAGAGGAGGAGAGGGAAGAGAGGGAGGAGGGGGAGGAGGAGGAGGAGGAGGAGGAGGAGGAGGAGGAGGAGGAGAGAGGAGGAGGAGGAGGAGGAGGAGGAGGAGGGTGGTGCTCGTCGTCCTCGTGCTCATCCTGGCGCGGCGGGCAGCGAGAGATCTGGCGCTCCTGGTGCTCGTCGTCGAAGGTAGAACACCCATCTTGGAGATACCAAGCCCCAACATGCTTGCGTCACTGCGTCGTGCGTGAGAACACTACGACGGGTTCGTTTTGGCAATTCCCGACCTCTGGGCGCCCCCGCCGGTCGCCGGGACCGTCAAAAAACAGCTCAGGATGCAATCACTGTGTTGGTATTCGCCGTGACGCCCGTGAACCGCTGCTCGTCCTGGTAGCCACGGCCCGATGTTCCTCGACCTCCTCGCCAGCATGCACCCTGGGAGAGGCCCGTGGAGTAGCACGATCGGTATTTTTGTTTCGCCCGATTGAAGCACAACATCTCGGAGGTCCGCACGGAGTTCTGGGGCCAGCGCCGGACAACCCCGGCAGGCGCCTCCGGCGCCGCCCCTGCCGAGATCCGCGCGCCAGGTAGCACCCAGCGACGGTCCAAGAGATCCGCGCGGCGACCTTCGATCACTTACACTTCGTACCCCGCAATTGTGGATACGGTAGGGGCCCGACCACAAGAAAACTTCCACAAGAAAACCAGCCCTGAGACCCCAGGGCGTCCATGGGTTTTGGTGTGGGAGCGTCGGGCTTCCCATCGTACCATGGAGGCCCAGGAAGCTTAGGGCACCCTGGAGGCAAGCAGGGTGTTTCTTTGGGTCTCCCCCTTAGGAGCCCCGATACGCAACACGCAACACGTAGGGTATTGATACGGAGCTCAACACGTAAACTGAACACATAGGTTTTGAACATGGACGTTTTGAACACGGCACGTGTTAAGTTTCAAAACGTGCCTTTCAGAGCAGCTAAGGTCTTCACTGTAAGAGTGATGGGGGCAGGCTCGGGGCGGGTCACGGGCGAGTCGCGGGTGGGTCGCAGGGGGGGCCAGTAGCTCGAAAACTGATGGGCCTGTTTTCCACCACCGCCTCCACCACCACCACCACCACCACCACCATAAGTTACATGAGTTGGAGGGGGAAGGAGGCGGAGGGTGAGGAGGAGGAAGAAGAAGAGGGGGAGGAGGATCCCCTCCCCCCTCCAACTGATAGTGGTGGTGGTGGTGGTGGACAACAAGCCCATCAAAAACAGCGGACACTGCCAGGACCCGTTGCCCCCTAGGACCCGTGTGCAATTTTTGCTCCACGGCTGGCAGGCACGCGCTGCTGTCAGACATGCCGAGGCCAGCGCTCGCCGCCACGCCGCTGCCCGCGAACATGCCACGCTCACGGAGGAGCGCCGAAGGAGAGGAAGAGGAGAAGAAAGGGCCCAGGGGGCTGCGCGGAGACCCGCTGCGGCTCGGACGAACCCCAGGACCCATTTGCTTCACCAGAGGAAGACGGAAATGCGGGACTGGAAAATGACCACAGCCACTGCTTCTTGTTTGCGCCGCCTTCCAGCCGGCCAAACAAGAAGCAGTGGTTGTGGTCATTCCCCTGGTGCCAAGCTCAACGAAAATGACCACAACTACTGCTTTGTTTCTGCGGGCTGGAAGGCGGCAACAGAAGAAAAGCAGTGGCTGTGGTCGTTTTCACGCCCCGTAGGAAAGGGGGGGACAGAAGGACCCAGCGCCAATCCGAGAAACCCGCGCGGAGCTCAGAGGAGTGATGCTCAGGCCGTGCTTTGCTCTTCGACTCCCACCGAGGCCTCGATGAGCGCGCCGTGCGCGCCAGCGACGGGCCCGGCGTGCCTGGGGGGCAACGCTACGGGGGGGGGACTGTCGCACAGGGTAGCACATCGAGCTGGAATCGGCGACACAACAACAAAAGGTCGGCGAGTGGTTTTATGATGGTGGATATTTTGAAGGGGCCCTGGGACACACTAATAAATACAAATGTTCCCATATTTTCTAGGTTTTTGTATTCCCCCCCACTTCCCGTATTTTCCAATATTTTCCGGGGAATCGCCGATTAATTGTGTCTGTGTGTTTCTTTCCATCCTGATATTTACGGGCCTGGGCGGGGTGGGCTATCGGCCCCTGTTGGCGATCCATGGGCGACTGGCGACCCGGGTCTCCCCCCGAGCGTTGCCCCCGAGGGCCGCAGCGGCTGCCCGGCCCGCCGCCCTCCGTCGGCACCCGGGGGGGCCGCGGCTGCGGCTTGGCCTGCGCCTCCGCGCGTCCGTGCCGGAAGTCCCGCAGGAAGTCCACCAGGTCGTCCAGGCACCTCGGCTCTACAGTGGGGCCAGTCCACGAGAAACCTTCCACAAGGAACCCAACCCTGAGACCCCAGAGCGTCCATTGTTTTCTGGTATGGGAACGTCACGCTTTCCATTGAAAAACCATCGACACCCAAGAAACAAAGGGCACCATGGAGGCAAGCAGGGTGTTTTTTTTGGCATGGGTCTCCACTGTAGACGGCAACGCCAGGAAGGCCTTCGTAAACACGATCTGGGGCCAAGAACATCTCAGACGGGGCCAGGGCAAGGACAGCATCGGACCAGGGTAGATGGAGGAGGAGGAGGAGGGGGAGGAGGAGGAGGAGGAGGAGGAGGAGGAGGAGGAGGAGGAGGAGGACGAGAGGGGTAGGAAAAGGAATAGGAGAAGGAGGAGGGAGGAGGAGGAGGAGGCGGAGAAGAGGAGAGGAGGAGGAGGAGGAGGAGGAGGAGAGGAGGAGGAGGAGGAGGAGGAGGAGGAGGAGGAAAAGGAAGAGGAGGAGGAGGAGGAGGAGGGGGAGGAAAAGGAAGAGGAGGAGGAGGACGGGGAGGAGGAAGAGGAGGAGGAGGAGTCGGGGATCTCAGCGACCCGCCGGTTCCGAAGGACGCCTCGTGCGCCGCGGCCGTTCTCGCAGCGCTCTTGGAGCGCCCCCGAGCGAGCGACGAGCACAGCGCTGGTCTGTGACGCCGCGGCGTGCGCGGGCCGCCCGCGCGGCACACCGCGCGGAGAAGAGGGGCGCTCGCTCGATGCCTCACGCGGAAGACGCTCAATCCATACACTTTTTTTCGGTCGCGGGCGGACGCGGATTCGCAGTCGCCGAACTGAGAGGTCCAGGCCACGGGCCTGTCAAATTAGCAACGCGCAAGCCTAAAAGCGCAGCGGCTCAATACATACACACAAATCCGAGGATTCCTCCGTCTCTTCTGGATTGTCGTCTTCCCCCCCCCCTTCCCATATTTTCCAGGGAATCGACGATGAATTGTGTTTGTGTGTTTGTTTCTCCTGACTCATGCGCGATGATCGGCGCGGCCGACCCCGTCGTCGTGCGTCCCTCAATTAGATTTACGAGGCAACTTCTGGGAGGTGCTCGGACAAGAAAAAAACAATCCAGGGCTGTGAGAAGACTGGTTCAGGAGGCCACTGCGCTGGTTTAGCTCAGATCAGACGCAAGATTCAGCCCGAAAGCTGAATTAAGCTAGACTGTTATGCCCGATGTCGCCTGCTTTCAACCACTGGTACACAAGCGCCGATGCTGAATCAAACCACTTAGGAGTTGCATCCGGATTAGCTGCCCCGATACGCAACCGCCAACCGCAGCGTGTTCACACGGTGCTCAACACGCAGAGGGAAAACGAAAGTCTGGAGCGATGCATCCGGAACAACGCAAGCCACCAAGTGCTGGAGCAGCACGCGCCGTCTGGACGCTTTCGCATGGGTCGGCTTACGTGTGAGCATTAGGCGCACGGTCGAAACATGGTCACGAGAACGTGGGGTCAAGAACACAAGCCCCTTCGCAGCATGCCGATACTCTAGGAGTGTACCCAAAACGAGAGGCGCCCCAGAGTGAAGAGCTCGAGAGCAAACAGCGGAACGGTACCCCTCCGAAGAGCCAGGTTTGATCTTAATTTGGCGGCGCGCATAAGGGGGTGCGGGGTACTTAGGGGGAGGGGGGAAGGCTTCTCAGGAGCCTTCTTGTTAGAAAGCGCCGGTCCTACATCGACAGAAAACCCTTACCCCCTCCCCGGAATCCTGGGGAAAGCAAAAGGTACCAGTACGGTAACTCCCTGGACCTCTCCGGCGGTGCATTCTGACCAGGATGTCGAGGCGAGTCCAGCGGTGGCGGCGAGGGCCTCCCAGGAAGCCGAAGAGGGAGAAAACGGACGAAGGGTAGCAGTATGAGTACCGTTTCCCCCTCCTCCTAGGCCTCTCTGCGCGTGGCCCATTTAACCCTCGGGCCAGCTGTCTAGGGACCGCCGAGCCCGGCACTCGAAGCCGCAGTCCGCGCGGAACACGCCGCGGGCCTCCTCGAAGAGCCTCCGGTCCACCGGGCTGCACCTCGGCACGTCGCCGGCCCAGCAGATCCGCGACGGCAGGGAGGCGTCCGCCGCCTCTGCAGTGAGGGAAACGGCACAAGCTTGCCGTAACCAGCCTCGAGCGTATCCCTATCCCTAGGATGGGCGAGCAAAAAGCGAGGACAATCTTAGGGATAGGCCCTCAAAAGCGGAGGGAATCCTTAAGATCGGCATCGAGGTCAGGTGGTGTCAAACATAGGGATGGGGATATGCTCCAGGCTGGTACTGTCCGTCGCAGCGCGGCAGAGGCGATCCGCACGCGCGCTCTCGTAGCTGGGGGCGCGCGGCGTACGTCGCCGGCAGCAAGAGACGGACGGAGGAAGAGGGCAGCCGCGGAACAGAGGCGGGGGAGGGGGGGGCACTCGACACGGAGAGAGAAGCGGCACAAGCATGCGCGGGTGAAAGTGGGACGACGTGGCCCAGGTGCTGCTTGCTGGTGGTCTGTTGTCGTCGTCGCCCCCCCCCCCTCGGCGACGCACCTGCGATCCTCACAGAGACCCACCCTGCGATCCACCCAGAGACCCACCCCGAGACCCATCCCGGGACGCACCTTGGGAACCACCTGCGACCCGACCCCAGACCTGCGACGTCCTAATTTGTTCAAGACGGCGTCCCCGGAAATCCTGACCCTTTCCCCGGGACCGGTTCTGCATTCTGAGTCACTTCTTGACGGCCCCGGGGCCCGGCGAGGACCCCCAGGGGCCGCAAACGGCGAAAAAAATCCGTCCTGATTTTTGTTTGTGTGTGTGTTTCGACGACGCGATCGTGCCTTGGGGAGCGCGCCTCGCCCGCGAGCCGCCCCGCGCCCGCCCCCGCAGTCCGACCCGCAACTGCGGTGTGCTGCGTGCAGATGTTCGGCGGTCGGCGGGCGGAAGCCCTGGACCTGCGCTATAACTAGGCCCCCCCTCGCCATCGCTCAAACGTCCATTCCCTGTGCTTTTTTTGGTTTCGTGCGTGGCTTTTTCGCCAAATGATCAAGGATGCTCCTCGATGGTCCTCGCCGAAGGAAAAATGCACACGTCCGAGCGATGCCAAGCCCCCTGGCGAGCGGGGAGCGCGGCAGGGGCGGCTGCCGGAGGCGCCTCCGGGGGAGATCTGGCGCCGACCCGGGCCGACCCCCGAAGAAGTCCGAGCGGGCCTCCGAACCTCAGCGATGTGTTTCGTTCTCGATGTGCTGTCGTTCTCCCTCGTCTTGTGTTCGATCCGCCTCTACCGCACAACGAAGTCGAAGCGAAGACGCCCTACGAAATCGCCCAAAACACCGAATTCGGACCAGCCCTGTGCTCTACTCACACGGCGGACCTCTCCCATGGGGTTCTTCGGACTAGAAAGATGTGGAGGACAGTCCCGCCGTGGCGACGAAGAGCACTCCAGGACGAGCAGCGGCATCGGCACCCTCTCCCCAGGAGATCCGACGTCGTGTTTTTTTTTTTTTTTCAATACGGGGTCCCCAGAAGTCTCGACCCATCTTTCATCCCGAGTCGATTTTTTTTGATGGTCCCGAGGCCCGGCGAGGGCCCCGCAAGGCCGAAACTTGCGAAACACGTCCGTCTTGATTTTTGTCAATGCGTTGGATTTCTGGGTCTCCTCCTCTGCGTTTGGGCTGTGCGTTCTCCCTCCGGCCTCGCCCGTGCCCTGGAGGGCGGGGCCCCGGGCCGCGGCGCCGCCAGGCCCAAAGAGCCGCAGCAGCGGCTCCACGGCGCTCACCGCCTCGAACTGCGGCGGCGCGCCCGGCTTCTCGTCCTCGCCGCAGGCAGCATCAGAAACAGGATCAACATCGCCATCACTATCACCAAGCCATCATCCTCCAAGTAACCACCAGCAGCAGCAACAACACCATCGCTGTCACCGAAACATGCTCTGCGTCGCCTCCGCTGAGTGGTCGTTAGACGTGTCAACGACCACGGGCCCGACCATCATCATCATCATCATCATCATCATCATCATCATCATCATCATCATCATCAGCATCATCATCATCATCAGCATCATCACCATCATCATCATCAAAATCATCATCATCATCATCATCATCATCATCATCATCATCAGCAGCACCATCTTCATCATCATCATCATCATCGGCATCATCATCATCGTCATCATCATCATCATCAAGATCAGCATCATTGACCAACTGGTGTACACCTGGCATCGATGAGCCCTGAGGGCCCCAGGGCCCCCATCACCATCACCATCAGCATCAGCATTAGCTTTTTCACCATCAGCATCACCATCACCATCACTAACACCACCATCATCATCATCATCATCATCATCATCATCATCATCATCATCATCATCATCATCCTCACCATCACCATCATCATCATCAGCATCATGATCATCATCATTAGCATCAGCATCATCATTACCATCACCACCATCATCATCATCATTGACCAACTGGTGTACACCTGGCATCGCACTGAGCTCATGAGCCCAGAGGGCCCCAGGGCCCCTGCCAATGGAGAAATGTGGGGGCACCGTTTCATCGATGGTTCTTGCCAGCGCCACCCCGTCCGTGAAGTATCACGCGCGGCATGGGCTGTCTCAATGAATTCGGATGATGGGGAGTGCCTTGGAGAGGTCAGGGGCCCTGTGCGGGCCCACTTCCCTCAGACTCCGCAGGCTGCGGCATTCTCGGCTCGCTGTATGGTTTCTCAGTTTATGATTTTCCCGAGCATCGTGTACTCAGACTGCGCCAATGTGGTCCACCAGAGTCGCCTCCCCCTGCCTGACAGATATACAGGGAAGAGAGCCTATTCTGGAATGGTTTTGCAAGCCAGTGCTAATGAGGGCCAGGCTTTAGACGGCATCGTGAGAGGTAAAGCCCACCTCGGCCTCGAGGAGGACGGCCTCTCAGCTCGTGACCTGTTTCCTCGCAAGGGTCACTCGGACGCCGACATTGGAGCTAAGCACGGCCTTCGGCTTCACCCTTCTGCCCCTGGCGATACGGAAGTAGCCACGAAGCTGGCCGATGCCGCCGGAGCAGATTGCATTCTCGCGGCCAGTTTGCTTCCGCTCTGGCCCAAACTACCCCCTCGATGTGCCACACGCCCCGCCTGTGCGCTCTTCCGCTTCGCTGTGTCCCCCCCCCCCGTGCCTCACAGGTGGGGGAGATGGAGTGGCATTTGAAGGTGTGCTGTTTGTTTGCAGGGGCGGAGGAAAGCAGAGACGTGCCCCCCGCC
Organism: Prorocentrum cordatum; assembly: GCA_963575745.1. Lineage (NCBI taxonomy): Eukaryota > Dinophyceae > Prorocentrales > Prorocentraceae > Prorocentrum > Prorocentrum cordatum. Next base: position 174,422 of record CAUYUJ010015842.1, read on the forward strand.
AGGCTCCTGTGTTAGTGTCTCCAGGCTCCATGCTGCGAGGCAGCAGGAGCTGGGCCACCGTACGGTGGCGTTCAATTGCTCAGATGGGTCAGTTCTGTTTATCTGCCTGCGCTGCAAGTGCCACTCTTCAGGCGCCTCGGTCCGAGGCCTAGGAGAGCGGTGCCAACCATCTTCCCGCGCTGCCAAATGTGGGTGGCGAGCGCTCGTGAAGGGCATCCATCCGCACTACTCTAAGCAGAAGCTGAATGCCACAATCGATGTAGACAAGTGTGTTGCCTGTTCTGACACTTGTGTGTTTGAGGATGACACTTGTGTGTTTGAGGATGGGTCCGAGCCCTGCGTCCGTGGCGATGAGAACGTTCTGGGGTGCGCCTCCCCCGTCCGCTCCGTCTGCCACCGCCTCTGGTGCCGCTGCAGCACCTGCCGCCGCAGGCCATGTCCCCCCGCCCCCCGTCCCGCCCGGCGCCCGCTGCAGTCAGGCCCCGCGCGATGGAAGGGACGGGGGTGTGTGCGACCTCGGGGACTCGGCCGGGCGAGAGACGGCAGCTGCGAGAGGTGCGGGAGGCTCCTTTTTTTGCGCGGCGTTGAGGCAGAGGAGGAGGCGGCCCTCTCCCTCCTCGGTCCGCCCCGCGTCGCAGCTCGAGAGGTGAAGCCCGCCCCATCTCCTGGAGATGTGCTGGTGCACGGGCGGCAGCCCCTCGAGTCACAGGAGGATGGAGACACACGGGCCCCCCTCCTGGACGCGCGCGCTGGAGCCGACCTTTCAGGCGACTCGGACTAACCTCACCAGTAGGTCGGCCTGTCCGAGTCGCATTCAGAGCTGGCAGGTCCCGCACTGCCAGTTGCTTGCACTTTGCGTTGGGCCCGTGGAGGTCAACATCATGATGATCCATCATCATCATCATCATCATCATCATCATCATCATCATCATCACCATCATCATCAGAAGCATCAGCATCAGCATCAGCATCAGCATCAGCATCAGCATAATAATCGGCATAGGCATCACCACCGCAATCATCGGCATAGGCATCACCACCGCAATCATCCATCATCATTATACTCATCCTCATCCTCATCCTCACTGTGCTCATCATCAGCACCCATCACCACCACGACCACCACCACCACGAGCAACATCACCGTCACCGCCATCATCACCGCCATCACCGTCCACGATGTGCAGCCCCTTCGCCGCGCGCCCGAGGCCCACGAGGCTCGACAGCAGCGGCGCGCCTTGGCCGCCCTGCGCGTAGGCCACGATGCGGTCGCGGGCGCCCGCCAGCCACTCGGGGTGGGAGAAGAGCGTGAGCCTCGAGGGGGAGAAGCACGGCAAGCACCTGGCGGCGCCCACAGCGGATGGCGCGAGGGGGCGGGGCTTCCAAGAGCAGGCGGAGGGGCCTCTTGCAAGCCAGTGGCTTTCTCGAAGTCGGGCATGTCCTCCCAGAGGGCGACTTTTGAAGGACAGTAGAAGAAAGTCAAAACATAAAAAAAACGTCAAATGCGGACGAACCATCGTCATCATATTATTGTGTTTCTCTTGAGTAGTATTCCAGCAGAGGGACATGCCCCATGTAAGGCCTTCTTGGAAGCCCCCCCGGAGGCTTCAAATTAAGTTTGTTGGGAAGCTTCCAGGCCGCCCTTCTGAGAAGGCCTCCCCGCCTTCTGGCAGAACGCCCCGCCTTCTTGGCAGGTCGCCCCCCTCGCGCCACCCTCCCGCGCGCGCCGCCATACCAACGGCACAGAGAAATCAGGACCACATGGGGGCTCACGAGAGGCTCGGGTGGATTCCGGGCCGTCCCTTCTGAGTATTGTCATGCGCCCTGTTTGTGGCTGGGGTCGCCGTGGCGAGAAACGCCATTCGTTCTTTGTTCAGCGGTCCGTGTGGTAAGAGAGTCCGCTGGGAAACTGTTCACGGAAGCGTTCGAAGTCCGTGCGAATGTCATGGATCAGCGCTGGCCCTTCTTCTTGGCGCGCAGAGCGCACGAGGGGCGGCACCAGAGGCGCAATGAGGGGGTTCCAGCGCAGGTCCAATATACTCTCGCGGCCCTTTGGCGATCTGTGCTCATGCCGCTTTGTCCATCCTCGGGAGCCGCAGCCGGTCGCGCGAGTCCACGGCCGCCAGGATGAAGCACTCGCCGCCGCGCGTGCCCGCGACGCCCTCCAGGAAGGGGCCCACCCTTTCCCTCCAGCCCCTGGACCCCGACTCCTCCCGCCCGAGCAGCAGCCCGGTCTGGAAGACGAAGCTGGGCAGCCTGCGGAGGGCGCCTCGGACCTCCTGTGACGAACGAGCAACACACACCCATACCCATAGGGGGGTCGTTGAGAGGAGGACTGGCTATGGGTATGGGTGCGGGTTGTCGGACCCTGGGGAACGCTCCCAGTCGAGCGGGGACCCCCATCCGACAACACGCATCCATAGCCCTCTCCGACCCCCCTATGGGTATGGGTGTGTGTTGTTGGTTCGTCATCCTGCGACCGGGCCACGTCGGAGCTGCAGTCCTCGCCCAGGAAGCGGCAGGTCATGCAGCGGACCCGGTCGTGGCCCTCCCGCCCCGAGATGTTGGCGATGCCGCGGTGGAAGTCGAGGCCGGAGATGACCCGGGCCAGCCACTGCGCGGGGTGCTGCGGCTCCGGGCCCCTGGAGCCCCGGTGGCTCTCCAGGACCTTCTTGTCCATCTCCCGCATGACTCCCCGCAGCTTCTGCACTCTCTCGTCCACCTTGTCGGCCACCCTCTCGTCCACGTCCAGCGAGGGGCGGAAGTCCACCGCCGCGGTGATCGCGGAGCCGATGCTGCCCCCACCGATCCGCTCGGGCGCGGAGACGAACCTGAACTCCACTAGGCCCCCAAGCAGCCCCTGCAGCTTCGCGTCGGCCTCGCCTCCGCGCATGGTCCCCGCGAACTCGGCCTTGCAGAGCGCCTCGAACGTGGAGGCCATACGATCCACCATAAGAACATCCTGCTTCGCATCACGGCCCTCCCCGCGCCCGTCGCCCCCCGCGCCGCGACGGTACGCGACGTAGTCCATGACGCCGTCCTCCTCGAAGAAACGGGCGGCGAAGCGCAGCTCGGACTCCACGAAGGCCCCCAGCTTCGCCTCCAGCTCATGGGCGGGGAAGCCCGCGCCGATCGGGCGGTCAAAGCGTATCTTGATCACCTCGCCGGCGCCCGAATGGGAGGCCTTCACGAGCTCGCACATCACAGCGCCCTCCGAGAGCACGCCGACGACCGAGGCGCCGCAGGACTTGCAGATTTGCTCGAGACTGGTGGAGCCCCGCCCCGACACCCAGGTGTGGCGACACCCGGTGCAGCGGAAGACGAGGACCTCGGGGCCGGACACGGAGGCTGCCGGGGCGGCAGCGTCCGAGCCGCCCGTCGCGGCCTTCGGCCTCTCTGGGCCGATGGGTCCCTTCGGGGCCACGGGCACTGCGATGCCCGGCGCGCGCGAGCTGGTTCCCGTGGTGGCCCCACCTAGGGGAAGAAGACTTGCCACAAAAAGTTTCTCGGAACTCCGCGCGGACTTCTGGGATCGGCGCCGGGCCCCCCCTCCCCTAGGCGGCCGGGGCGCGCCAGGGGCGGCGCCAGAGGCTCCGCCAGGGGGGCACAACGCCGCTGCAAGAAATCCTGGCGCACCTCCGCCAAGCTGTGCTTCTATACGGACATTCGGAGCGAATTTGTCCTTCGACCACCGCCCCCCTTCAGCGCCGCCAGCCGCGCGCGGACCTTGTCCGCGGCGGAGGGCGCACCGAGGCGGCTCACGGGTGCGGGCGTCGCTACCTCCACGGGCGGTTGCGGCGGGAACGCGTGCTCGCCCTCCGCGGGCGGCACGGCGAGGCGCCCAGCGACCTTCCTGGCAGGGAAAACTCGCGCACCGAAGCGAGTCGACAACGCGACGTGGATGCGGAGGACACGCGTCTACACGGCTGATGGGATCGGAGGGCGTACAGGAGGCGGCGGAGGACGGATAGAGGTGAAGGGGATGCCCCAGGCCCAAGCAGCTACAACAGCATGGAAACCCGGAGGCACCGATGTCATACGACTTTCTTGAGCAGCTCATGTCCTACACGACTCAGACCCCGTGTCACTGTCAGGACCCCTGGGACTCCACAGTCCGCACCTTCCGAGTGGCATGGGCCGCGCAGTGGCGGCGCCGCCGCGGCCGCCGCCACAGTCGCAGCGGTGGCGGCCATCGAGGCCGCAGCCGAGGTCTCGGCGGCAGCCGCGGCCGCGCCGCGGCGGCACCTGCCGCACGGAAAGATCGGGAGGTGGAGGGCAAGGGCCTTGCCGGGACGAGTGCCCCCGTTCCGCGCGGCCCCGTGCAGGCCCCCCCGCGGGCCCTCGCTGGCTGCAGGCTCCGCGGGCAGGTTACGCAGGGCCCAGGCTCCCCAACTGGAGGACGAAGGTACTGAGAACACGTCGCCCCCCCGCATCTGCAGGTAAGCGTGAGGGGGCGGCGGGGTCGTCGGCAGTCTGCGAAGCTCTGGAGAAGCCCGCCGCAGGATCTTGGTTTGTGTACGTGACAAACAAACCTCGTCAAAACATGATTGGGTCGCGGATGGATCACGGGTGGGACGCAGGGTGGGTCGCGGGGTGGGTCGCGGGGTGGTCGCGGGGTAGGTCGCGGGCGGGTCGCGGACGAGGACGTCGACAACACCAACAACAACAATGATTAGACTGCTCCCTCTTATCTGCTCGCGTGTCAGTCAGCATGTCTATCCAAAAGCCTCGATACTCGCCCTCTTCGCCTTCGATCGTACACCCCGTAGGAGGTATATCATCCTTACCTGCCACGTGGAGTTGCCGCAGCCCTAAAAACGCAGATTGCAAGGGGGGAGGGAAGAGACAATGGGAGAGGATAACGCCTGGAGCACGAATAGAGGTTACCAAATGGGTGGTTAGGATGAGGAAAACGAGTGGCATAACCAGTCGTCTGGGTCGAGCGGACGGGTCACTGAAACATCAGCCTTGCACGGATCGCGAGGCTTATCGAACGAGAGCGTGATTCCCACATAAGCTGCGAACAAGTCCAGTGCGAGAGCTTGATTCCTAGTGTCCACGGCAAGGCGTCTCAATAGATCGTGAAACTGGTCCCACGCGACAGCGCGACACCTGGAACACATCTCAAGCGGGAACCGTTGTTGCGTTTGTTGTTGTTGTTGGTGGTGGTGTTACTGTTGCTGTTCTTGTTGGCTTTGCATTAGTTTGCTTGTTTGTTCGGTTGCTGTTTCGTTTGTTTGTTAATGGTTTGTTGTTGTTGTGGTAGCTGGTATTGTTGTTGTTCTTGTTGTTATGAGGCGCACTGCTGTCCTTGATATATATATATATATATATATATATATATATATCTATATGTATATATGTGTGTGTACACACAAATATATGTTTACCTATAAAAACGGTGCATATTCCAGGGGGGGGGTCGAATTGAAAAGCGCAGCGGGCCCATGGGGAGGGGGATCAATAATAACTGTTCTAGAACATGTTGACCAGCGTGGGCCCACGAACAGTGGGCGTCTCGCGATTTACGCTGAGCAATCTGGGTGGTGTTGTGCAGCCTTTGTTGTGCAATCTGCGTTGTGCATCCATGTTGTGCAAAATCTGTGGTGCGACTTATGTGGACGTCTCGCAGACCGCGCTGACGCGCGGGCACAGTAGTGCGAATTGGTGACTCGGGCGGGCGTGGTATCATGGCGACGCCCGGCAACGGCAGACGCGATGATGATAATAGCGACGCTGGTGACGATGAGGACACTGACCGCGGTAATGCCAATGGGGCGGCCGATGCTTATCACGCCCGTGACGATGATTGTGTCAACCTGTCGGTGGTAAAGGCTGTGGGTAGATTTCGACATGCGCGCGCGGCCGACGCGCCCGAATGGCCCGCATGGTCTCGTATTACCGGGGTCGTGGCTTTCCCGCGCGCGCGACCAGGCTTCCGAGTGATTTTGAAATGTGCGCGCCAATCGCCAGGTTGGTCAAAGTTGATGAAGTGTTGACGGAGACCAGTGGTTTGCGTAAGATATCACAATCAGGCGCGGACCTTTTGGGGGTACTACATGCTGCAACACCATTCGTATAGTGCTGAGCACCCTACGAGAAACGAAGGCTTTTAAAACAAAATCTGCATGCGCCTGCGACGACGCGCTCGTGTGGATTTGTTCCATGTGTGTTGCAAGGCTTCCTTGAAACCTTCTGGTCATTGATAAGCGACAGCGCGCACATAGTGTTCGCTGCCACGCATGAGGGGGGCGAGTATGGCCGTGCTGGGATGGTACGGGCTCATAGTTAAGATTACACATGGGGCATCATGGTGTAAATTGTACCATCCCGAAGGAGAGGGGATAAAACCCGGTGGGTGCGTGGTATATGCAAATTCTCTGTTAGAGAGGATGATCTACGTGGAGCAATTCGCCAAGCCGAACCTGAAATTACCAACTCCACTGCTCGCGCAGAGATCTTACACAGCCACCCGCAACTTGGTTTGCAAAACCCATGCGGGGGCGATTTCGATGGGTGCTTGGTGTTGGCAGGTGTATGTTTGCGTCCGCACTAGCCCGCACATGCTCGCACGTGCAGCGACCAACTCGAGGCGGCCGCGGTGGCACTGACTGGTGGGCACTTCCAGGGGGCACTCCAGTGCGAGTCGGTGAGGTGGGCGGGCGCAACATCATGACGAGAGCAACGGTAGACACGATGAGGTGACTAGCGATGATGGTGACGATGGTGGCGATGACGGCGGCAAGGCGATGATGTTGATCACGCCCGCCGATAGCGATGACGATGTCCTCGCGCTGGTGATGAAGATTTCGAAAGAATTCGCCACGCGCACGCGGCCGACGCGCGCCAATGGCCCGCGTGGTTTTATTTGACACAAATCGTGTCCCTAGAACGCGCACAAAAGATTCCGGATGAGTTCGACATGCGGCGCAAAAAACCCGTTTGGCAGCACTTGATGGCAATGCTGCAAAACCTAATTCGTTCGTAAGAATTCGCAAGAGCGCGCGCACGCCCTTCATGAAAATCCTGATTGCGAAACCGCGTGCTTTGATGCATTTTCGGAACACTTGTTTTCGAAATCCGTGCGAAAACCAAGTTTTTAAAGATTTCGGCACGTGCGCGCGACGACTCTCGCGCGCGCGTCGCTTCATGATTTGCAAAGGGCTCTTGCGACAGCACGCGCGCAAGGGCGATCGCGCAATTTAGGCACGCGCGCGCGAAAAAGGCCCACTGCTAGCATAACATGGGCATGTTGGAAACATTGTCCCATTAAGAACTCGCAGAGGCGCGGGCGCAGGCTTCTTTGAAAACCCGTGTGCCGAAACAGGTTGGATTTATATGTTTCTAGACAATAGATTGTGACATCTTTGCGGAAACCAGCATATTCGAAGGATTTCGGCATGCGCGCCCGACGACGTGCGCGTGTGCACTTTCCCCTGTATTTGTGCAAGGGGATTTTGGGAAACATATGACGAATTCAAAAAAGAAGTGCGTGCGCATAGTGCGTTGTGCAAGAAGTGGGACCGAACGAATCAGCATAACGATGGACGGTGGGGCACAGCCCTGTGCACTTTGCAACACGCAAGCTTGAGCGGTGAAAGCCAGGTGGGGCGGTAGACCCGAATACTTCTCTAAACAATGATACCTCAGGTTGCCGAACCTCAAGATGTCCACTCCGCTGCTCGCGCAGTCATCCACTTGGTTTGCAAAACCCATGCGGCGGCGATTGCGATGAGTGCGTGGGGTTGGCTCGTGCATCCCTGCGGCCGCGCTGGCGCGCATGCGCGCGCAGTGGCCAGCTAGTTGGGCCCGAAACCCAAGAAACCGCACCCACTTTCACATATCTATATAAATGTATATATATATATATGCATTCACAAGTTTGCGAGAGCGTGCCCCAAACAATGTGAGAGGACGGTCTATGCTGTCAAATCTTGTGGAGCAACTCATGTAGTGCCAAGTACGATGTGCAATCTACGTTGTACAATGACATGTCAATTCCACCGCTCGCGCAAACATCCCGCCCCCACACCCGCAACTTGGCTCCCCAAACCCATGCGGCGACGATTGCGATGACTTCTTGGCATTGGCTGGTGCATGCTGGCGGCCGCGCAAGCCTGCGCATGCTCGCGCGCGAAGCGGCCAACTCGGTTTGTCGCGGCCGACGCGGCCGCGGTGGCGAAGACCGCGGGGCACCTCCCACTGGGCATTTCAGTGCGAGTCGGCGACGTGGGCGGGCGCGGTATCATGGCAACGCCTGCAATGGTAGACGCGATAATGGTCGTAGCGCTGCTGGCGAAGATGATGCCATCGACGACGGCTAGGCAAATGACGGCGCCGATGCTGATCACGCCTGCGTCGATGACGGCGTCTTCGCGTGGGCGATGCAAGTTTTGGACGAAAATTAGACATGCACGCGCGGCCGACGAATTCGTCTCCCCCGCCCGGTGCAGCGTTGCGTGGCTTTCTGAAAACAGGGCTCCACCGAAAACGACTCCTACAACTGCGGTATTCACAACTGCATATGGTTGTGTCCTTCGCCAGGCTAATGTGAATATGTTTTCGGGGCACTCCGTTTTGAAATACTTACGAAACCTTGAGTTTTGGGGGGATTGCGGCATGCGCGCGCGACGAGGCGCGCGTGCGCACTCCGACCCGTTTGTTGCAAAGGAATGTTTAAACATTCGTGGTTTGTGGTAAACGAGCGCGTTCGCGCAATTGCTGTTGCAAAGAATTAGAAGGGGGACGATTTAGGCTGGGCGGCGTTGTACGAACTCATAGTTCAGATGGACGATAGGGCTCGATCATCTGTACATTGCAATAGGCTAAGTGGGAACGTTAAGTCCCGGGGAGGAAGATCCTTTTACTCTTGGGAAGAAGAGAATCTATGTTGTGCAGCCAACGTGGGGCAACATAGCCGCCAAACCGGCGGTCAGGCCCAGACGACGGGCGGCGACAAGGCGTCGACAGGGCGGCGACGGTGACGACGTAGCCGCCAGACCGACATATAGGCGAAAGCGACGAACCGACAGACAAGCCCAGACGACGGGCGGAGACAACGCGGCGACGGCGACGGCATAGCCGCCCGACCGACACACAAGGCCAGACGACAAGCGGCGCCGAGGCGGCGACGGAGCGGCGAACGGCGACTTCATAGCCGCCATAACGACACCCAGTCCCAGTTCCCCAGAAGACGAATAAGAACCCCCAAGTGCAAGCACTGCTTGGGGTATGGGATCTCAACGTAAACACCATGCAACAACGCAACAAGCGCAACAACAATACGCGCCGCGGAACATTAATTCAGACATGCGTCCAGGGTCAACGAATGACCGTGTGGCCCGCTGACTCTGATAACCATCACGCAACGGAAACGGCCAGTGCTCGCCCCGAGCTGGCCAACAGGTCTGCGACCTGAAGCGGGTTCGCGCAGACGGAAGCCCCCGTACAACATAGTCGCAGTTGAATGTGCATTCTAAATGATCCCCTGGCTCCTCGGTCCCGCAGGGGCTCCGCCATCGGCTTTCGGCTTGCGGAACCCGGCGAACTCATTCGCAGGAAGATCGAAAGAGGACCAAGACATGGTGTGGACCCAGAGGCACCTCCTGGATGCCGAACGTCTTGAAGCACCATGGCTACACTGTGACCGAAGCAGATCCGCACGGTGAGCAAGAGGAGGGTAATGATCAGGAGGAGCAGGATGTTAATGACAATGATGTGTGTATGCACGAGGAGCAACGCCGATGAGAAAGGGCGAGGCCGCACGAAGAAAAACCACAAGCGCAAGTAGATGTCTCATGTTCCTCGCTCTCCTCCCTAGGGCAGAGAGGAGCACGAAAAAGATGCACTCTGAGGAACGGGAGCAAAGGCAGGACAAGCAGAACCAGGATCTGGGCTGGGATTCGGCTTTATCAGGAGGGGGCGCCAAGGACACTGGGCAAATCATCGAAATGACGAGGTCGACAGGGAGGGACGCTCGGGTGCACCGAAAAGGGGGGCCAGGGAGAGTGATATTAACCCATGGTGACACGAGGCATGTGAGCGGACGACGGACGAGGCAAGGTAATGCATTAAAGCAAGAAGCGAAGCAACAAAAATAAAAAGGATACTGAGCAGAAACACGCTAACCCTCCTCCTCCTCCTCCTCCTCCTCCTCCTCCTCTTCCCCCTCCTCTTTCCCTCATCATCATCACCACCATCATCGTGATCATCGTCATGATCATCGTCATCATCTTCATCATACCCAAGTCCCAGGCCGCCCAAACCCTGGCTCTCCTCCCGGGCCTCCGTCCTTCGCTCATATAGCTCCACTGGGAGTGGGGATCTCGACGCCGCGATGTGGACAAGGGCCGCGCAGCAAAGCAATCCTCTTCCAACTCTCATCCTCCCCCTTGGCAGCCCCGTCCTCCCCCGCCTCCGCCTCCTCCTCCTCCTCCTCCTCCTCCTCCTCCTCCACCTCCCCCTGCCTTCCTCCTCCTCCTCCTCCCTCCTTCTCCGACTCCTCCTCCTCCTCCACCTCCCCCTGCCTTCCTCCTCCTTCTCCTGCTTCTCCGACTCCTCCGCCTGTCCCCCCCCCCCCCCGCTTTCCTCCCTTCCAGCAGGCGCACGCGATCGGCGCGTGCCTTCTGTCGGTCCTCCTCCGTCAGCGCGGGGGCCTGCCCTGCCATGAGAAGGGGGGCAGAGCAGAGCGGAGGGAGCACGAAGGAGGAGGGAGGAGGAGGAGGCGGAGGGGGAGGAGGAGGGAGCAGGACGTTCTAGTAGTGAGAGGAGGAAGAGAGGAGGAGGAGGAGGAGGAGGAGGAGGAGGGAGGAGGAGGAGGAGGAGGAGGGGGAGGGGAGGAGGAGGAGGAGGAGGAGGAGGAGGAGGAGGAGGAGGAGGAGGAGGAGGAGGAGGGGAGGAGGGGGAGGAGGAGACGAGGAGGAGGAGGAGGAGGAGGAGGAAGGGGAGGAGGAGGAGGAGCACGACGGAGGAGGAGGGAGGGCGAAGTTCTAGTGGTGAATCGTGGGCGGAAATTCGTTTCCACGGCAGAGTACGCCTCGGCAGCGACCCCATGAGCGACTTTGCGCGAATGCCACACACGAAAGAATTCAGGATGCACGGGCTCGCGCCTCCGAATCCTGGCATAGACATGAACATGTTCGTCGCCCGTAGGAGACTACAGTGCTTCAGAATGCTGTCTTCTGGAGCCCAGGAGGGGGAGGAGGCAGAACATGTGCATCCACTCCAGCCCCCTGACAACGCGGATGACGCGAGTAGTAAGAAGGGGGGGGGAGCGGCGGCAGGCCGAGGGCAGGTCCTGGGGTCCTTCCAGTTGGTTGCCTTACCCTTCGCTGCCGGTGCTCTCTATGCGATTGCAAGGGGCAAGATCTCAACTCGCCAAACAATACAAGAGGCAACGGCAACTGCTGATTTGTATGTTTATTCTGCCCAATACGAGGGCCACCCGTGCTGCTGCTGCCGCTGCTGGCGCTCCAACTCATGCCAAAGGGCTCTGAAAACTATCCAGAATACTTTTGTTTGGGTGCAGTCTTCACGCCAATACCCGAACACCATGTAAGTATAAGGCACAAGCTGGCCCGTACCGCGTCCCAACTAGACAAACTCCAATTGATGACGACACGCACGCCTTGCTTGCAACCCGTCGTTGACAGAAAGGAGCACTGTGGTCCATGATGACAGAGATGGGGAAGACAAGGTTAGTGCGGCTGGTCCCTCCTCCTCTTCCTCCTCCTCAGAATCACCGTCTCCCGCCTGACCCCCATATGTGTCTGTCTGCTGCGCCATATGATTCGTCCAACCCCTCGGACTCCCCATTTATCATCCACATCCTCCCCATCCTCACGCATGTTCCCCGTATCTTCTCGATCATCATCCTCTTCTCCTCCTCCTGCTCCACTTCCTGCTCGTCCTCCGCGTCGTTGTCCTTCTCCTCCGACTGGTCCTACTCCGCACCTGTATCGCTGTTCTCCTCCTCGTCCCTCCCACGTTTGCGACACAAAAGGTCCGAGTCCCAAGCACGCGAACGGTCCAGAAACGCCCAACGGCCAACAAAAACAGACAAGGGAGGAAGGGAGGGAGGGGGAGGAAGAGTGGGAGAGGCCCAACTCCCGTCGGTCATGCAACCCGAAGCGGACCTGGGCTTCACTGCACGTGAGGAGTCGGAGCGGACTCTGTCCCTGGCGGGATCCTCGTCCAAAAAGCGGTCAGCGTCGAATCCCAAAATCGGATCGGATTGGAACGGACGTGGAATCGGGCCACATCGACCCGGAGTCAATGCTCAACAGCGCAGAGCAAACATCGGACCACATCGGACCGTCGGAAATCCGAAATCGAGCCGGATCGGGCATGGCGCACTCGAAATCTAATCGATCAGATATCTGGACGCCCGAAGCGGTTACGGAACAAACACGGGCACGATCCCCAACAAGAAACGTTGTCCAAAACCGACATCGGCCGCTGTTGGGCAGGGGGCCGTCTGTCTTAAACAAACGACGCCCGCGGCGGCATGGACAACGAGTCCTGTTCAAAATGAAGAGGCAATGCAGTCGGCCTTTGCACCCTTCATTTCCGTCCCTCCCTTCGGTCGTCCCGATAGTAGAAAGGTGCCGTACATCCCACCTCCTCCTCCTCCTCCTCCTCCTCCTCCTCCTCCTCCTCATCATCATCATCATCATCATCATCATCATCATCATCCTCATCCTCATCCTCATCTTCCCCCGACTCGTCCTCCTCCTCCTCCTCCACCTCCTCCTCCTCCGCCCAGTCCTCCTCCTGCTCCTCCTCCTCCTCCTCCTCCTCCTCCTCCGCCGCAGCGCTTCTTCGGCGGCGTGGGCCCCCGATGACCTCGGCCTCGCCCCGACGACCGCCCCTCCCAGCCCGGCAGCCCTACCGCTTCACAACCCCCCCCGGGACCAGCGCGCGGCCTCCCGGGGCCCAACAGAGCGAGGGACACTTCCATGGCGTCGCGTTCACCTCCCCAGACATGATCGCGCCGTTTTTTGTTTCCTCTACCTACAAACACACACACACACACACACACAAAAAAAAAAAACAGAAGCGAGACTGCCATATGTTCTACTTTCTTCGGCGCCTTGGGGCCCTCGCCGGGCCCCGGGACCGTCAACAAAACGAATCAGGACGAGAAGCCGGCCCCGGGGCAGGGGTTGGAGCTTCTGGGGACGCCGTCCCGAAAAAATCAGGACGTCGCATGTCTGGGTCTGTTTCCCGCCTTGCGGAAGTCTGGAGGCCCATCCTCCTCTTCCAAGGACCTCGTCTAGAGGCCTAGATGGGGTCGGAGGATCGCGCCGCATCACCGATGCATCGGTAGTGTATCGGCGACGCATCGGGGATGCACCGGCGATGCATCGGCGATGTCGGCGCGGTGCATCGGCGACGCCGGCATGGAGCAAATCGGGCCCCACATCGAGCCGCATCGGCGATGGGGCGCGATCCTCCAAACCCATCTACTCCGACCCTATCTAGGAAGCCTAGAACCCTCCACTTCCGTAGAGGGAACAGGGCATGGCTATTTAGCAAACGCTCAGGGCCGTGCAGTAAACGCCAATTGTTCGGTCCGGGTGGTTTTTCCTCCGTGCCCTCGTCCTCGTCCTCCTCGGCGGGGCACGGCTCCCACACCCCTCCTCGTACAGGGTCAGGGGGGAGTCGCCCCAGGCCGGGTTCTTCAGGCTGGTGCGTCTGACGACCTCGCCGCAGGAGGGGGGGGGCGCGAAGGCCGTGCGAAGATGAGTGCCCCTCTCCTCCCTCCTCCTCTCTCGTCTTCCCTCCTCCTCCCTCCACCTCCCTCCTCTTCCCTCCTCCTTCCTCCTCCTCTCTCCTCCTCCCTCCTCCTCCCTTCTCCTCCCTCCTCCCTTCTCCCTCATCCTCCTCATCTTCCTCCTCCTCCTCCTCCACCTCCTCTTCCTCCTCCCCCTCCTCCTAATCGTCCTCCCCTCCTCCTCCCTCTTCTTCTCCTCCTAATCCTCTTCTTCTTCTTCTTCTTCTTATTGTTATTATTATTATTACTATCATTATTACTATTATTATTATTACTATTATTATTATTACTATTATTATTATTATTTTATTATTATTATTATTAATCTTATTATTACTTGGATGTTCCCCCTGCTTGTTAAGTGTTTCGGGTGGATCTATGCGCTTGGATGCGGTTTCGGTCCTACATCTATCTCGGGTATATATCATTGCAAGTGGTACGAAGCACGCTAAGCGTTTGCTATCCAGCCTAAGTGGTTCGCATGGTTAGGCTAAACAGGCGACTCCCTTGGGGCATATAGAACCAAGTTAGAATCAATATTAGCTAATCACCGATCCGTTTAGAGTGGTTTGCCTAATCTGAATCGCAGGTTAGCGAGTCAGCTTCGATCTGCTTAAGCAAGCGGTTCTAACCAGTTGCTATCCTGGTTAGCTAACATGGTTAGCTGGTTTCCTGGATCGCCAAAAGGGTGGGGGGAGGAGGGGCCGAGGAGGAGGAGGCGGGGGGGGAGGAGGAGAAACAGGACGACGACGAGGAGGAGGGGCGCCGCCAAGAGGAGGAAGTGGAGGAAGAGGGGGAGGAGGAAGAAGGGAAAAAGGAGTAGGAGGAGGAGGAGGGAGGAGGAGGGAGGACAAGGAGGGAGGAAGAGGAAGGAGGAGGAGGAGAAGGCAACGGCGGAAATTCTGAGCGGGCGCATGCCCACCCGACATGGGCCTGCAGGGGACGCCTCACTGTTGGGGGGACCAACATATACCAGACAGCATAAGGCAGGGGCGCGCCCTATAGAAGAAACAGGGCAGAAACCGTGCCAGAAACCAGTATACAACAGGCTCAGACAACCTACCAGACAGCACTAAGGCAGGGGCACGCAAAGCCTACATCATGACAGCAAAGCTAAGACCAACAAACACACCAGCAGTAGCCTTTTGTTTGCTCGAGACGTCTTCGCTTTTCTTGTGCTGTGGAGATGACCACCCTTGCTGCTTGGGTCAAAGCGGCCATCGATGATGTACGTCCCAAGGTGAAGAAAATCATTTCAGATTTCAGGCATTCCGCCGACGCGTCGAAGCAGATCAAGGCTTGTGCGGGCAATATCATTTCGCTTCTCATGACGGTTGGGCTTGCTACATCTCAGGTGCTCGATGTGGATTCTCTGGGGTGCCATCCTTGCAATCGCTTCGGCGTCGGCGTCGGCGTTCACGACACCCATAAGCTTCTGAACAGCATCTTGGCCCAAGGATGGCTCACCAGCGCCGTGCAGAATCCGACATGTTTCGAAATCGACCCGAACGGCGCGAAGGATGCATATGAGTTTCAGAAGAGGCTCGTGGGCGCATCAGACGGCTACCTCGCGGACATTTGTGATCATCGCCTTCGCTACATGACAGTATCGTGCTCGCATACTCTCCAGGGCGTGCGTGCCGTGAGGCACAAAGCTCGAACGGATATAGAATCGATTGCCACTGGCGGCCGCATCTCGCTGGACCGCGTGCTCGCGATGTGTGAGTCATACAAGGAGCCGCTGGAGAAGGGCTGGGCTTGGACTGTGATCAAATGGGAAGTTGACTGTGAGATTCCTGAATTGG
>CAUYUJ010015842.1:200000-203429 GCA_963575745.1 Prorocentrum cordatum
TACTACTACTACTACTACTACTACTACTACTACTACGACCGTGATACTAGTATATTGCTGTACTGCTACTACTAGTAATAGTACTACTACTACAACTACTACCACCACTACTACTGCTACTACTACTTGTACGACTACTACTATTAATGTTACTACTACTACTACTACTACTACTAATACTACTACTACTACTACTACTACTACTACTACTACTACTACTATTTACTACTACTACTACTACTACTACTACTACTACTACTACTACTACTACTACTCTACCTCTACTACTACTACTACTACTACTACTACTACTACTGCTACTACTACTACTACTACTACTACTACTACTACTACTACCCGGACTACTACTACTACTACTATATTACTTGTACTACTACGACTACTAGTACTACTACTATTTCGACTACTTCTACTACTACTACTGCTTACTACTGCTACTACTAACTACTTTCTAATGACTAACCCCTCTTATACTACTACTCACGTCTTACTGCTACTACTTCTTACTACTATTTTGGTTGTTTTATCTTAAGGTCACTACTAATTCTACTAACTATTAATACTATGTCCTATTACTTTATACTACTACTACTACTACTACTACTACTACTACTACTACTACTACTACTACTACTGCGACCCCAAGAGCGCCCCAAGAGGCGACTTGGGAGGCTCCCGAGGGGCAACGTCAATTAATGTACAACCCTTTTCTGTGGTCGATGCTCCCCAAACAGGCCTCTATATAGGTACGTCCTGGGCTCCCCTCTTGGGCCCTGCGCGCGGGCGGGGCGCCGCGCGCCCGCCCGCAAGGCCCGCGACCCCTCCGAAACGCCCCAATAAGGGACCCCCAAGACGTCACCAGGAGGCGGGAGGGGAGAAACTGGAGGAAGAGGAGGAGGAGGAGGCGAACAACGGCCGACGCCTGGCGTAGGATGGGCTGGCGTGGATGCGCGAAGCGCCAAGAATAATGATACTACTATGGTAGAAGTAGACAAATAGGAGTAGCGGTAGTCGTAGTCGTAGTCGTAGCAGTAGCAGTAGTAGTCGTAGTCGTAGTCGTAGCCGTAGTAGTAGTAGTAGTAGTAGTAGTAGTAGTAGTAGTAGTAGTAGTAGTAGTAGTAGTAGTGGTAGTAGTAGTAGTCGTCGTCGTAGTAATAGTAGCAGTAGTAGTAGTAGTAGTAGTAGTAGTTGTAGTAGTAGTAGTAGTAGTAGTAGCTAGTAGTAGTAGTAGTAGAAGTAGTAGTAGTGGTTAGTAGTTAGAAGTAGTAGCAGTTAGTAATAGCAGTAGTAGTAGTAGTAGTAGTAGTAGTAGTAGTAGTAGTAGTAGTAGTGGTAGTAGTAATCGTAGTGCGTATATATAATAATGTAGTAGTATGTAGGACTAGTAGTAGAGGTGGTAGTAGTAATAATAATATAATATAGTCGCAGTCGTAGTCGTGGTTGTAGTATAGTGTAGAAGTAGTAGCAGTAGAAGTAGCAGTAGTAGTTATGACACCAGCAAGTGGGTCCGTAGCAGCAGTACATATTAATGGTGGCACATTTGGTCGCAGTAGGGAGCGGGGCGACGCTCGCGCGTGCAGCAGCACGCCTACAAAGCGACGGGTTTAGCGAAACGCGCGTCCAACGTGTAAACTGCGGACGCGACGCCGCGCGCGCGATCGTTCCGCGCCAACAGATCGCGCTGCGCTGCGCGACAATAGTGCCATATATTGCCAAATGTGATGTTATATTGTTTCTCTCTCTCTCTCTCTCTTTCTCTCTCTCTCTCTCTCTCTCTTTATCTCGTTATCTTTTTCTCTCTGTCTCTCTTTCTCTCTTTTGTTGTTTCTCTCTCTCTCTCTTTCTTCTCTCTCTCTCTCTCTCTTTCTCTCTCTCTCTCTCTCTCTCTCTCTCTCTCTCCATATATATATATATATATATATTTCTCTCTCTCTCTCTCTCTTTCTCTGTCTCTGATCCGTTGTCTGCCTGTCTGTGCTCGTCCGCGTGCTGCTTGCCTGCAGGGAAACGCAAGCTGCCGACGCAGCGCGCCCGCCCCCGCGCGAATGCTCGCGGGGGCGCTGGCGCCGTCGGCAGGGGCTGCGTGGGACGCGCCCCTGGCCACGATCCACTTCAAGAACGGAGCGGGGTGGCCGGCCCGACGCTCTTGTTCATCCCGAGGTTCCTGCCGCAGGAACTCTCGAAGGATCGGTTTTTCTCTGGCTCCCACGGGGCATCCAAGAAGCGGCGTTGGGGGGGCCTTGAATGGCTGGCGTTGTTCGTTGCCTGCGCGTTGGCCCGTGCTCGCGCAGTGCTGTCCGCTTGCAAGCGCGACATGCACGCGTCGGGCGGGGGGGGCAACAGCGCGGCCGCAGCGCCGCCGCCGCAGGGGGCGCCGCCGCCAACTACACGCGGCCGCGGAACGTGGACGAAGTCTTTGGCTTCCCCGCCCCCGATGCTTTCATCCGCGGGAAGGAGGAGTACAGGCCCCGCGAGGTCAGACCGCGGAGACGCGCACCTGGCCACGAGCCGCCAAGCTTCCATTCGACGCGATGGGCCCACTCCCTTACTGGGAACGGTTGGGCGAGACCCTCGATGGTCCGAGCCGCGGGGCATACTCGCGCAATCCGCGCAGGGCCATGGCGAGAAGTTTGTTCTGCGCCGCAAGCGTTTCGACGCCCCTCCGCCGCGCCGCCGCCGAGGCTGGCCGTTCAATTCAAGCGCCGACATGTCGTCGCCACGGCGCCCGCCCCGCGCCCCCTCGGCCCCCCCACCCCCGCCCGCGCAGCAAAGGCCTGGAACGTCGCGTGATAGACGCGCGCGAACCAGTGCCAGGGGGGCCGAGAGGGGGGCGCGCAGCGCTCGCCGCCACGAGATGGCGGCCGCCCGATCCGCGGCGCAAAGGAGCGCGGGAACATCGCGATCCTCCAGCGCGAGCGCGGAAGGACGAGGTGATCAGGAAGTGGGTGAGAAGGCGACTCCAGCCGCGGCGAACGGGCTTTCCCAGACCGAAGCGATTTACGGCTGGCGCAGAAGGTCCGTTAACACCCTTCGGCGCCATGGTCGCCAGGATTTCCGCGGGGGGCAGACTCGGGCATCCGCGGGGGTCGGCGCGCCGCTTGTCAGATGCAATTCCCCGTGCCTCTTGAGTCGCGTTCGCCCGAGAAGGGGCGCGTTGTCTCGGACCCAATGCTGGCCCGACGCAGGCGCCGCAAAACATTGAGCGCCCGCAAATCAAGTCGCGGCGGGGCGGGGTCGGCTGCGTCTTGCTCAGGCTTGGCCGAACGCCCGAAACCCGCCCAACCACCCGCCCCGCGTTACCGCGCGGCCTCGCGGCCGTCGGCGCACGCCGTCCTCATCTGCTCCCCCACCCTCCTCCTCCCCCTCCTCCTCCTCCTCCTCCTCCTCCTCCTCCTCCTCCTCCTCCTC
>CAUYUJ010015842.1:203529-248529 GCA_963575745.1 Prorocentrum cordatum
TAGTAGTAGTAGTAGTAGTAGTATTAGCACTAGTAGTAGTAGTAGTAGTAGTAGTAGTAGTAGTAGTAGTAGTAGTAGTTAGTAGTAGTAGTAGTAGTAGTAGTAGTAGTAGTAGTAGTAGTCGTAGTAGTAGTAGTAGTACCCGCTGCGACGCAGATCGTAGTATAGTATAATCGTATAATAGTAAGAGTAGTAGTAGTAGTAGTAGTAGTAGTAGTAGTAGTAGTGGTAGTAGTAGTAGTAGTAGTAGTAGTAGTAGTAGTATGGGTAGTAGTAGTTAGTAGTAGTTATAGTAGTAGTGTTAGTAGTAGTAGTCAGTCGTAGTAGTAGTAGTAGTAATAATAGTAGTAGTAGTAATAGTAGTAGTAGTAGTTGTTGTAGTAGTAGTAGTAGTAGTAGTAGTAGTCTAGTAGTAGTAGTAGTAGTCTAGTAGTAGTAGTAGTAGTAGTAGTAGTAGTAGTAGTAGTAGTATAGTAGTAGTAGTCCTATATAGCAGTTGTATAGTAGTTGTATAGTAATAGTATCGTAGTAGTAGTAGTAGTACTACTACTACTAATACTACTACTGATACTACTACTTCTACTACTACTACTAGTAGTAATAGTAGACCCCGCTGCGACGCAGATCGTCGTCCAACCTTGTTGTTGCCGCCCGTTTGCCTCGGGATCGTCTTTGTTCCGACCGCACGGTCCCGCACTCTGTGTCGATTCCCCCCTGGTGATGTTGACATCGACCCCCCCTTGGTGCGCTGTGCCCTCGTCTGTGTATACGACGTTCCGCTCCCAGCAAGCACGCTCAAGCACACCATCAAGTACACGGCCATTCTCAACCCCAAGCATGCGACTGACTGCACCCGCAACGCCTTCGCCAGCAGGGCGTACGCGGGGGCGGGCCGGCTGTGCACAGAGAAGGGTCTCGGTAAGGAGAAGCGCCTGGCGATCATGCGTGAGGCATACGTGGCAGCCAGCGCTGTGTGGGGCAAAGTGCACAGCAAGTGAATCGTGTGGAGAAGTAGTATATGAGGACGTCTGAGGACGTTTGCGGGAGGAGGAGGAGGAGGAGGAGGAGGAGGAGGAGGAGGAATACGATAGGGGAGGCAGAGGGGACACGTGTGTGCGCGAAGGACCGCAGTCGCGGGATGCTGTTGTTGGGCGGTGCAATGTCATCGTTGCCGTTTCTTCGTTTGGGGAATGTTGCACACGTGCTCGGAATGGGGCCGAGTGCTGCAACGCCGATGCCTATCAGACGTGCAGCCGTTCGAGTGGTCAGAATCAACCCCTTCCGATTTCTCCCCTGCTCAACTTCCGCTGTCCTCGAAATGCACGTCTTCCTGGCGAGTCTCGCGCCCGCCATGGGTGACGGGGGCTCGGTCTTAATGACACTCACTGTCGGGAAGATGGGGGGAGGAGGAGGAGGAAGAGGAGGAGAGGGAGGAAGAGGAGGAGGAGGAGGAGGAGGAGGAAGTCTGAAACTATAGTTTCAGACATGGCAGGTGCCCTCGTCGCCGCGGGCACCTCAGACTGATGCGCTGGGGAGTCTGGGAGATGTCAGCTCTCTGTCCCCCCCCTTGCATCGAACGCACGGTTAGAGATGCATGCCCCCCTGGTTCTCGGGCTAACATATACATGTATATACATATATGTATATATATACATCAATATGTACATATATCACTATACATACAAACATATGTATACATATATACATTTATGTATATACGTACGTCGATGTGCATATATAAACATATATATGCATACATATATATGTGTGTGTATGTATATATAGATGTTTGCGCATATGTGTGTACATGTGCATGTGTATATATATACATATATATATATGTGATTACAATGTACACATATGTACACATATGTACATATATATACGATGTATGTACAAGTACACAATAACAGCGCATGCATATACATATATATATATATATGTATATATACACACATCTCTCGATATATAATGTATATGTATAAACATATGTGTGTACGGGAAAATCCCACCGCCAGCGATCCCCTCCCCCGCGCCCCCCCCCACACCCCACGCCTCTCATGCGGTTCGTGGCCCCATGCGCGGAGCTCCACCGACAACGGTACGCACTTGTAGACACTCGCAATTGCATGTGGGTGTGTGTGTGTGTGCGGCCTCTGTTGTTGGTTGTCGGGCCGCCTCTAAGAGCGGAGTTGCTTCACGATTGCATGCCCGATCGGCAATTCCACTGGATGTCGCTTCACTTGGCGCGTTGCTTTGGCGTCCCGTATACTAGGCAATTGTGGCTCAACACGTTTTGCGTGCGCCATCGCCTTCCGCGGCAGTTGGCGCGGGATGGCCCCCAAACTATCACGCGAGACCAAGTTGGAACGCCAGCTCGAACGGGCAAAGCAGAAGATCGCACAGCAGGCCAAGGATTTGAAGACGCAGAAACGGTTTATCGACAGCACTGCTCGGCGCATTTCGGTGTATATCCAACCTGATGTCCAGCACTTGCTCAAGACACGATCGTCATGCACGGATGTTGACACCAGTAAAAAGCTCAAAGCTGTGGCGTATCACGTGAAAGGGATTGGAAGCCTCCTCGAGAGAACCAGGGAGGCGATCCGGTACAGGCGGAGCTCGGAGCGCATCAGGGCAATCGCACAAGAGCACAAAAAACAGTTGACACGTGACGCACTGGCGAGGGGCGAGACACCGCCCGTGCTCAAGAGGCCAGCAGGTGTTACCAACGATCCGATCCCAGTGGGGTACGTGTCGGTCGAGTGTCGCTGAATAGCCGCGGCGCGCGTTTGGCGTGTCGGGTTGACACGTTTGGTGTCGACTGTGGGGCTTGTGTGCGTGTGTGGTCGCAGGATTGGTTCGCCTATAGACGGCCTGGTCACCAGACGGCGGCGGACCAACCACGGAGCTTGATGAACTGTAGTTTGCGCAGCGCCTCAGGGTTCAATATCATATCTGTGTGATTTGCCAGCATGGCTGGCAGCTACATGTGTCTGTGCGTTGGGCAGCCTGTTGTGTCTTAGTGGCGCCGTGTGCTGTTCTTGCAATTCCATATCTTCTGGCGGGCGCCATCATATAGGCGCACCGCCTCTGCACATCCATATCGTGGTGCCGTGGCGCGCTGCGAGCACAGATTTTCTGGCCCGCGCTGGCGCGTGCAGCAATCCTGCTCCTCCCTCCTCAGCCTCCTCCGACCACTGCTTTACACAATACACCAATGGTTCTGGCATACCCACATGGTTTGAGTTGTGCAGGCCCAGTTCTTTGAGAAGGTCGGCGGTGAACGTTGATGGGGAGCATCTCGGTTGGTATGCATGTCGGTGGCTCGATCTCTTGAGGCGTACCCTGGGGGCCGTGGGCCGTCGAGCATTCGAGGTGTTTCTTGTGATCTAACCTGGGGTGGGGCCTCGGGATGGGGCCTTGGAGGAGGATAAGGGCCAGGAGGCTGCATATGGGCAAGCCCAAATCTCACAGGGCCCATCAGGGGAGCTGCAGATGGGCATGCTGGCCCGTCAGGGCTTCAGATGGGCATGTTGGCCCGTCAGGGCTTCAGATGGGCATGCTGGCCCGTCAGGGCTTCAGATGGGCCTGACGGGAAGCTGCAGATGGGCATGCTGGCCCGTCAGGGCTTCACGGGGCCCACCGCCTCGGCGATCGATCGATCGAATGATGATGATGATGATGATGATGATGATGATGATGATGATGGTGATGATGATGATGATGAGGATGATGCTGGTTATGATGATGATGATGATGATAATGATGATGATGATGATGATGATGATGAGGATGATGGTGGTGATGATGATGATGATGATGAGGATGATGATGTTGATGATGATGATGGTGATGATGATGAGGAGGAGGAGGATGAAGGGGAGGAGGAGGAGGAGGAGGGGAGGAGGAAGAGGAGGAGAAATACGCGGATGCTGTTGCTGATGATGATGATGTTGCTGATGCGGATAATGTTGATGATGAGGATGATGCTGCTGCTGGTGATGGTGATGATGATGCTGAAGTTGATGCTGATGACGATGTCGATGATTATATTGACGCTGATGCTGATGATGCTGCTGATGATGATGCTGATGATGACGCTGCTGATGATGCTGATGATGGCGACACTGCTGATGATGATGACGCTGATGCTGATGATGCTGCTGCTGATGATGCTGATGATCCTGATGATGCTGCTGCTGATGAGGATGATGCTGATGATGATGCTGATGCCTGTGCTGACCATGCTGATGCTGCCGATGCTGCTGATTATGATGATGCTTCTGATGCTGATGATGATGCTGCTGATGCTGGTGCTGATGATGATGCTGATGATGCTGATGATGATGCTGATGGTGATGCTGATGATGATGGTGGTGATGATGATGATGCTGATGCTGCTGATGCTGATGATGATGATGTTGATGATGATGATGATGATGCTGATGCTGATGATGATGCTGCTGATGATGATGCTGATGACGATGATGATGATGATGATGATGATGATGCTGAGGAGGATCATGGTGATGATGATGATGATGATAATAATACTGATGATGATGATGATGATGATGATGATGATGATGATGATGGGCCATGCATCAGTGAAGGCCCAATGTAGGCTTCGATCAACCATGCCAGTGCGTGGCACAATCACTGTAGCGAGTGCGCGGGCTGCCTCGCAAGGGAAATGACGCGGGGTGTGCCGACATAGTGAGGGGTGTGTCGACATGGTCCGAGGCCGCCGTGCTAACCCTGCCATTGGGGCGTTCGGTGGAGCCCCCGATGGGACCACGATCTTCGCGAGAGGTGTGCCGAAATGGCCCGATGCCGCCATGAGAACCCTGCCACTGGCGCCTTCGATGCACACCCCCATGGGGCAGCCATCCTTGCGAGAGGTGTGCCGAAATGGCCCGCGACCGCCATGCGAACCCTGCCACTGGCGCCTTCGGTGTAGCTCCTGATGGGACTACGATCCTCCTGAGTGGTGTGCCGACATGGCCCGAGGCCGCCATGCGAACCCTGCCACTTGCACCTTCTGTGGGGTTCCCCATGGGGCCACGATCCATGTGCGGGGTGTGCCGAAATGACCCGAAACCGCCATGCGAACCCTGCCACAGGGGCTTCAATGGACGCTTGGGAACCCAATCTCCCCATCGCTCGGACGCCCATTCCCTGAGCATGTGTCGTGTCCGTGCGTGTTTCCCCCACGTTCGAACGATGCTAAACAACGGTGGGTCACAAGTAAAATGTTCATTACCTGAAGTGGCAATATCACTCGAGAAATACCAGAACTGCATGCAACGCATCATTTCCCGACCCCATGTGGGCACGTCATGGTATATATTGCGTGCAACGTTGTGTTTTTGTCGATATCAGTGCAAACGACGGTGGTCCGAACAACCAGTGGCCACAACCCAATGAAAATCCTGATTGGTCACCCCAAAAAGGCATCAATGCATGTGGGACCTCCCAACGTGCATAAACAGCGTGGCGGCACGGCGCATACAGAGTACTATGGGGGCGATGTTAAACGCCAGAACCCACTAGTACATACCCAACGATGATGAAACAGTTGCCAAAAGACGGGGCCATCCCAATGCTGACCTGCGAGACTGAACACACATTGCAAAGCGTACTCGCGCGCTCGCGCGTGGCGGCGCGGCGCATGATCTTATACAGCGGAGGCGATGTTAATCCCGCACCCAATGGTGCAAACCCAAATGACAAAATATATGATCGGAGCACGGGGTCATCTCAGTGTGGACATGCGAAGCTGAATACGCAATGCGACGCGCGCGCACTGCGGCGCGGTGCATTTTATGTATATATATATACAAACATATATGTATAATCTATATGTATACACACAATGCATACAATGGGTGATGTTCCACTCCAGAACCCAATGGTGGAAACCCAATGTATAATTTCATTCTCTGGTCTGATCATCCAAATGTGGATATACGAAACTTAATACACAATGCGACGCGCGCGCTCGTGGCGGCGCGGCGCATATAGGTTTGATACAACGGGGGCGATAGTAACCTCCAAAGCCCAATGGTGGAAACCAGGGCTTCATTCTCTGATCGGAAGGCGGCGACATCCCAGTGTTGATATACGAAACTGAATGCACAGCGCGAAGCGCCGACGCGAGCGCCACGCGCGCGGCGGAACGGCGCATATAGATTGCACGCAGCGGGAGCGGTGTTAAACTCCAACAAATCCAGCGGTGGAAGCCTAATGTAAACTCTCATTTCCTGAGCGGAAGACGGGGTCATCCAAATATACACTATGCGAAGCGCCAGCGAGCGCGCGCGTGCGCGCGCGGCGGCACGGCGCATATATACATATATATATATATATTAAATAAATTATTTATATATACACCTATATGTGTATATATATGTGCATATATATATTGTATACAGCGGGGGCGATGTAAAACTCGAAAGCCCAATGTTGATGGTGACAACCCAATGTAAATAGTTATTCCCTGATCAGGGGGCCCCCCCACCGTGGATATACACGACGATCATTGCGCAATGCGCGGTGCCAACGCGCGCGCGGCGGCGCGGCGCATCTAGTTTTTGTTTGGCGCTGTTAAGCCACCAAACCCAATCGTGAAAACCCAGTGTAAAATTTCATTCTCTGGTCGGAAGACGGGGCCATATCAATGTGGATATACGGAACTGAATACACACTGCAAAGCGTCAGCGCGAGCGCCGCGAGCGCTTGCGGCGGCGCGGCGCATGTAGTGATTTTTATTTGGTGGTTTGAGAAAAAATGAAAGAACAAACGCATGGCGACGTTATAAACCCCCGAACCCAATGGTGAAAACCCAATGTACAAAACCGTGGGCATGCGAAACTTAATGCGCAATGCGAAGCGCAAACGAGCGCGCGCGCACGCGCGCGCGTGGCGACACGGCGCTAATAGATTGCAGGCGAAGGGGGCGGCGTTTAATTCCAAATCCCAATGGTGAAAACCCAACGTAGGAATCGACTCCCTGATCGATGTGGGCACGAGAAGCTTGATTCGCAAAGCGAAGCGCCAACGCGCGCGCGCGCGTGTGGCGGCATGGCGCATGTAGATACAATGGGACCGACGTTGAACCCCGAAATCCACTGGGGAAGAACCCAATGTAACATTCATTCTCTGGCCCGAAGAGGAGGTCATCAAAAAATGTGGATATGCGGAAATGAGTGCACTATGCGAAGCGCCAGCGCCACGCGCGCGGCACCGCGGCGCAACTTAATTGCATGTGATGGGGGCGATGCTGGGCCCCCAAACCCGATGGTGAAAACCGAATGTAATAATCCATTCTCTGATCGGAGGACAGGGTTATCCAATTGTGGATATGCAAAACGCAATGCACAATGCGACGCTCCAGCGCGCTCGCGCGCGTGGCGGCGTGGCGCGTACACATGTATTGGATGCGTTTGGAGCGCGGTTGAACTCCAGAAACCAATAACGAAAACCCACTGTAAACATTCATTCTCTGATCGGAAGGCGGGGTCATCCCCATGTGGACATGCGAAATTAAACGCAAAACAACGAAGCCCCGACGCGCAAGCGTTGCGGCGCGGCGCAGAAAGATTCCATGCAATGGGGGCGACGCGTGCACTTCATTTTCTGATCAGAAGACGCGATCATCCCCGCGTGGATATAAGAAGCCGAAAACAAAATGGGGGGCGACAGCGCGCGCGCGCGGCGGCACTGCACATATAGATTTTACGCAGTGGGGCGGTGCTGGCATCCAAAACCCAATGGTGGTTTTCAATTGTAAAATTCATTTTCGGACCGTTACAATGTGGACGCGCGAAACTGAATGCAAAATGCGAAGCGCCCTCGCGCGCGTGCGGCGGCACGGCGCATCTATATGTATATATATATATATATAAGTGAATGTTTACGTATATGTGTGTATATATACATATATATACATATATATATATGCATGTATATGTGTGTATATGTATACACATATATACATATATGTATACACATACATATACATATATATGTGTGCCAGTCAATGGGGGCGCTGTGAAACTCCCAAACCCAACTATGAAAAACAAATGTAAAGCTCAATTCTCTGATCGGGCGACGTGGCCATCCAAATGTGGATATAACGCTTAATCCACAATGCTATAGGCGCCTGCGACCGCGCGCGGCGGCACGGGATATAAAAATGTCATGCAGTGGTAGCCGCGTTAAACTCCAGAACCGACTGGTGGAACATTATATATATATATATGTAGAAACATTTTCTGGTCGGAAGGCGGGGCCGTCTACGCGTGGGTATGCGAGAACCGCCATACTGCGAAACGCCAAAGAGCGCGCGCGCGCGGCAGCACGCCGCATATAGATTACACACAAAGGGGGCGACGTTGAAGTTCAGAAGCAAATGGCGGAAAACAAACATTTCAACACAAAAACCCAAAGTAAACATGTATTCTCTGATCGGAAGACGGGGCCATCCCCGCATGGATACGCGAAACTGAATGCACAATGCGGAGCACCACTGCCGCGCACGCTGCGGCGCGGCGCACATATATGATGCCATGTAATGGAGGGGGGGGGGGGGGGGGGGGCGATGTTGGCCTTCAAAAGTCAATGGTGAAAACCCGCTGTAAAACGTGAGCCCCTGGTCGGAATACGGGATCATCCCAGTGTCAGAATGCGCTATGCGACGCGCAGGCGCGCGCGCGTCTGCGCTTTCCACGATTCATTCAGTTTCGCATATCCACATGGGAACGGCCCCATCTCCCGATCAGGGAATGAATTTTAACATTGTGGTTCCACCATAGGGCTTGGGAGTTGAATGTGCCCCCCTGATGCACTATCTACATGCGCCGCGTCGCCACGCGCGCGCGCTGGCGCTTCGCATGGCGTGCCAAGTTGCGCAGGTATCCACATTGTGATGGCCCCGTCTTCCGATCAGAGAATGATTTTTAATACTGGGTGTTCACCATTGGGCTTGGAAGACTAACGCCGCACTCTTGCTATCAAATCTAGGACACACCGCGCCGCCACGCGCGCGCACGCGCTGGCGCTTCGCATTGCGCATTAAGTTTCGCATGTCCACATGTGGGATGGCCCCGTTTCCGATCAAGGAATGCATTTTCACATTGGGTGTTCACCACTGGGTTGTGGAGTTTAACACCGACCACATGTGTAAAATCTGCGAAGTCGACACAACCCCCATTGAATAAAATCTACATGCGCCGTGCAGCCGCACGCGCGCTGGCGCTTCGCACTGCGCATCTATATACCCACACTGGGATGACCCTGTCTTCCGATCAGGGAATGGTTATTCTACATTGGGTTGTCACCATTATGGGGTTTGGGGGTTATAACCCATCCACCATTCTATAAAATCTGCATGCGCTGTGCCGCCGCGCGCGCTCGCTGGAGCATCGCGTTATGGCAGTTTCGCGTGTCCACAGTGGGTCGATCCCGTCGCACCGCCTTCCGATCAGAGAACGTTCTTTTTTGCTTTTGGCACATCGGGTGTTCACCATTAGGTTTTGGAATTCAGCATCGCCCCCACTGCGCGCAAACTACATGCGCCGCGCCGCCGCGCGCGCGGCGCTGAGTTTCGTATTTCCACATTCGGATCAGCGCGTGAACTTTTACATGGGGTTTTTCCACGGGGTTCTGCAATTTAGCATCGGCCCCGTTGTGTCAAACCTGCATGCGCAACGCCACCACGCGCGCTTCGCACTGTGTTTCGTATACCCACATCGATCAGGGAATGGGTTGTTTTACACTGGTTGTTCAACATCGTGTTGTGGTTATGGACATCACTCCCGTGCCATGTTATATATATATGTATATATAAATACAAAAAGCCGACGCGTTCCTTCAGCCTCCTTAAAGGGCACCAGAAATTTTCGATTTCGTTTTTGCAATTCAATGTAGATTTATTAGTGGTGAATACGATAGAAGTGAAGCTTAGCGGTGCGCCGCCGCGCGCGCGGCGGCGCGCCTCCGAGCTTCGCTACTTGTCTGTTTCGTTTGAGACATCTTCAGTTCTGTATTATAAATATATAAAAAGCAGATGCGTTCCTTCAGCCTCCTTAAAGGGCCCCAGAAATTTTCGATTTCGTTTTTGGAATTAAATGTAGATTTATAAATGGTGAATAGTATAGAAGTGAAGCTTAGCGGGGGCGCCGCCGCGCGCGCGGCGGCGCGCCTCCGAGCTTCGTTATATGTCTGTTTCGTTTGAGACATCTTCAATTCTGTATTATAAAAATATAAAAAGCACACGAATTCCTTCAGCCTCCTTGAAGGGCCCCAGAAATTTTCGATTTCGTTTTTGAAATTAAATGTAGATTTATTAATGGTGAATAATATAGAAATGAAGCTTAGCGGGGCGCCGCAGCGCGCGCGGCGGCGCGTTCCCGAGCTTCGCTATTTGCCTGTTTCGCTTAAGACATCTTTAGTTATGTATGATAAACATAGAAAAAACCCGATGCGTTCCTTCAGCCTCCTTAGAGGGCCCCAGAAATTTTCGATTTCGTTTTTGCAATTCAATGTAGATTTATTAGTGGTGAATAATATAGAAGTGAAGCTTAGCGGTGCGCCGCCGCGCGCGCGGCGGCGCGCCTCCGAGCTTCGCTACTTGTCTGTTTCGTTTGAGACATCTTCAGTTCTGTATTATAAATATATAAAAAGCCGATGCGTTCCTTCAGCCTCCTTAAAGGGCCCCAGAAATTTTTGATTTCGTTTTTGGAATTAAATGTAGATTTATTAATGGTGAATAGTATAGAAGTGAAGCTTAGCGGGGCGCCGCCGCGCGCGCGGCGGCGCGCCTCCGAGCTTCGCTATGTGTCTATTTCGCTTGAGACATATTCAGTTTTGTATTATAAATATAAAAAAGCAGAAGCGTTCCTTCAGCCTCCTTAAAGGGCACCAGAAATTTTCGATTTCATTTTTGCAATTAAATGTAGATGTATTAATGTCGAATAATATAGAAGTGAAGCTTAGCGGCGCGCCGCCGCGCTCGCGGCGGCGCGCCTCCGAGCTTCGCTTCTACATTTGAAAACTACAAAAAGATGCACGTGGTTTCCTACAGATTTTTGCACATTCCTATAATTCTTATAGGCCCCATAAGATTTTGGTTTCTATAGAGAGTCCTATTGGATTCTTCAGAGATTCCTCATGCGCCTCGTTTTCCCAGGATATTCAGCCACAGCGATAAACAAGCCCAGGGGGGCAGGGGAAGGATAAGAAATATAGAAAGATACATAGAAAGATAGAAAGAGAAGAAGATGCGAGGAGGAGGAAGGGGGGGGGGGGGGGAGGAGCAGGAGAAACAGCAAGAGGGAGGAGAGGAGAAGGAGATAGCAACAATCCAAAGTTCAAAATTTATTAGATCTAATCTGTCATGGACATATACACATATATATATATATATAGGTATCTATATATACACA
This sequence comes from Prorocentrum cordatum, assembly GCA_963575745.1. NCBI lineage: Eukaryota > Dinophyceae > Prorocentrales > Prorocentraceae > Prorocentrum > Prorocentrum cordatum. The sequence continues at coordinate 214,980 of CAUYUJ010015842.1, forward strand.
TCACGCGCGTGGCGGCACGGTGCATATATGCACCGCGCCGCCACGCGCGTGCGCACGCGTGCGCGCGCGCTCGCTGGCGCTTCGCATTGCGCGTTAGGTTTCATGTGCCCACATCTGGACGACCCCGCCTTCCGATCAGAGAATGCATGTTTTGCACAGGGTTTCCACAATTTGCTTCCAAACGCCCTCATGTTGTAAAATCCACGTGCGCCGCGCCGCCGCGCGCGCGGCGCTCGCGCTGGCGCTTCGCAGTGTGTATTCAGTTTCGTATATTCACATTGGGATGATCCCGCCTTCCGATCAGAATGGAATATTACATTGGGTTATCTCCACTTGGTTATTGGTTTCACATAGCCCCACCGTAGAAACTGTAGGCGACGCGCGCGCGCGTCGGCCCTTCGCAATGTGCATATTCAGTGCCGTCTATATACACATTGATATGATTCCGTATTCTGACCAGGGAATGAAATTTTACATTGGGTGTTAACCATTGGGTTTTTGGTTTTAACATCGCCCCCATGATATACAATCGGCATGCGCCGTGCAGCCGCGCGCGCGGGCGTGCGCGCGCGCTCGTCGGCGCTTCGCATTGTGCATCCAATTCCGTATATAGGTTTACCCACATTTAGATGATCCCGTCTTCCGATCAGGTGATGAAGACTGTACGACGTATTTTCACCATTGGGTTGTGGAATTTAGTATCGCTCCCGCTGTATGAAATCTATGTGCACCGTGCCGCCGCGCGCGCGGCGCTCGCGCTGGCGCATCGCATTGTGTATCCAGTTTCGTATGCCCAGATGTAGATCAAATGGTGAAATTTTACCGTGGCTTTCCAATGCGATTTCACATTAGGTTTTCACCATTGGGCTTTGGAGGTTAACACCGCCCCGATTCCATAACAGCTGCCTGCGCCGCGCCGCCGCGCGCGCGCTGGCGCTTCGCATTGTGCATTCAGTTCCGCAGATCCGCAGTGGGAGGGCCCCGTCTTCTGATCAGGGAATGAATATTAACATTGGGTTAACCATTGGGTTTTGGAGTTTGGCATCGTTCCCGCTGCATGAAATCTTGCGCCGTGCCGCCACGCCCGTTCTGTATATCAACAGTTGGGTGATCCTACATATGGTTTGCATCATTGGGCTCACATATTAGCATCAGCGAGCACACTGCGCAAACTGCACGCGAAAAATGAGCGCGCGCGGGCGTTGCATTGCATGCAGATTTGCACACCCGACCTAAAAATGATAACGTTGATGTTCACCGTTTTTCTCGCCCCACGGGTATATGCCAATTGCGTGCGCGATGCAGCGGGCGCGCTCGTTTTGTTGCCCCAACATTGACATGACACGTGCTGGGGGGTGCCCATTCACGGGGGGTCAGCGCAGTGCGCGCGACATAGCGCCACATGCTGACAGTGGGTTCCACGAGCTGTGCTTTCAAGCCAACGCCCCACCCACGGCCTCAGCGACAAGGCTCGCATGGCGGCCTATATAGCCATTTCGGCAGAGTGGGGCTCGGATCCATCGGACTGGCAGGCGACAGTCCGCAGGGTTCTGGCTGGGCCTCGGGGCCCGTGCCGCCCTGCGGCGGCCTCGTTTCTTTTCGCGAGTGCGTTTGAGCGAGTGGCCCGTGGTCAACGCAGACAGTCGGTGCACCCCTGGCGAGGAATATTCGTAGTTGCGGTACTCCTGCTGCATCTGGTTGGGTTCTTCGCCAGGCTAATCGTTCCGGCCGCGTCCCAAACGTATGGCGCAGCCAAACAATAGTACGCACGCCAGAAGTATGAAGCTGTCAAACAATGATTCCAGTCCTGAACACTGAAAAAACATAGCAATAACGTGTTCCAAGTATACGCGCCATACCATTCAAGATTCCATCCTGTGCCAGCCCTGGTTACATAAGAAGCACAACAATAACATATTCCAAGTGTATATACGAAACATATCATTCAATATCTGTTCATTCATTCTTGTGTGATCAGGCGGCCTTGCAGTGGACGGGGGTGCGGCTCCCCTTGTTTGGAGGTGGAAGCACAGGCTGCCCTGGTGATACATCGACCCATGCATCGTCGGAGTCCCATTTCTTTGGCGGGAAGGGGTAACTGTCGCACCCGTGGTGCCATGAGACCCTCTCATTATACTATTGTGTAAGACCGCGTATATACTGTGGTCGTAATCTATGGTTTTGCCATGCGTGAGTTCCTCGCTGCCGTCAGGGCGGGCCCAAGCAGATGCATCGCGATGGCCGTGCCCCCCGCCCCATCAAGGTAGCGTATCTCGCTGGCGGCAAACGTGATCGCCCCCCCCACTGCAATGCGGGCAGGGACCCCCCACTCGAATTTCGTTCGGCACGTGCCGCGAATGGGGACCTCTCACGAACAGGGGGCCTCTCAGCGCGGCACAACGTTTTAACACGCTGCACCGCGCCCTTGTACCAATCACCAAGCTCAGTAGTTGAACGGTTTGTCGGGCGAATCCGACATGAACTGCACTATATATATATATATAAGCGTATGCGATGGACGGAACAGTGGACTGATGTGAAAGAAACCCGATGCCGTTGGGACAAGAAAGCCCTGGCGAATTGGAGCAAACGCCAGCCGCAACCGACTCCCGACACAGACCGCCGCCGATGAACAGGGGCACCCGCTTGAGAGACCACGATCCTCGTGAGGGGCGTGCCGACATGGCCCGAGGCCGCCATGCGAACCCTGTCACTGAGGCATTCGGTGGAGCTCCCCGTGGGGCCACGATCCTCGTGAGGGGTGTGCCTTCATGGCCCGAGGCCGCCATGCGAACGCTGTCACTGGCGCCTTCGGTGGAGCGCCCTATGCCACAATCCTTGTGGGGGGTGTGCCTGCGTGGCCCGAGGCCGCCATGCGAATCCTGCCACTGGCGCCTTCGGTGGAGCTCCTACGGTGCCACGGTCCTCGTGAGGGGTGTGCCTATATGGCCCGAGTGCGCCATGCGAACCCTGCCACTGGCGCCTTCGGTCGAGTTCCCCATGGAGTCACGCAACGCTGTGCTGGGCGTGCCGAAAGAGAGACATGCGGAGAGCAACGGCAATGGCGGGGAGGAGGGAGGAGGGCGAAGAGGAGAGGAAAGAAGGAACGCGGGGCACCGCCTCTTCAAAACGAGGACCCACCACCGCAGGATGGTTGGGAATATCTTTGGGCAGTGGGCTCTCCTCCTCCTCCTCCTCCTCCTCATGCTCCTCATCCTCCTGCTTTTGTTTAAACGCATGTGTGGTGTAGAGCTTGGTCTAGATACCAGATCTGCAGGTGCCCCCCGAGTGGGCTTAGAACGCCTTCGAGTAACACGCGCGGGAGGGGGAGGCAGAGGAGGAGGAGGATCACGATGAGGAGGAGGAGGAGGAGGAGGAGGAGGAGAAGGAGGAGGAGGAGAGGGGAGGAGGAGGAGGAGAACAATGATAAGGAGAAAGAGGAGGAGGAGGAGGAGGAGGAGGATCATGAGAGGATGAGGGGGAACCTATTGGTTTCGCTGACCTGTCCAAAAGCAATTTGAATGGGATGTTTCGTGGTGAGCGGTTAGTTTCTCGGGCAGTCTGGGGGGTCATTGGAGAGTGATCGCATAGGTAAACTATGTGTAACACCAGTTTTCAGCATCCAGCTTGTTCGAGGACATCTCACTCGAGCGCTCCAGCGTCGAAGACCCGAAGGTGAGACCAATGATTCCACCATCGTAATTTCCTGAGGATGTCTCAAGCGAAACGACCACTTTTAAGTGTAAAGCATGCTGGGGTGCCCACGATGTTTTGCTTATGGTTCCTTTGACGGCTGATTCGGCCGAGAGGCCAGGGGGATGCCTTCACGCGGCGTGTCAGCGACCTGGCCGGCGCAGCCCGTGCCAGCGCAGCCCGTGCCAGCGCAGCCCGTGCCAGCGCAGCCTGTGCCAGCGCAGCCCGTGCCAGCGCAGCCCGTGCCAGCGCAGCCCGTGCCAGCGCAGCCCGTGCCAGCGCAGCCTTTGCCAGCCCGTGCCAGCGCAGCTCGCCATGCAACGATCTTACCAATGCAGCCCGTCAGCGATGTTGCCACAGCATTGCATGCCAGCGCAGCCCGTCAGCGATATTGACATACCGTGTTCGTTCATTTATTTGATTTGCTCACAAGGGCGCCTATGGGTGTCTTGGGCCTATGGGTGTCTTGGGCCACAGAGGGATCACGACGTGACGAATTCCACAAACAGTTGTATATAAATAGTTGTGGCATTCGTCGCGTCGCAATCGGCGTGCCACGCTCTGCAGGAACGCTCCCGATACGTAGCCTGTGTTGGCCCTTGGTGTTGTGTTGGCACTCGGTCTTGCAGATATTCTAGATGTCTGAGCCGCCCAGAAGGAAAGCACGTTTGACGGAGCTTGGCCGTGAGTCACATGTGACGCAGAATGCATTGAGCAAGTTGCTCAAGCAACTTCATGATGAGGACCTCCCCGACGCATTCAGCAGGAAAGCTATTTCTTCAGATAAGCAGCGCATCGCCTTTCAGCAAACATCTTTCGGTGCGTTGACGCAAAAAGTGACGGTCTCTGACAAACATGGCAACCCTGTTGAGATATGGTACCAGCACCCGTTTGCCTTTTTAGAGTGCGCGTGCAAGACATCTGCAGATTTCAAGCAGTTGTTCATAGATTCCTTGGCCCGTTCTGGCAACAAACTGCAGCTCCTGGTATACACTGACGAGGTCACGCCTGGAAACCCACTCGGGGACCACAATTCCAGGAAACTTCAAGCAATTATTGGCGCTTCGCGCACCCCCGCCGAGCAGAACATCCATTCACGGAAGGGGGTGATCATTAATTAGCACCGCCCTTCTAGAGCTCCCCAAGTTGCTTCTTGGAGCGCTCTCGGGGCGCTCCTGGTGCGCTCCGCTCCTGGTGCCGTATTGGGTCTCCCTTGGGCCCCCCTTGGGGCCTTTTCGGGCCATCTTGAAGCTAGGTTGAAGCTTCCGATGGGCATCGGGCGCGCAAAGGCGAGAACGTCAGAATCATTGATTTCCCATAGGGTGTTGAAGCATGTTGGCCTCTGGAGGGCATTGTTGGGGAACTCTTTTGGCAACTTGGACCCGTATTTGGGGCTGTCTGGGAACGTCGTGGATCATCTCCAGGGCCATATCGAAGCATCTGGCGCTATCTTGAGCGATCGCCGAGGTCATCTTGGAGCCTCTGGGGCCCTCATGGGGCCGTCTTGGGCGAACAACTACCCCTTGACACCTCGCGGGGCGTTCCGTCCAGGTCCAGGGGAGGGGGCAGGGGGAGGGGGAAACACACTCCCGAGCAGCGGAAACCGCGTCTCGATAGGAACTGGTGTGGAAGAGAAAACGCTCTAAGCCACAGACGCCCAACGGGCTGGTGGGATCATGCATAACCCCATACCTCGGAGCAGCCCCCCAGGGATAGTAAAGTTCGCGGTTTTCGGTGAGATAATAAAAGTTGCCCGCCAGAGCCAGCATAAAGAGATACCAAAAGGAAAAAGCCAAATATATCGTGAGGATCCTTGGTCTTTGGTCCTCTCTGATACATCCTCAACAATGATTTGTATCGGTTGAGACATCCTCAACGACTTGCTTGTTCCGCTTGAGACATCCTCGAAATATTTGTCTGTTTCGCTTGAGACATCTTCAGTTCTGTATTATAAAGATATAAAAAGCCGACGCGTTCCTTCAGCCTCCATGTTCACCTGCTCGTGTAGGGTAGCTCATGTGCTTAGTTTTCCCAGGATAATCACCCCCCGCGATAAACAAGTTCAGGGGGGCAGGGAAGCAATATGAAAAGACGAACAAATCTCTCGTTTCGCTTGAAACATCCTCGACAAATCTCTCATTTCGCTTGAGACATCCTCGAGTATATGCTTGTTTCGCTTGAGAAATCCTCTACACGTTTTCGCCTCGTTTGAGACATCCTCACATAATTGCTGGTTCCGCTTGAGACATCCTTGAAATATTGATCTTTTGGTTTCAAGTTGCCTCCCAAAATTATTGGTTTCGCTTGAGACATCCTGAAAAAAACGTGTTCGCTTCGCTTGATGTTGTCATCTCAACATGAGAAGGAAGTAACCTCGATGACGGACTTTTCCCGTGATAATGAAGTTCGGCCTCCGCGCACCCGCGCCCCCGACCAAACTCTTATTGGTCGGCTCAACTCTAACTACTGGGGGGGGGGGGGTACATTATTATCGTGGGCATAGGGTTATGTCATCCTGCCCCGTCTCCTCCTTCCCCCCTCCGCCTCCCCCGCCTGTCATTCATTGGTCTTCCGTGTCCCCGTCATCCTCTTCTTCCTTCTGCGCGTAAACATCTTGCCGATTCTCCCCACCACCGTCTTCGGTGTATTTCCACATACTCCGTGGTGTGGTTAATGCAAACTGTTCCCCAAAAGAGCCTCAAGAGACGTCTTGGTGCCGCACGCCCGCCCGCAAGGCCAGAGAACCAACCCAAACCCCCCAATATACCTCCAAGACGCCACCAAGAGGAAGAAGAGGAGGAAGAGGAAAAAGAGGAGGAAGATACGGAGGAGGAAGATACCAGCTGCCGATGGTCGGCGCTCTTCGTTCGAGAGCATGGTGTGGGATGGGTTTGTGGGGATACGCGAAGCGTCGAAAATTTGCCACGTTGGTGTCACAATATGGTCACCGCTGGTGCCCCACAAGGGTCCTCATCAGGTGGCCGCTCTATACGGTTTGACGCGTTTCACGTTGGAGGACGCTTGACACGTGGAACTGAAGGCCCTTTCAGCTTAACAGCTGCGGCTAAACACTTGCAGTGGTTTCGGCCCTCTCCTCCTCCTCCTCCTCCTCCTCCTCCTCCTCCTCCTCCTCCTCCTACTCCTCCTACTCCTTCTCCTCCTCCTCTTCCTCCTCTTCATCCTCCTCCCCCCCCTCCCCCTGGAGGCCCCATGGATGCCCTCTGGAGGCCCCAATGCCCAATGGAGCGGGCATTTTGAACGGAAGCCCCATCCCCGAAGGGGCCCGAGAGGGCACACCTGAGTTGTCTAGGGTGGTCGGATCTATTGGAGCCTTCTCGATTTTCAGTACCCTGCCCTCAGCAACGAACTGTCATGGGCAACTGTTTGCGGTGTTCGTTCTGAATTGGTGAATTCGCTTCCAGGCGGCATGTCGCAATTATTCAGGATAGTGTTGAAGCTGTTTTGTGGTGCCCCTGATAGGCACGACGTGAGACATGGTATCGCATTCACCGTTCCTGGCGAATGTGAACCTCGCATGTTGTACGGTCACATACAATGTTGTATTCAAGATGAACGGGGCTTCAAGTTCACGACAGAAGTGAAAGGCATGAGTGGACATTTTCTGTGCGCATTGTGTAAAAATGTAGTGAACCATTGGTCGTCCATGTTGGGAACGGACCCTCGGAACCTCATTCCCAGCACAGTCTTGGACGTTCGGCAGTTTGAGCCGCATACGGACGACAGCATTCGCACGATTCAGCGTCAGCTGCGGGTCATTGCGGACCAGCCAGGTTCAGTTTCACAGCTGGCATCAGAGGAAACGCGTGTAGGATTTAACTTCGTGCGAGAGGGCCTGCTCCAGGATGAAGTTCTGGATTTTCCTGTCGCGTCCTCGTGGTGTTGGGACTGGATGCACATATACCTTGTAGACGGGATATTCACACATGAGATGAAGGCTTTGATGAACGATCTAACAAAAATAGGACTTGGCGGTCAGCAGTTTCACTCGTACCTGCAACAATTTCAGTGGCCTGGGTGCTACGGTCACGCCAAAGATATATGCAAAGGAAACAAAAAATTCGTACCAGGCGGGTCAGCATCGGAACAGATCAATGCCGCGCCTGTGTTGCAGAAATGGTTGACGCTTCGCGCACGGACCCGCCGGCCCATCCAGAAACGATTGGAAACACGATGGTGCGCAGGATCAGTTCAGAGACGCAGGGCGGAGAGGAGGAGGACAAGCTAGGTGCGCTCGCGTCATATCTGACGTCCTACCCTTCCCTCCCATCCCTTACCATGGCGCTGATTTTCTCTATCCGCGGACGCGTGTCGTAGCGGGCCTGTGGCCCCGCGCGCGCGTGCGTAGTGGGTGGTGGTGCGCGTGCGTGCGTGCGTGCGTGCGTGTGTGGTGGTGGTGGTGGTGGTGGTGGTGGTGATGTGGTTCTGGTGGTGCTGGTGCTGGTGGTGATGGTGGTGGTGGTGCTGGTGGTGGTTGTGATGGTGGTGGTGGTGGTGGTGGTGGTGGTGGTGGCGGGAAGATGATGACAAATACGGGCGAGGGGGAAACGGAGGAGGGGGGCGTGGCGAAGACGCAGGACGAGAGAGACACTGAGGGGTATGATGAAATGGATGAGGGGAAGGAGGACGAGGAGCAGAAGGATGGAGCAAGAAAAAGGAAAGGAACATGAGGACGACGAGGACGATTACTCGGAGCAAGAGGAGAAAGAGGAGGGGGAATAAGATGAAGATGTGGATTATTGGTGATAACGTGACCGATGGGGGAGGGAGGAAGGGTGATGCAGGAGGAGGGGCAAGCGAACAAAAAAAAAACGACTGGTAATCATGAGCAAAAGGGGGGGGCGGCTAGCATACGGGCCAGGGGCACCTCGAAGCCTCCTGAGATGTATGTTGGGGGCGTGGTGGAAACCTCTTGGAGCGTGATTGGGCGCCTCGCGGTGGTCTCAGGGTTGCCTCGGGGATGCGCGCGCGGGCAAGGGGTGCGCCGAACGTCCTGGTTCCCTGAGTTGCTCCCCCGCCGCCTCCCCGCCGCCCCCCTTCGGCTGCCGCGGCCCCTGTGGGATGTGCCAAACGGTAACGCACCGATGGGCCGAACGCAGACCCCACGACGCGTCGCGACCCCGCCCGTCGAGGTCCTATATGGAGGGGGTTTATAAGGTTGACGCAGTCCCAAAGGGAAAGAATGGGGTTTGGAAGGAAAACGTTTCTCTAACGCGCCCTATAGGCTGTGCCGGATTTCTCGAAAGTGTTGTTTTACAGAGGCGTGGCGTGGATCCTGCCGTGATCCGCAAGGCCCGCAGTATGCTTAGTTGTTGTGAAGTTCTGGGGTTGTTGACCATCGCAAACAGCGGGGAAGTCAATGCCATAGAGCTCGGCAAAGCTATTGTCACACATTTGATCGCTCACCGTGCTGCGTGGGGTTTTACTTTATGGAAGCCGAAAATGCACTGGTCCATGCACGTGCCGAAGCAATTGCTGAAACACGGTGTTCTTCTCTCCTGCTTTTTGCAAGAGCGGAAACACCGTGTACTCAAAAGGTTCGCTGAACCCAGGCACAATACAACGTCCTACGAAAAAGGGCTCATGACAGATGTGTCCGTTCAGCACTTGCAAGACCTTGAATATCAATCTGGCTTGCGCCAATCCCCGCCGCCGTGCCTGGCAATGGGTCAGGAGCGCCGTGGGTGTTTGCAGGGTGCTCATGGTTGGCCCCCGCAGGGCCCGAAGCATACCGAGGCTCATGACGCCTCGTCAGTAGGTTCGGAGTTTCGTGGGGCCTCTTCGGCTTCTTGGGTGGCAGTTTGGTGTCGTTTGGGGCTCCTTGGCGGCGTCTGGGGCCCCGCGGGGCCTCTTGGGGGGCGCTGCCCCCCCTTCGGATGCGACGATCCCCGCGATGAGCGTGGAAATGAAGTTGAGCAAGACGGCGGGGGCCGCGCACTGCCTCGAAAAAATGAACCTCTGAAGTCGGATTCCCCGAAGGCCAGAGCCCCCGCAGGGAACGCCAAAAAGTGACACCAGTTGCTTCCAAGGCGTGCGTTTGAAAATGGGGGGCGTTTGACAGTGCCCTGCCAGAACTGCAGGGAACTTAGATCTACCACGCCCCTGCGTGCAAGGCACGGTGGCGGATAATATTACAGGTGTGGATTTGTTAGAGCCGCGAGAGGCATCCAAGAAGATGCGCGCGGCTGTGAGTGCTGAATTAGGTTTGCCTCCGCAGTGCAGCATATTAACCTCGAAGTCAGCGTTCGTGCGTGGCCGTGCTGTTGCTATGGGAGACGTGATCGTGTTCTCAAAGGGTGACGGGTCGGCTGCGTTTGGTCAGCTCTGGTTTCATTGCAAAGTGTTTGATGATGTTCTTCTTTCTTGCGTGACTGAATGGGAGGTTGTGCAACAGCTTCCGACAACGGCAAAGTGCATTGTGCGAGAGGCGCCGTTGATGCTGCACACCTCATGTATATTGGAGCCCTGCATCGCTTCAGTTGCGCGTGTTGGCGAGGTGTCGACGGTATTGCATCCGCCAAAGCTGAAACTCAGGGCTTCGAGGAAAAATTGAGACAGCTCGTATGTGGAAAAATGAAAAAACATATCGAAATACAGTCAACGTTTCAGTCCTGGTTTGTCGTTGTTCCTTGACAGCAGGCAGTGTTGCACGCTGCAACGAGACATTCAACACGCATCACCACACTGTGTGACACCGCAGATATACCGTGCCAGCGTGGCAAGCAAACACGCCCAGCGAAGCACACAATACCATAAACATAGTCACTATGTTTTTTTTTAGGGGTAAATCCACAAAACAAAAATGAGAAATAAAAAAAAACAACGCTAATATTTTAAAAACATACAAAATAAAATAAAAAAACACCTTCAATTCGGAAAAAAACATACGCAATTATGTTATTTTCTGCCGTTTCTATCCAGATCTAACCTGGTTCGTTCTAGTTGGCTTAACCAGGTTCGCGGTTAGGATGATTAGCTAACCTGGTTAGGTAACATGGTTAGTATTAGTTCCTTTCCTGTTCCAACTGCTTCGCAAGCAGCTTGACGCATCCTGGTTAGAGTTGGGGCGAACTAAGTCGAAGCACCCTAACAGGATAGGAACCCCACGGAACATTCAAGTATTACTATTATTATTATTCGTATTCTTCTTATTCTTATTATTATTCTTCCTCCTCCTCCTCCTCCTCCTCCTCCTTCTCCTCCCCCTCCCCCTCCTCCCCCCTCCCCTCCTCCTCCTCCTCCTCCTCCTCCTCCTCCTCCTCCTCCTCCTCCTCCTCCTCCTCCTCCTCCTCCTCCTCCTCCTCCCCCTCTCACCCCATCTGGGAGCAGAGGTGGGGCAGAGGGGAGGAGAAGGGCGAGGAGCAGGAGGAGGACCCACTCATCCAACGCCTCGAATTCATATCAAGACGGAGGACCGTTCTCAGTTTGCCCTCCGAGAGCCCTCTCCGGACCCAAGAAACGTCAAACAGTGGCTCAGGATGACAAGCCGGCCCTGGGAAAAGGGTCGCGGGACTTCAGGGGGGCCCGCATTGAGAAGCAAGACCTCTGGCATTCAGGGAGGACGACGACGGCGATCATGAGGACGAGGAGGAGCTGGCCATCCACACGCAGAATGGGGGGACGACGGGGACGAGGAGGATGAGGAGGAGGAGGAGGGCAGCATGGAGGAGGAGAGGAGGAGAGGAGGTGGGAAAGAGGGGTGAGGACGTCAGCAGCAGCAGGACGAGGACGGCGAGGATGCAGAGGAGGAACGAATCGCCCGCCGCCTGCCGTGTCGCTCGCCCTTCCTCCCTGGGCTTCTGGGAGGGGGGCGAGGGCGGGGGCAGGCAGAACGACAGAGCGGCCGACGAGAAGTGGCATACGGAGCCGCATCCTTTGAGCAGGGACCGACCGTCCCGGCATTCCGACCACGACATGTTCGTAGAACACAAACATGTTCGAATAACAAGAACAATGTTCTTCGAACGGGCCGCGGGGGGGACCGTCCGCCCGCCACGGGCAGAAGGAGGGGAACACGGGAAAAGGCGCGCCAACAGGAACAACCAGGAAGAGGAGGAGAGGGAGGAGGATTTTCGACGAAAAATAAGGTCCCATCCATATGCAGTTGTGGGTACCGTATTGTGAGAAGCTCCCTATGTGGCCACGAAGCGCTGCACTGAGGAGGAGAGGGAGGCGGAGGAGAAGGAGGAGGAGGAGGAGCTCAATTCTGCATGGTCCATGGCGCGCGAGATGCGTCCATCGGGGGGGGAAAAAAACACGCCATGTGCGACCTTGGTTGGCGAGGCCTGGGCCTCCGGGCCTCGCTGCTCCCCCCCCCCGCCCCGCCTCCCCTCCGGGAGCCTCGCCGCGCCCGCAGTCAGCTCCAGCCCCTACTCTGAGGTCGGGCGTGCCCTCCTACAGGCGGAGTTTGGACAACAAATATAAAAGGCACAATTTTCAAAAACAGTAAAAATAGAAAAAATAAGCCACATCGAAAAAAAACATAAAACAAATCAAACATAGTCAACAATCTCGTCGCCAGTCTATCTTATCCCTACTTTTGAATACTCCTCCTCTCTATTCCAGCCCCAATCCCTCTCCCCCTCTCCCCCTCGACTCTCGCCCGCCCCTGACCTTCCAGCGCGTGAGCACAGCAACCCTCCAGACCGAAACGGTCGGGATATTTTGGGCTCGGCGTGTCGCCGTAGCGGCCCTGGCGACAAGCTATGCCCTGCAGGCAGCTTGTTTTGTCGGCGTCGACGATCGCAGCCTGTTTTGTCGCGTCGGCGATTGCGTTGACGACTCGTGGCTGCCCCACACCCCAGTACATCTACCGCACAGCTTCATTGGGCATTGGCCAAGACGGGAATCTACTCCAGAATCTGACCCACGACTGTTGTTTAAAGGGGCCCTGACACACACAGACACACACACACACACACACACACACACACTCACGTACACACATATATCTATATATACACACAAATCCCAGGACCCACCAATTTCCTAATATCTTCTGGGCTTTCATCTTTCCCCCCACTTATGATATTTTCCGTATTTTCCAGGGGGGTCGACGATGTATCGTGCCTATGCGCTCTATTTCCCCCCCTGACTGTTCTCCTCACGCGGACACCGCGACGCGGCCCCTCAAACCTGGAGGCGGCTTCGCGCCGGCCCCCTGCCGATAGCAGCCGTCTGCGGAAGCGCGCGCAGCAGTACGTGCAAGGCGCGGCACACCGTGGGGCCCCCCTCGCGCCGCGAAAAAAAAAAACAAAGCGACGGAAAACGCTTTCACAGTTTTATGCTCGGGCCTCGGGATCGTCGGCCGAAGAGTCACGGTGTGGAAGGCCGCACAAACAGCGGGTCGAAGGGGGGAAGGCTGCTCAGAAGGAGGCCGCTTCTTCCCAAAGAGACCCCAGGAGGCGCCCACGAGGCTCAACATTTGCCCCAAGAGGCCCCCAGACGGCCCCCAAGAGGCCTCCGAACTGCTTGAAATAAGCCACAAGAGATCCTAACGAACATCCAATAGGCTTCATACCCACAACCCAGGCACCATGGCGGGATGGGCCGAAGTCCATTCAATATAGGCCAAGCCAGGTATAACTCACATTGGCATCATAGATGTAGCCCTCCCGATCGGGTGTAACATATTTTTGATATTCTTGTCCGGCCCTTTTTCAAAACTAATAATTTCTTTTCCGCGGCACCCACCGCGCAACAACGACGACGACAGCTACGACCACGTCATTCCTAGGGCCTAGGGATGAGGAGAGAGAAAGAGGAGGAGGAGGAGGAGGAGGAGGAGGAGGAGGAGGAGGAGGCTTTCGGACCCGTCCTATTCAACGCCGAGAGGATATGGGGGAGAGGCCAAAACCAAGATCAGGTCGGGCGTGCCCCCCGACAGGCGGATTTGGCGCGAATAATCATAAATACTCCAGAAATGCCCAAAACAGTCAACAAGTATTCAAAGACTCGTCCCCATATTATTTTTTGACTATTTTTGAACATTCCTCCTGTAGTGAGGCATGCCCGACTTCACCCTAGGCTCATGCCCCCCCTATCGTTGCCCCTGCTGCGGCGAGGAGAGCGACGAGCGCCTGCCCCCCGTGCGCCCCGTCCTCGGCCCCGAACCTCGAACCCCGAACCTCGAGCCCCCCCCTCGAGCCCCGAACCTCGAATCCCGAACCTCGACACCCCCGAACCTCCACACCTCCGAACCTCGACACCCCCGAACCTCGAGCCCCCCCCCCCTCGAGCCCCGAAACTCGAACCCCGAACCTCGAGCCCCGAACCTCGAACCCCCCGAACCTTGAGCCCCCCCCCTCGAAGCCCGAGCCTCGAAACCCCGAACCTCGAGCCCCCCCACCCCTCGAAGCCCGAACCTACAGCCCCGAGCCTCGTGAGGACCTCCGGCGGCCAGCAGCCTCCAGCTCTCCTCCCGGCCGCCCGCGCGCCGCCCCCCCCTCGGCTAGACGTAAGAGTGACCCGATGGGCAAGAGTGGCCTCTGGTGCGCAGCTTTCGGGGGCGCGAGGGAGCCAAACACGAGCGCGCGAGACGCGACTACCGCATCGCGCTCGGCGACGTCGGGGGACCCCATTGGGCCCGCACCAAAGGTCCCTCCGGCGAAAGGCCACTCTTGCGTGTAGCCGACCCCCCGCGCGAGCGGTGCCGTGCTGCGGCGGGAGCGCGGCGCCCGGCCTGCACCCCGTGCGCCCCGGCCTCGGCCATCCCCGGCGGCCCGCCGGGCCCTCGGCCATCCCCGGCGGCCCCGTCGGCTCCCCGCGCGCCCCGCCTGCGGCAGGCCGGCGGCGGAGGCGCACGCCGTCGTCGGCACGTCGTCGCAGCCGCCGACGCCGCCGCCGCCGCCGCCGCCGTCTTCGTCTTCGTCTTCGTCGTCGTCGTCGTCGTCGTCGTCGTCGTCGTCGTCTCCTCCTCCTCCTGATTATGACTCCTCCTCCACGGCCCTCCTCCTTCGCATGCGCCGCTGCTGTCAGCCGCCGCTGCTGCCGCTACCTGCCTATAACCCTTCGACGCAAACACCTTCACCTGCCTCCTCCCAACCGTGAGGCGACAGACTCGCTGTGAGACTCACTCGGCAAAGTGCAACTGAAATTCAAACGGAACACAGGTGGCTGCAGGATATGATGATCATACGAACCCGAGTTAAGTTCCTCATCACACAAACTTGCCACAAACACTGCGCAGCATGGATCCGCAGATGCTCTGTCACTTCCGAGGGAAACACATACAGGAGGTGGAACCACGCCCGACCATGAAGCCCCGAGGCGGCAGGGCCGCTGCGCACAATACACCCATCCCAGAATAGCACACACGCACCAGCACGAACATAACCTTCCTGATGTCTGCGCTGACCTCAAAAAGCTTACGATTATGCCACTCGCTATTCGTGAAGCGTCCTTAGATCCACCTCCCTGCCTCTCGCCCATCGCCAGTGCGTGCGCTCTTTCGGCGTCGCGCTCTCGAGTGTTTGCCCGAGCCCCGCGCCGAAGCCCAGAGCATGGCTTCTGCACCGTGCCGAAGACGCCAAGCGCCGACTATCGCACCATAATGAAACCGCGGGCAGGTCGGCGCCTGCTACCCGCATCGGCCAATCGCCGGGCGGGAATTTGGCAGATGCGCAGCGTGGCGCAGCGCGGGGCGGCCGCGGATTGAAAACGGGCCCGGCCCCGTCGAATCTCTCAGATGCACGCGAGGGTGGCCCTCGGCCACAGCCTCCTCGCGTGTCGTGCGACCCAAGAGCACGACGGAGCATGCTGGCGATGCCCTGGAACTTCAGGGACCCTCGCCAAGCCCCGTGACCGTCAGGAGCACCTCGGAACAAAAGCCAGTCGCCTGGAACCCTGATCATTGGATACTGGAGTTGCCCACTCTCGGCCGACGAGAGACGGTCGCTGCCGATCCTGCTTCAAGTGTCGGTATCGATCGCAAGCAATTTGCTTCAACACCGGTCGCGACGGAATCGGTCGCGACCAGTGGCGACCCGTCGCGACCAATTCTGGGATCGGTCGCGGCCGACTTGGAGCCCCGATCGGTCGCTACCGACCGCGATCGAACAGTTCTTGGCGCCCAGGGATCTGGGAAAGGGGGTCCAGTTGACCAGCCTGGAACATATCCCTATCCCTATGCTGGGCACCTCCTCATCACGATGCCAATCTTAAGGATTCCCTTATTTTTTGAGGGCCAATCCCTAAGATTGTCATCGCCTTTTGGCGTGTCAATCTTAGGGCAAGGGATACGTTCGAGACTGATAAGGAAAGGGGGTCCGGTGGCCAGATCTCGGAGGCCTCACGTCGCGCAGCAGGCACGGCGTCGGGGGGTCGGGGTCGGCCAGGAGGGGGGCATCCAAGAGGGGGGGGCGCGCGTCATGGCCAGCGGCACGTGCGCGGCCTTGGGGGGGAGAGGGGGGGCGGGGGGCAAGGACGTATTGAAATAAGAAGAGGCGCTACGACATCTGAGGAAATATCATGGCCCACGCCATCATTCCCCCCCTTCCTAGTCATCACCCCCTCTTGGCCTCCCCCGAGGTCTGGGATGATGATGCTGCTGCTGCTGATGATGATGATGATGATCATGATGATGCTGCTGATTACGATGATGCTGATGTGGTTGGTGATGATTTGGAATAGGATGATGCTGCTGCTGGTGATGAAGATGAAGATGATGATGCTAATGATGATGATGCTGATGCTGCTGCTGATGATGATGATGATGATGCTGCTGATTACCATGATGATGATGTTGTTGATGATTATGTGGAATAGGATGATGCTGCTGCTGATGATGATGCTGATGATGATGCTGCTGATGATGATGTTGCTGATGATGCTGATGCTGATGATGATGATGCTGATGATGATAATGGTGATGCGGATGCTGATGATGATAATGATGATGCTCGGGGAGGTGATCCTGCGCAGGATGGGCCTTAGTCGGTACACAGTCCCGCCGACCGCTGCCAGCGGTGCTGCAGCCCTGGCCTGCGTGCTCGGGCCTGCGCCTCCACCACCGTAGAGGAGGAGGAGGAGGAGGAGGAGGAGGAGGAGGAGGAGGAGGGAGGAGGAGCAGGAGGAGGAGGAGAAGGAGGAGGAGCTGGAGGAGGAGGAGCTGGAGGAAGAAGAGGAGGAGGAGGAGGAGGAGGAGCAGGAGGAGGAGGAGAAGGAGGAGGAGCTGGAGGAGGAGGAGCTGGAGGAAGAAGAGGAGGAGGAGGAGGAGGAGGAGGAGGAGGAGGAGGACCTCCTCCTCCTCCCTTCTCCCCCGTCCTGCGCGTGGTGGTGGTGGTGGCGGAAGCTGTGCCCCATCACCCCGCGCCCTCCGAGCGGCGCGCACCACGGGCCCCCGCGGCCGCGGGGCCCCCCTCCCCGCGCGGCCCGGCTCTGCGGCATTCCTCCGCGCGGCCTGGGCGGAGGGAGGCGCGAGAGGAGGGGAGGCCCTGAGAGCTCCGGGGCCACTCGCACGGAGGGAGGCGCGCCCGGAGGCGCCGCGCCGCCCCGCCCGCGCCGCAAAAGCAAAAAAAAAAACGTGCAGGTGCGTTCCGCCCACAAGGGGGGCCCTCCGGGGAGAGAGGCGGCGGACAAAGGGGAGAGGAGAGGCGGGGAGGCGTAAGACTCGGGCGCGGGGGACTCGGGTTGGCCCGACGGGGCCAGCCCGAGAGAAGGACGAGGCCCGACCTGAGACTCGACGCGGGCTCCCGCTGTAGACCTCCCACGGAGACTGGACCGCCAACATCCAGGACGCGCTCGTCAGAAAACTTCGGCTAACTGTCTTACTTCTCCCCGAAAGAGGTGGGGGGTGGCAGGAGGCAGCCCGGGCCCTGGTCACCGAAGCCTGTCGAGCAGGGTGCGCAGCACCTTCGGCCTCAGGAGGAACTCGCCGTGGAAACCGTCCTTGACGGGCCGATCTTCCACCACCACAACCATAGGAAGGAGCGAGAGGAGGAGAAGGAGGAGGAGGAGGAGGAGGAGTGGTGGAAAGTTTGGGCCACCGCGTCCTCGAGCCAGACCACCTCGGTGCCGAGCGGGGCCCGCCTGGCCATGTACCGCCGCACCTCGTGGCTGGGCACCAGCTGGTCTTCGCTGCTTAGCACGACCAGGGCTCCGTTGGGGAACCTCAAGTCCTCTCGGCGGTGGACAAACCTCCCTCTAGTAAACCTCCCCTGGATGAAAACGGACCTGGACCCGCGAAAATGACGGCCGCGACGCCCTCTTGCGAACCGAAAACGGCCAATTCCTTAATCGACGTGCGAGGGTATGAGGTCTGTCCACCCACGGTCCTCCTCCCAGAGCAAGCACTCGTGCCAGACAATAGGGGAACAGGCAATGACGTAAACATGAAAACTCGGAGGCCCGCGCGGATTTCTCGGATCGGCGCTGGAACCCCCCTGGCGTCGCCTCCGTCGCCGCCCCTGGCGCGATCCGAGACATCCGCCCGGACCTCCGAGTTGCAATGTGTATGCCACTTTTTATTCCCCCAGATAAAGTGCCGCGACATCATGTTGGCCATGTAGAGCTCGGAAGACACAAAAAAGTGCATCAGCTTCTCGATGCCCTCGCGCGGCTCCTTGTACAGGAACTTGTACACCATGTGCGGAACACACAAGAGGAACACGACGGGGTCCAGGAAGCTCGCCCTGCAAATGATCGCGGGGTACAACTTGGTGACCCAGGCCATGACGACCGTGCCGAAGGAGTGCCCGATGAAGTGGGCCGACGCAAAGCCCCACGCGTGCAGCATGTCGCGAATGTTCGCTGCGACCTCGTTGTTATGGTTGATGGTGTCGTTGGTGTTGTTGTCGTTGTCGTTGCTGGTGTTGCTGTTGGTGTTGTGGTGGTGGTGTTGTTGTTGCGGATGTTGTTGATGTTGATGATGTTGTTGTTGTGATTGGTGTTGTTGTCATGGTGGTTGTCGTTGTTGCTGCTGGTGTTGGTGGCGTTAATGTTGGTGTGGTGTTTGCTGGTGTTGCTGTTGCTGGTGATGTGTTTGTTGCTGGTTGTGTTGTTGGTGGTGTCGTTGTTGTTGCTGTCGTTGATGGTGTAATTGTTGATGGTGGTGATGTTGTCGTTGATGTTGCTGCTGTTGCTGTTGTTTGTTGTTTTTGGTGGTGGTGTGTCCGTTGTTGTTGTGGTTGTTGCTGCTGCGGTTGTTGTCATCATGGTCGTTGGTGTTGTATGTGTTGTTGGTGGTGCTACTGTTAGTGTTGTTGGTGCGTGTTGTTGTTGCTTCCTCTGTGTTTGACGTGTCGTATTCCTGTGTTTGCGCGCCATGTGGTATACTGGTTGCACGCCCAGACCTCATTGTGCGAGGGCACCGCTCGCTGGATGCGCATGGCGATGGCCTCCAGCTCGATGGCGAAGAGCGGGCCAGGCTCGCAGGACAGCCCCCGCAGCAGCTGCATGTAGGGCAGCACGCCCAGCCCTAGTCGCGGGCAGCGCTTCTGAATTCACTATGTCAACGTTTTCTTTATTTTTCGACGTGGGGCGGAAAGGGGGTGGGAGGGAGGGGGTCTGGCTCCAGACCTCTGCTTCGTGCGGCTCTTTGGAACAGTGCGTCCATTATGGAAGAGGCTCCGCCTGCTCGAAACAGGCGCCAAAAACAGTCATGGGGGGGGGAGGGGCGGTTTGGGGGCCCGCGCCGATCGGCAAAACAATGAATGAAAAAACGATCACTGTCGTGGTTCTGGGAGGGGTTCTATCGCTTCGGGCTTCTGTACATGAGCTGCGCCTCGTCGAGAGCTGTTTCCGGAGCTGACTGCCTCGTCGCGAAGGTTCGCCGCACGCCCGAGATATGATCCGAAACAAAACCAAGCGCCCTGTCCTCCATCCCCGTTTGCGATGGATGCCTGTTTCGGTTGCGGTGTTCGGCCGTCTGCTCTTCACACACGCACACACACGCGCGTGTATACAAGCACATACGCACAAACCTTGCCATGCCGAATCGATGACTAACAGCCCACAAACCCTAATCCGCCACAGCGCTGTCAGCACGAAGCGGAATGCCCCAGTCGCAGGTAGTCGTGAGTACCTAGTGCCAGCGGGTTGTAGTTATCTCAGTGGCCTGGACTCCCCACAGGTCATTATTTCGAGGCGCTCTCGGCGTCTCACAGGCTTGCAGCATGGGCATCCCTGTCGCATACTCGGCAAATGTATGCAAGTGCTGCCCCAGAAAGAGCGACGGCTCAGGTGTCCTAAGCACTTCCCCCCGCCCAAGACGATCGCAAGACCCCCCAAGAAGCTCTGGAGACCCCTGCAGAGGCCCAGACTGCACAGCGGCGGGGCAATCCTAGAGGTCACAATTCATCAAAAAGGGTGGGCAGAAGGAACGATGTGACAGAGAGACAAAGGAGGACAGATCGCGAGGGCTTGGGCAGAGGAGGAGGGGGGACGATAATCGGGCGAGGAAACAGGGAAGAGGTGCGAGGGAGCGCGGAAGGATGGCCCCAAAGGGAAGCATGACATGATTCCTAAACACATCTATGTCCCAAAGGTCGTCATCTTGAAACATGTTTCGAAGAATTGACGCGGTCGCGTTTTCGCTAATAGCACACTGAGCGTGCCCATCCCGAGATCCAACGATGCAATTCAACCTTGGGAACTGGATGTGTTATGTAACATGGCTTTGGGTGGGGACTTATCTGAACCATCGCGCCTCTATTCGCATTGGATCCCTGTCGAACCCGTTGCCACTGTCGAATCCACGACGAATCTGTCACGTAGAATACGCATCGAATCCACGCCGAACCCGCGTCGGATGCAATACATGACCACAACTTACACGACAGACGATGCTCCCCGAAGATGCAACGCAAAAGGTGGATGCAGAATGGTATGTGGGAAAGAAGGGAGCGGTCCACACAGGCGAAGGGCATGGGAACGGGATGGAACAAAAACATCAGAAGGACAAGCTACGTCATCAATAACGGGGCTCAGGGAGACACACTTCAGTCGGCAAACGTTTCAGAATTCCCCGTAATTGTCCATACTTCCTGAATTCCCCTCCTTCCCCTCAATTTTCCCCGCTGCCTCCCCAACCCCCCCCCCCCTCTGGCGCGCGCAGCGCGCCAGGGACGGCACCGGAGGTGCCGCCCGCCAGGGGGGTGCAGGACAGATCCAAGCAGGTCGCGTGGGCCTCCAGCAATTCACGCGTGCGCCAGTGCTTCTTTTCCGAGCCGCGCAGGCCGAGGGAGCGGGACCGAGACAGGCAGGGACAACAGCAACATGCTGTACACATGCGCTTCTTGAGGGGTCAGTGCGGGTCTCTTGCATCGGCAAAGGCAGCGAAAACGGGGTCGGGACAGGACACATCCAATGCGGTCAGGTAGCCCCATACCCGCAGGTGAGGAAAAATAATAGGAGTATAAGGAGGAAAAGGAGGAGGAGGAGGAGGAGGAGGAAAAGGAGGACGAGTTTGAGGAGCAGGAGGAGAACGGGTACGAGGAGGGAGGACGAAAAAACAATATTGCGTCGCGCAAAAACCGACGACTGCCACAATAACATTGTGAACTAAAAGCTCGCAAGGTTAACCGGGAACACCGAACGAACCGCCCTGCAATCGGAACACTCGTGTTATGAATCGGGGCCAGAAGAGCAAATCGGCCATGCAGTTGCGACAGGAGGGGAAAGAGATAAGGACGAAGGAACAGGGCGGAGGGAGGAAGGAGAGGAGCGTCAAACATTGTGGAATGGTCGAACATTTTAGGATAGGCCGGTACACCCCATGATTGACCTCCTCCTGCTCCTGGCGCTGACCAGGGAGGTCACCTTCTGTCCCTTACTGAGCACACGTAGAAGCAAGACAATCAGATGACGAGGAGGAAGATAAGGGCGAGGTTTTTCTTTGGAGGGAGAAAAGATGGGAGCGGACAGCTACTATTCACGCAACTAGCCTCCTCGCCAAAGGTGCCGTCGAAAAAGCATGCCCCCCGCAGGATGGTCCTGCGACCGTGGTCGATAGCTGGCAACGGAAACAGGCAAGCTGAACAGGCAAGAAGAAGCTTCATCGGGTACGGGCCTCAGGGAGAAAAAGAAATGAAGGAGCAAGCTTCACCAGGGACGGGCTTCAAAGGCGAGGAAGGAAGGAAAAGGAAGGGCGGAACAAGTACACGAGCGACTCGAGCGAGCTGCGGCGGCTCCTTCGAGTCATCCTACAGCGTGCACGCCGAGCTCTGGAACGCTATCGTGGCAAAGCTGCGTCTGCAGGGAGGGGAAGTGTGGAACCCCCCATTGTGGCCCAATCGGCCAAGACCAACAAAACATAACAGTATGATATAGGACGGGCAAGGGAGGGCGGTCAGACTTCGCCCGCAGCTGTCGCGAAGTGTTCCTCACGGGCGCACACAATAACAGGGAAAGCAAGAAGACGAGAGCGGATCATAATAGGACGAACATGAGAAGGGAGGACAGAGAGGAGGACGGAGGAAGAGAAGGGACAGGGAGGGGAAGAGGGGGGACAGAGGGGAGGAGTCGGAGCGACCTCAAAAGCACGCCCCTGTGATGGGGTCGGAAAATCGCGCCGGTCTGCCGGTGCATCGGCGGAATAGGCGGCGCGGAGAAAATCGGGCTCCACAGCGAGCCGCAGCGCCGATGCATCGGCGACGTGCGGCGCGACCTCCTGACTCCAGAAGCCCGGATCCCAGTCTGGGAAGCCTGGAGGAGCAGCGAGGGGCCGGGCAGCACCTGCCCCGCCCCCAAGGGAGGAGGAGGAGGAGGAGGAGGAGGAGGAGGAGGAGGAGGAGGAGGAGGAGGAGGAGGAGGAGGAGAGGAGGAGGAGGAGGAGGAGGAGGAGAGGAGGAGGAGGGAGGAGGAGGAGGAGGAGGAGGAGGAGGAGGAGGAGGAGGAGAGGAGGAGGAGGAGGAGGAGGAGGAGGAGGGAGGAGGAGGAGGAGGAGGGGGAGGAGGAGGAGGAGGGAGGAAAGGAGGAGGAGGAGGAGCGAACCCCTGGGAGAGGCGCGTCGATCTATAATGGGCGCGCACCGCCGTGCGCGCTCGGGCCAAGCCTCAGGGCGAGCCGCGAGGCCTGCATGTAGTTCTTGTGGTTGATGTAGGAGTTGTCGACGTTGTTGTCGGTCTTGATCGAGTGGTAAAATCTGTAGACCACTGCAAGACGCACGAGCACGTGGTCAATCTTGTCGTCGTCGGCCCCGAGCGGGTCGAAGTTGATGTCATGCAGGCCTAGCCTGGCGAGTACACATTTGTGAAGTCGTCCGCGTGGCAGTGCAGCATGGTGCCACAGGCGCTTGCAGACCAAGTAGTGGCTGAAGGCGTCGGGGTGAAACTTTGGGTTGCAACCAAGAACACAACCACGAAGGCCAGGTTGAACATGCATGCGGTATGACGTGGCCCACCCGCCCGAAAGCGTCTTCATCACAGGCCAGAAGCGCGAAGGCGGCAACTCGGCGATCTTCGGGCGGATGCGGTTCCACGCGGGCTTCATGTTGTAAGGTAACTGGATGAGGGAGGTCAAATCGTTGTCGTCCGCGTACGCGTTGGTGAGGTCGTCGGTGATCAATGGAGTGGAGTCCGAGTCATTGTTCTGGAAATCGGCGTCGTGGATCCAGCGGCGCCGGGCGTGGTGTTCATTAGCTGCACGTTCGAACCTCTGCTGTAATTCGGCGGTACGGGGAGGATTGAACGCAGCGGAGGTCTGAAGTCTGGAAGCCGATGTTGATTGCCAAGCCTGCGTGCAGATACGTTCAGCACGCCTGCGGAGCTGAGCGTCAGTTTGGCCACGGAAGAGGACACGAAGACCGTCACGACGAAGTAGACGAAGAAAAAAGGTTTCGCACCATTCATGCCAATCGTCGACGTCCCATTCATGTAGTGTTTGAGCGAGGTAAATCGAGGGAAGCCAATCGGAGGCCCAGTGCTGCAGGCATTCCGCGACGGTCTCGAGCTCGTTGGCGGCGTTGCGCATGTCGTGGTCGTCATCATCAGGCGTGCTGGGTACTTGTAGATGAAGTGGTGGAAATCGTTGGAGGCGTAGTGATTCGGAGTTGGCAGCATGCGGCGCGGACGGGAGGGTGGGGAACCAGGCCCGAAGGCGGGCGGCGATGGTGGCGTCGAAGGAGTCTTCGTAGAGCACGCGCTGCAACGTGATCATGTAAGTAGTCTGCGGTGACCTCTTTGGAGGATCATCGTCAGCACGGCGAAGTTTGTCCAAGACCCGATGAGCAGCCGCACGGGCGAGTTCATGAGCGTGACGTAGCTGATGGTGAGCCAGATGATCGTGACGGCGGCTGCGCTTGATGATCTTGAAGATGACTACCTACCAGACCACCCCAACCCAACCCGAAGGCCCGAATTTCGGGTTGGGGGGGGTAAGGGTTCCATACGTGTTTTTTTCGACATTCCCGGACCCCCCCCACTAGAAATCGAGGGTAAATCTGAGCCTTCGGGTTGGGTTGGGGTGGTTTGGTGGGTGGTGAGAAGATGGTGCCCTTGTGGGTGGAGTAGTTGTCGCCAAACTTGGCCGCCCGCAGGTGTTGCGCGATCGAAGTAGCAGAGGCCCAGCATGGCGCAGTCCAAAGTCCCTGGACAACTCGGACGAGTGGGATCTGATCGAGTGCAGCGAGATGGTGAAGTTCGAGAAGCTGGGGCCAGGCATTGATGGTGGAAGTAGCAGAACGCCACAGCGTGGCAGCCAGCAGGACTTCGACACCAGTGGGGATGGCGCCGCCCGCCCAGTTCGTCATGCCGAGGATGTCGAGCTTGTGAAGAGCATGAATTTCTTTGAAAAGAACGAGTTCTGGAGCAGGAAATAGTTGTCCTGCGTAAGTGAGGCAAGTGATCGCGGAGGAGTTGTACAGCGAAACGTTCAGCTGGATGGCAGCGGAGGCGTCGCCCAAAATCTGGGTACGATGGTACCACTTGGCCGCGGGGGCGGCCCATTGAGCTCGATCATCCGCACAGGGACCGATGTAGACTCCGAGGTACTTTGCCTTGCCGTCGATCTTGAACTGGGACCAGGCGGGGTTGATCGTTCTAAGCGTGTCGCGCATGGCGTCGTCAACCTCTTCGTAGCCGTTGGTCCAAACAGGGACGAGCACGCACTTCAGAGGTTGGAGCGTCAAACCTGCGAAGGATTGGGCCGCTTCGGTGTGCGGAAGGATGCCTTGCATGTCACGCAAGTGTGCTAAGACGCAACCAATATCATCAGCACAAGCACTGGCCATGCCACGGCCAATCTGACGAAAGCGGCGTTGAATTCCATGTAGGATGGGGTCGAACACCAGGGCCCAGATGGTGCCACTGAGCGGGCAGCCCTGGGCTACTCCGCTGGATGCAACGAGAAGTGGTCGACGCGTGCCTCCCAGCTCGAGGAAGGCGATGGGCGAGGCGTAGAAGGACTGGAGGAGGCGACGGACGCGTCCAACAATCCCCCATCTGCGAATCACTTCCCATAACCAGGCGTGAAGCAAGCTTGGGAAGGCGGCCGCGATGTCCATGCTGAGGAAGCACGGCATGTGCTCGGTGGCGTTGACCATGGTGCTTTAGATGCGGCTGTACGTGTCAGCTTCGACTATGTTGTTGAGGAACTGGCGGCCAGGTACGAAGCCTCGTTGGATATTCGACACTTGCTTGACTATCGGATGTAGCTTGCGGTTGATGGCGGAGGCGGCAATCTTTACGTCGGTGTTCTTCATCGCGAGAGGGCGGAGTTGGTCTGGCGACCGAAAGCATTCTGCATGACCAGCAGGCGCGTCACCTTTTGGTAGCATGGCTAGTAGAGCGTGGTTCCAATCGTGCGGGATGATGTTGTTGGCCGAGATGTCAGCCACGAGTTCTTCCAAGATCTCGAAGCTGTTGGGAGTGGAAGTCCAAGCTTTGTAAGGAAGGCCATCTGGACCTGCGGCGGAGTCATGTGCTCGTTTTGCTGCTTCTTGAAGCTCTTCGGCGTTGGGGAGTTCCAGCGCAACAGGGTCACGCTGGGGGAAGACGGTATCCAGGTAGGCGTTCATGTTGGCAATGTTTACTGGCTTGTCTGCGAAGATCGGGCCCCAGTGCGCAAGTATGGCGTCGTGCACGTCCGATGGCGTCTTGGCGATGATGGAAGAGTCGCCTTGCGAGATTCGGATGCCAGCGGGCGCCAGACGCTTGGGGAATGGTTTCCAAAGCTCCCCCAGTCTGCGCGTGGCACTGGCGCATTTCCGCCACCTGTCTCCTTGTTGACGCTGCCGACGTTGGTAAGCGTCCCGGGCACGTGCGGCGGCGAGGGCGCGGCGTTCTTCAGCGACTGCAGCGTGAACTTCAGCAGCGGCATCGGCAAAGGCGTTGGCGTTGCCCAGGCAAACCTTACTTGAGGTGATGTCGGAGGAGTTGTCAATGATGATCTGAAGGTGCTTGGAGCCTAGGTGGGTGGTGTCGATGAGGAGGCGCGCCAGCTTGATGTCCTGGAACCAGACCGCGCGGGAGATGCTTCTCATGGTCATCGAGTTGACTTCCTTGGAAATCGATAGGTGGTCGCGTGCCAGGACTTCAGGCGGTAGTCGCGCGAGAGCATCTCGCGTGGCCTTCGCGGCGTTCGTCATGTTGGCTTTCAGCGTGCGCCACTTGATGATGGGCGTGAGCGCGTCGTATTCGGTGTCGGCGGTGAGCTTGTCGATGAAGAACTTGTAGAAACCGGAGTTGAAGAGGAAGGCGGGGATGCCTCGTTCAGAATGGGGCCGTTGGACTCGGGGGCGAAAACGGACATGAAGGAGTTTATGGTCACTGGCGGGAGTCCCTTTTCGTTCGAGAGGTGAGTCATCGGCCACCATGATCGTCTCAATGTGGGTAAGATTATGTGCTTGGAAGGAGGTGAAGAAGCGGTCAATGCTTGACTCGGTGTTGTTCGCGTAGCAACGGTGGGTGGTGGACGGAGTGCAAATCTCGACCAGCGGTCGGAAGAGCTGCTTCCAGAAAGTGGGCTGGAACTGGTATCGTTCGTGAGCAGGCACTTCGACAGGGCGTAGTAGACTGCGAGCAGGTAGTTCAGAGATGTTGAAATGGCCGAGCATGAAGAACATAACGTGTTCAGGGTCGCTGATTGCTTCGCGTAGTGCCACTTGCCACGTGGCCTTGATCCGTCTTCGGTCGTCAGCAGTGAGATCATGGTTATGAATGGTGAGGTAGATATGGAGGTACTTCAGGCTGGGGTCGCGGATACGCAGTTCGGCGGCACGACCAGGGATGACCGCGGAGAAGTTGATCATCGGCATGGCGTCGTCCTGGTCGTCGCAGGGGAGGAACTTTGGGATGAGGAAGGCGACGCCGCCCGCCGCATTGGAGTCGGGGATGCCACTGTGGTAGACGTCGTATTTGGCGCCCGTGGAATTGATGAAGCTGTGAATCATCTGCGATGTGCCGTGGGTCTCCTAAATGACAATGAGGGAGTGCTTGGCGAGGTAGGGCTTGAGGATGGAGAGTTTGGCGTCTCGCTTGACGATGTTCGAATGCACCAGTGCCTGGGCATTCCAGCTGACCACTGAGCATTCAGGCAACGATGAAGGGGTAGTCGCGCTCCAAGGGGTCCATTTGCTGTTAAATCCACGACGCTGATGTAGTTGCATCCGCAAAGGCAGCGGCAAGGGCGTCGGCACATGAAGTACGCATCACGGATGTAAGGCCAACACCTTCAGCAGCGTCAGACCATTGAATCTTGGTTGCCATCTCAGGGCGGGAGCCCACCTGGATGCGGACGATGGGCACATTGTCGATGGAGAGGTAGCCGTCGGTGCGGTGGATCTTGGGGTTGAGGTCCTGCTTGGCATTGTTGATGATCCTTGCCAGCTTCTTGAGCTGGATCTCCTGCCTGACGAGCTTGGGGCTCTTGTCCGCGCTGACGTAGCATGGAGCGCCGCCGATTGAGAAAGTACGCCATTCTCGACCAATGCGAAGGTGATGATGGAGCGCTTGGGCACGTGGTACTGCGACGGCATCTGCTCCGAGCACAGTGATGGAGACCCGCTTGGCAGGAGCGGAGTTGTTGTAGCGAACCATAGACACGTCGATGTTGGCCGCCGAGAACCATTCGGTGATGGCTGACTTGAGAGAAGCTTGTGTGATGTCCACAGTGGATGCAATCCAGAAGGTGCCGATGTGTGGGGCCCTGTCCCACGAACCAATGTTGCTGACGTCGAGCGAAGGAACTTGGGCTTCAGCCTGTGCAATGGCAGTTTTGATCTTGTCCACCGCGTCGTTGAGGTTCTTGGACTCCACTTCGGAAGCGGAGACGCGTTGCTTGAGGGAGACGATGTCGTTCTCGACGTGGTCTTGGCGCTCGGTGAGCTTGGCCGTGATGTTGGTGATGTGCGTGATGAAGCTGGCTTGAGACGAGGCGGCGACTTTCTCTGCGGTGGCCTTGAACTGTTCGGCTGCATCAGCGACTTGAATGGCCAGGTGCTTCTCGATCTCGGAGCGGAATAGTTCAAGTCTTTCCTTTTGTGCAGCGTCTTGCCATGGATCTTTGTTGTTCCGAGGACTCCGTTCGCGTCGATCACGTACGGTGGCAAGGTCGCACGTCTCGGGCATGTTGAGAGCACACCGCAGATCGCAGAGTCTGACTTCTCGACCTTCAATATGGAGGTGGACGCGGCACCACTGGCAGACAATCCCGCGTGGATATGTAAAAGGAGCAGAAAAAAAAGACACTCCTGAGCTGGCCCTGGAACAAGGGTATGCCATGAAAGCCTCTTGGCGCTATGCCAAGCAACATTGGGACCTTGAGCCAAAATGGCTACGGAGGAGGAGGAGGAGGAGGAGGAGGAGGGAGGAGGAGGAGGGAGGAGGAGGAGGAGGAGGAGGAGGAGGAGAGGAGGAGGAGGGAGGAGGAGGAGGGAGGAGGAGGAGGAGGAGGAGGAGGAGGAGGAGGAGGAGGAGGAGGAGGAGGAGGAGGAGGGAGAGGGAGGAGGGAGGAGGGAGGAGGGAGGAGGAGGAGGAGGAGGAGGAGGAGGAGGAGGAGGAGGAGGAGGAGTGAGGAGGAGGAGGAGGAGGGAGGAGGAGGAGGAGGAGGAGGAGGAGGAGGAGGAGGAGGAGGAGAGGAGAAGGAGGAGGAGGAGGAGGAGGGGGAGGAGGAGGGGGGAGAAGGGCGGAGGGAGGAGGAGGAGGAGCCAACATAACAAAAAAGGCCGTCCTATGCCGTGGCAGAACACGCGGGCGGGGCCGTCGCCGGGCTTGTACCAGTAGCGGAGGCTGCCGCTGGGGGTGCCGGGTTCTTTGCGTCCGCGGCCGGGGCCCCTCCCCTGGGCGGGCGGGAGCGCGCGAGGGAGAGACGGAGGGGCGCTGGAGTACGGCCACATGGGCAACGCCAGCGTCAGAGATTGATCCTCTGGATGTGTCGGGGCGTCCTTCAACATCACTGCCTCGTCTTCGCTCCTCCTCCTCCTCCTCCTCCTCCTCCTCCTCCTCCTCCTCCTCCTCCTCCTCCTCCTCCTCCTCCCCTCCTCGCCCTCCTGGCCGCCCTCTTGGGAGCCTCTGCAGGGTGTCCTGGCGCCCCTGCCGTTTCCTCTGACGCCACTGCCGCCTCCTCATGAACGTGTGTTTGCGCCAACGTGTGCTTATCCACCGAAGCCTTCCAGCACGGCGCAGGCGGTGTAATGAGGGCAAACAACGGCTGCGCACTACTGGCGGGGAACTGAAAAGCGTAAGCACACATGGAACTAACCCACGTCCTGAAGATCATCTGCGAAAAAGGGCCGGAATTTATTTGCTGGCCTCGGTCACGAAGAGGTTCCCGTCCCAGACCTGATGAACGGTATGAAAATCAGAGCCCCTCCTGAGACCAAAGTGGTCCATATTGTAGCGTCTTGGTTGTAGACCTCGGAAGGGCGATGGTGCGGAGGTAACCAGCATCAAATCAGCAAATCAGACCGGACGGGATCAGAACATGCATCGAATCGGGCCGCATCGGCACAAAGCCGAAATCGAGTCGGATCAGCCGCGCCAGGTTACACAGCAATGCCGTTGAAATGTCGTATGTCAGTGGGTCGCCACAGTGTCAAATGCTTTGGAACAAGCCGGCTAAAATTTGCCGACCGATTGGGTTTCCGGCATGTGACACCGTGAGGTGCATCGCAAACAGGCGACGCATCGCAAGCAGAGCGGCCATTCCTTTTCAATATACTAGCGTATGCAAGTCGTCAAGATCCCAGAGAGCGACGGGTCAGTGCGAATGGCGACGTGAGTGAGAAGATTGCCGCCACCACCAGAGGAGAACGGGAATCATATGAGGAGACGGGGGTGGAGGGGAGGAGGGGGCGGAGGAAGAGGAGATAATCAAGGTTTGATGCAGTGATGCTAACAACGTTTGCAAGAATGGTTTCCCTGTTTACGGTGACAAACTTGTGAGTCCGCGGGCGCAAGTCAAGCGTCGGTCAACGAGCGGTCGGAGATAACAAACACCCGCTGCACAGATTTCAAGGAAGAGTAGCAGTGCTAGCGATTTCCTGGGAAATGACTGGAACAAAAGGTCATGACTAGAGGTACATAACTGCTCCCATGTTGAGGAGACTGACAGCGAGTGTAGGTTGTCATTTCTACAAGGAAGTGACCAGTAAGGAAAACCAGCGAGAACCCCGAATCACCCCAAGAAGCTACGAACCGCGGAGCCGACAACCGACGACGCAATATTTCCGAATGAAGTGCGCCTCATAAAAAGAGAACGCCCTGCAACTTCCAACGGACAAC
The DNA here is from genome assembly GCA_963575745.1 of Prorocentrum cordatum. Lineage (NCBI taxonomy): Eukaryota > Dinophyceae > Prorocentrales > Prorocentraceae > Prorocentrum > Prorocentrum cordatum. The sequence continues at coordinate 245,348 of CAUYUJ010015842.1, forward strand.
GCTTCTGGTCGGAGAAGGCACCGCACCTCCGGAGAAAACACGCTGGCATTGGTAGAAAGCGCCATACATCCAAGAAGGAGGGCACTACCAATCGAATAAGACGGCAGACCTCCCACGAGTAGCGGAGCGACCCACTGAAGCAATGCAACACGCCCAACAACAACGTGTTGCCAAAAGGAGCAAACGCCGCATCTCCCCACATCCCCTGCCCACTACCTCGCCAACACTTCCACACATCACCACCGAGCAAGCAGAGGGAACGATCGAACCGAGGGGCTGGGTAGTAGCGTCCGCAGTAGGCGGTCGTGCAGCTGTGCGGTCGCTGCACCCACCTGCGAACAAGTCTGGCCGCCCTCTCCGATGAACAGATCCTCAGCCGAGAGTGACATCCTCGGCGTCGCACGTGATTTGCATACCCTAAGCCCTACCATAAGCGCCTGCGCCCTTGTCGAACGAAGATTCGTCGATTCGGGACGAATATGTGCTGTTGCTGATGCAGCCCGTGGGTCTGAGCCCATGGGTCAGAACCAGACGGCCAATGTCACGGATCATCACTACGGTGTGGGCATTAGATAAGGACTCCTTAGATAAGGAATCCAGGGTCTGGAGCAAGGTGGAACTCCACTCCAAGCTTCGCCATGGATACCACCGCCGGCCTGATCAGATAAGGAATCCTCCAGGGTCTGCAGCCTCCTGGGCGAATTTGTTAACCAACGCCCCTACCGTAATTACCTCGGCGACGTCCATACCGATACCTAGACGAGGGTTCCTCCATTGCCGCCTTGGCCGCACGCGGCCGCATCCAGAACGAGGTCTTGCTGAAGCCGAGGCTGGCATTCTAGCGACGGTTCACGGTGATCATCGCCGCGGCCGCTTGCGGCGCCAATCGGAACGCGCAGCAAATTGTCAGAAATGTGTCAGATATATCCTCAGCGTGTTGATGCACTACAGCCTTGCGTTTGATCTGGTACAGTATCTGCGTTGGGAGGAACGGAACGGCCACGGGGTGACTACCACGACTCTGATCACGAAGGCAGTGCTGACGAGCCGCGATGACCACGCGCGGCATGTGACACGGATCGGGGCCCGTAGGGTTAGGTCGGGCCTGTCCCCCATATATCAGGATTTCCGACAAAAAATGCAAACACGTTAAACATACTCCATACTCAACAAATACTACATGCATCGTCCCCAGACTATTTGTTAACCATGTTTGAATATGCCTCCTGTAAGGGGACAGGCCCGACTTAACCGTAGGGGCATATTGCGCCTGCCCGCGCACGCCAGCAATACGGCGACGACGAAGATGGCGATGCTGATTGATGAGGCGACATGATCGGGGTAGCTGGTGCGGAGACCAGCGAAACAGATCGACGGGCGGAAGGAACTGCCGTCCTGCAGTAGTGCTGGAAGCCGAGGTGGCGCATGGCCAGGAAGGTGATGGCCTTGATGCTCAGGTCCTGACCCCCCCCATCGTGAAAGGGGATGGCAGGACAGGAGCGGCGCGGAGTCAGGAAGAGGGAGGAGGAAGGGTGATGATGGAGAGAGTCGGGGGCGTCCTGCAGGGGTGCGTCCAAGTAGGGGGGGCGCAAATCGTGCCCGGCGGTACATGCGCGGCCCAGGGGGGGCCAGGAACGTATTGAATGAAGAAGAGGCGCCATGAAATCTGGGGAGATATCATGGCCCCCGCCATGACATCCACCTCCCCCTGGTCACCACGGGCCAGGAGGTAGGAGGGAGACACACAGGCATACTGGGGACATCTCCGCCGCCAGCCGAGCAGCCGACTCCACCAGCAACGCAGTCGATCCAAAGGGAAGGGAACGTAAACTGACACAAACATATAAAAACTCGGAGGTCCGGCACCGCCCCTGGCGCGCTCCGCGCGCCAGGGAGGGGGGTCAAGCGCGGATCCGAGAGGTCCGCGAGGACCGCCGAGTTTTCTATGTGAGTGTCATTCTTTGTTCCCTTATGAAAGGGTGGCGAACCGATTCGACTCGCATCTACATCTCCCTGCCCAACTGTTTGGAGTCCCGAAACGGTGCGGTGACAGACCGTGCGGTGACCTCGAAATCCCCCAAGACCTCACCGCACGGTCCGTCAACGAACGGTTTTGGGACCTCGGATGCCCAAGTCGCTCGGAAAACGACCCGAGTCCGAATCCCCGCCGACTCACTACACGGTGTGGTCACCGGTCACCACCCCGTTTGGGGGCTCCTGAATCTGAACTCCCGCCCGACTCGACTCGTGCACACTGGGTCGACCGCGGTCAGCTCCAGCGGAGGGGAGGGCGACGCTCGGCCAGCAGACAGTCGGGCCCGCTGCCTCGGAAGCCGCGCGGCCACGCAGACCTCAGACCAGCGCGCTCCACGACTCGCCGAGCACCTGCTCGCAGATGGCCTGGATCCGCCACAGGGAGATCCACGATACATTTCATCGAGGCAGACATGAGGGCGATTCCGGAAGCCCTGCACCCAAAATCGTTTTCAACTCTTGGAGGGCAACGTTTCACTTCCGCCGCCCTCCGCCCAGAATCCGTCGGCTACCGCTGTCAGAGGCGGCCTCGTCTTACTTCCGCCACCCTTCCGCCGCGGAAGAGATGACCACTCCTGTGCTCCTCGAAGGCAAGGCCCTTCTTGGAACTCCCCAAACGGTGGGACCCGAGGCCGCCAGCAACCGCGCGTGAAGACAGCACGTTCTGAGTGCGTGTGTGCCCTCGCCCCCCCTCCTCGCCACCCCTCTTGCCTCTCCCCCTGCACCAAAAGCACCATCAGCTGGTCCGCGGCCCAGCTCCCCCTTTGCCCAAGGCCGCGGCAATCACGGGCACAAAAGCACGACGGTGACGGTCTTACTGTTCCCCCCGGGCACCTGGAGGAGGTTACATATCCTGCGGAGTCCTACCGCAGGAGAGATGTACCTGTGTCTTCGATGCGCGACGGGAGGAGTGGGAGGACGGGGCGGAGGAAGACGAGGACCACGACGGCGGATGTGAGGGCGGAGGCTGCGTGCGGGAGGCACCCCGCCGTGAAGACGTAGAATATGAAGGGCCGGTGCGTCCAGCTGATGGGGTCCATGCCCACCTCGGAGGGGCGAGCTGGGCGCAGGCCGCCGCCGGGAGACAGCCCAGTGCTACAGTGCTGCTTACAGCTCGGCAGCGCAGCGGCAGCCGAAGTCAGCACGAG
>CAUYUJ010015842.1:253529-281029 GCA_963575745.1 Prorocentrum cordatum
CAAAAAATAAGGTAAAGTGGACATTCGCGCGCGCAAGACGAAATCCTTCCAAAAGCTTAGTGTTCGGAGCGATTTCAACATAAAAACATCAAAAAACTAATGGTTTTTCAACAAAAAAATGTCAAAATCTCATCCCGCGCGCTCTTGCGGATTCGTAGGAAACCCAACACTTTTTAAACATTTCTGTCAAACGGGCTTTTGCGAGCAACTTTTTCGAACTTCTGCGACAACGGTTGCGCACCTGCCAGGGCCATCATCCCTGTCAAATAATACCATGCGGGACACATTCGTTTTTTCTTCGCGCGCGCACGCCGAAATCTCCAAAAACCATTGGGTTCTTAAGAATTTTACCACCGCGCATCATAAAATCACACGAATCGCACCGTAGGTCCTCGAAAAACAGCTGCACGACTTTTCAAAATTTCCACCCGCGCGCGCTGTCCAGCCGCTTCAGCGGTCTGTGGGTGTGTACTCCACGCCAGTGTAGTAGCCACGGTCGTCCGCAGGCCACGAAGTGAAGTGTCCGAACGTCATAGGGCGGGAAGCTGGGTGTGGGTGGTGGCGAAGAGTCGTGTGGATATTTGGTAGAGCTTGCACTGCCCCCCCACAAAGTGGGGGTATTGGCTGGCGTCGCATGAAAACCCTGGCACTGGTGAGAACACTGAGCGTTCGGGTAAAGTGATTGTTGTTGTTGTTGGTGTTGTTGTTGTTGTTGTTGTTGTTGTTGTTGTTGTTGTTGTTGAATGTTACTTACGAAGCAATTACTATTGTTGGACCCCCTCCAGGCGCTTTGGCGCTCTCGCCTCGGCGCCGGCTACACTTGCATTGAAAAGGACGCTCACGCTCGAGCGGCTTGGGGGGGCGCCAAAGCTGGCCCCCAAACAACAACAACCACAACCACAACAACAACAACAACAACAACAATCACTTTACCCGAACGCTCAGTGTTCTCACCAGTGCCAGGGTTTTCATGCGACGCCAGCCAATACCCCCACTTTGTGGGGGGGCAGTGCAAGCTCTACCAAATATCCACACGACTCTTCGCCACCACCCACACCCAGCTTCCCGCCCTATGACGTTCGGACACTTCACTTCGTGGCCTGCGGACGACCGTGGCTACTACACTGGCGTGGAGTACACACCCACAGAAGTTGTTAAGCCTACGTTCGTACACCCACAGAAGTTGTTAAGCCTTGTTAACCCACAGAAGTTGTTAAGCCTTCCACAGAACATCTGTTGCATATGATGCATATGGTACATGATACACATGATACACATGATACGTACTCACAAGATAGTTGATCACATCTTTAGGGCAAATTCCTGAGGGATGTGGGAATACACAAGAGAGAGAGAGGATATGGTTGTCCCGATGGTTGTCTCGATGGTTGTCCCGATGGTTGTCCTGATCCAATGGTTTTTGGAGATTTCGGCGTGCGCGCGCGAAGAAAAAACGAATGTGTCCCGCATGGTATTATTTGACAGGGATGATGGCCCTGGCAGGTGCGCAACCGTTGTCGCAGAAGTTCGAAAAAGTTGCTCGCAAAAGCCCGTTTGACAGAAATGTTTAAAAAGTGTTGGGTTTCCTACGAATCCGCAAGAGCGCGCGGGATGAGATTTTGACATTTTTTTGTTGAAAAACCATTGGTTTTTTGATGTTTTTATGTTAAAATCGCTCCGAACACTAAGCTTTTGGAAGGATTTCGTCTTGCGCGCGCGAATGTCCACTTTACCTTATTTTTTGCAAGGGATTCTTGAAATTTGATTATATTAGAACAAGAAATGTCATTTTATAGTGTTTTTTGCAAGGGAAAACGGATTACAACAAAACAACCGGATCTGGATCACATCGTTTTACCTGAGGCTTCCTCACGAAAATGATGAAAATGTAGCTGCGGCCTAGGCGGCGCAGGGGGGGCGTGCACCAGGGGGCCCAACAATAATTATTCTTTAGAATAAATAATGTTCAACAACGCTCCCGCTCGAGATTTCCTTCTTTCTCACTCAAGACCGGTGCTCTTGCTTGCCGCCGAAAGCTGCCGTCCCGACAAAACCACCGCTACCGCTCGAGATTTCCTCCCGCTTCACCCTGGACTGGCGCGTTACTGTTTCCTCTTATCAGCGCCGCCCCCAGCACCGCTCCCGCTCGAGACCTACACCCTTTTTTTACTCAAGGCGGTGCTCCTCCTCGCCGCCAAAAGCCGCCGTCCCAACAAAACCAGCGCTACCGCTTGAGACGTCCTCCCGTTTTGCGCTCCGGCGCCCTCTTCTTTTTTGCAGTGGCGCCGCTTCCAGCATGAACAACGCTCCCGCTCGAGGCTTTCCATGTTGTCCCTCAGGACGGTGCTGTTCCTCGCCGCCGACAGCCCCCATCCCGACAGAACCACGGTTCCCGCTCGAGACTTCCTCCCTTCTTGCTCAAGGCGGTGTTCGTTTTCGCCGCCGACAACAGCCGCCCCAACAAAACCAGCATTCCCGCTCGAGACATCGTTTTGTTTTACGCTGGACTACCGCCGTACTCTCTTCAGCATTGGCGCCGCTCCCAGCAACAACAGCGGCCCTGCTCGAGACTTCTTCCCATTCTATTCAGGGCCAGGTCCTTGCGTCGCCGCCGACAGCCCCCATCCACACCAAGGCAATCCCGTCGCTCGACACTTCCTTGTGCTTTACCCTTGGCTGGGGCTCCACTGGCGGTCTCGCATCGGCGCAGCAAGGCGCGGGCATGCGTTTTCGAGGCGGGATATGTTGAACTTGCTCGGATGAGGTGTTTGCAAGGCCCTATTGGGCGGGAGATCTGGGAATGGGAATAACGGGCCCCGCTATAGAACAAGAGTCCCGCATGATGGGGATGGTGATCATGATGGTCAAATGCTTCGTGAAGAAACATCGCGCGTGAGGGTAACATTATAATTGTTGCTGTTGGTGTTGTTGTTGTTGAATGTTAAGTACGATCCCCCCAGGCGCTTTGGCGCTCTCGCCTCGGCGCCGTCTACATTTGCATTGAAAAGGACGCTCACGTTCGAGCGCTTGGGGGGGCGCCAAAAATTGGCCCCCCAACAACATCAACGCTCCCGCTCGAGAATCCCTTTTTTTACTCAAGGCCGGTGCTCTTGCTCGCCGCCGAAAGCCGCCGTCCCAACACAACCAGCGCTAGAGCTCGAGACGTCCGCCCGTTTTACCTTGGACTGGCGCGCGAGTTGTTCCTCTCATCGGCACCGCCTCCCCAGCAACAACAACGCTGCCGCTCGAGACCGTCGCCCTTTTTTACCCAAGGCGGTTTTCTCGCCGCCGAAAACCGCCGTCCCGACAAAACCAACGCTACCGCTCGAGACGTCCTCCCGTTTTACGCTGGACTGGTGCCCTCTTCTTTTTTGCGTTGGCGCCGCTTCCGACAAGAACAACGCTCCCGCTCGAGGCTTTCTATCCATTGTTTCCTTAGGACGGTGCTGTTCCTCGCCGCCGACAGCCCCCGTCTCGACAGAACCACGGCTCCCGCTCGAGACTTCCTCCCTTCTTACTCAAGGCGGTGTTCCTCCTCGCCGCCGACAACCGCCGTCCAAACAAAACCAGCGTTCCCCCTCGAGACTTCTGTTTGTTTTACGCTGGGCTACCGCCCTACCCTCTTCAGCATTGGGTCCGCTCCCAGCAACAACAGCGGCCCCTTCTATTCAGGACCAGGTCCTTGCGTCGCCGCCGACAGCCCCCATCCACACCAAGGCAATCCTGTCGCTCGACACTTCCTTGTGCTTTACCCTTGGCTGGGGCTCCACTGGCGGTCGCGCATCGGCGCAGCAGGGCGCGGGCATGCGTTTTCGAGGCGGGATCTGTAGAATTTCAGGGAGGAGGTGTTTGCAAGACCCTATTGGGCGGTAGATCTGGGAATGGAAATAACGGGCCCCGCTATAGAACAAGAGTCCCGCATGATGGAGATGGTGATCATGATGGTCGCATGTTTCGTGAGGGCAGAATGAATGTCGTTGTTGTGTTTTGATGTCGTCGCCCCACCCACGACCCACCCGCGACCCACCCAGCGACCCACCCCGCGACCAAGCCCGCGACCCACCCGCGACCCACCCCGCGACCCACCAACGACCCAACCCGCAACCACCCAGCGACCCACCCCGCGACCCACCCGCGACCCTCCCGCGACCCACCCGCGACCCCCCCCGCGATCCACCCGCGACCCACCCCGCGACCCATTCGCGACCCATCCACGACCCACCCCGCGACCCACCCTCAAGGGAGGAAAAACCACCCGGACCCGACAATTGACGTTTACTAAACGGCCCTGGGCGTTGACTAAACAGCCCTGCCCTGTTCGATTCGTTCCTTGTGTGCATTTACTAAACGGCTTCGCTTGTCGGCGTGATTCTGGGGTGGATTTTCTGCCCTCTACACCCGCGACCTGCCAGCGACCCACCCATATTGATTTAACGAAAAAGTCGGCGCCTGCGGCGGGCTCGCTGTATAATTTGAGAAACTTTGGCGCCAGCGGCGGGCTTCTCCAGAGTCTCGCAAACTGCCAACGTCCCAACCGCCCCCATCACTCTTATCCGCATCTGCGGGGTGCTATGTATCTATAATTATGTGTGCGTGCGCATGAACCGTACTAGCCAGAGTGATCCCTGGGCCCTGTCGTTGGCCATTCATGTTTAGCCATTCGCCTTGTGCAACTTACGCGGTCCATCATATGTGGCGCAACATACGTGGGATAAGATATGTGGTGCAACTGATGTAGTGCAATCTACGAGGTGCGATCTACGTTGTGCACTATGTTTTGCGATAGTCTATGTGCGGTCATTGGTTCTGTAACTGTTTTTCCAATTCTGGGATTTGAAGCCCAGGAGGGCTGCAGCGTTGATTTTTGCTGGAGGCTGTTGGACCCCAATTGTACAAACTACCATACATACAAACCATCATAATGGAACTGCAAGGCTTGCACCAGTAACCGCGAACACCTGGGTGCAATGGCCAGGTTTGGCGCTCTGCTGCTCTGCAAACGTTGCGAGCTCAGAGGGGTTCCTGCTCCCTCGAGTCTCTCTCTCTCTCTCTCTCTCTCCCTCTCTCCGCTTCTGTTCCTCTGCCTCTCGGCCTCATCTGCAGGAGTGGAGGAGGAGGACAAGGAGGCAGGAGGAGGCAGACAAACAGGGAAATGGAGGCAGACAATCTGGGGAAATGAGAAGGCAGACAAGAGGAGGAGGAGGAGGCGGAGGAGGAGGAGGAGGAGGAGGAGGAGGAGGAGACGAGCGCAACAAGAAGGGGGAGGGGGATGAGAGCAGCACCAGCACGAGAGGGGGTCCGCAGCAGAAGGAACAGAAGACGGAGAAGGAACACGAAGAGAGGGGGGGGCAACAGGAGGAGGACGCACAGCAGGAGGAATCGGAGGAGGAGGAGGGGGGAGGAGGAGGAGGAGGAGGAGGAGGAGGAGGAGGAGGAGGAGGAGGAGGTCGCATAGCAGGAGGAATGGGAGGAGGCTGGGACAGAGAGGGGAACGAACGGAGAGGGAGAGGAGACTCAGCCAACAGAAACGAAGACGATCAGTGGGTGCTGGGAGGGCTGTCCATACATCTGTAAACATGTAAACGTCTACGTCGACGTTTACACATGTAAACATGTGTGTCCCTATATATGTTCACATATGTCAAAACGTATGTCTCTAGACGTACACAGTCAGCGTTGCCCAAAACCATATGAGATGCACTTGTTACTCGCTTCTCTCTGGTTGTAAACGTGTTTGCGAGTACGAACTGTACACAACTATGCACAATCTCTCTCTCTCTCTGTCGTACTGAGCTTCCCCCCGTTCTGCTACCAGTGCTTACCTCATCGCCCATATCAACTCGATCTGCTGTCTGTTCTCTGCACTCCAATTATCTTAGAGAAACTCCCGTCTCTCACTGCTGAGCTCAGCCCTCTGCTCTTTGAAATGTCTCTTGTGTCATTTACTACCGACCCTCTCGTACTAACCGTGGTCGCGAAGACCTACAATACAATGGCCAAACATGCAAGTGGTCGCGAAGTGCAGAATCTGGGGTCCAAAATCTGGACTGGACCCAGGAATCTGGAACATAAAAACCAGGAACCTGGCAGCCCACCGAAATCGGCCCCGAAGCGGAAGCCTGGATCCCCAGCCGCCCACCGAAATCGGCCACCACCTTCACTAGCAATTTCCACGACCCGTGCAAGCACTGATCGGGGAACATCAGCCTTCGGAGGTCCGCCATGTCTCTTTGCGTCGGCGTGGCGCGCGCCATGGGGCAGCGCCGGAGGCTACGCCATGGCGGCCCGGCGCCGACCCGAATCGTGTTCGTGAGCCCGTGCCCGACGCCTCAGCGGGGTCCCGCGCCGACCCGACCACGCGGGCGCACGGGTGCCCAGCTCTGAGGGCGGCGTGAGCAAGACATTCGGAGAACGACCCAAAGATCCGACGACCCCAGAACGTAGTGGGCCCCGGAAACGGCAGGGCCGTTCATCGTTCACCGCTTTCGAACAAGCGTCTCTTGAAAATGGGAGCGGTAACAAAAAACGGCGAGCAGAAACGGCCAACAAACGGCTCCGGGATTGGAACCGCAAGCCGTAACCGGCAACAAAACAGCGACGGGAACGGCAACGAGAACTGCAAAACGGAACTGGTAACAAAAACACCCTGTCGTTTCCTTTGGACGCCCGAAATGGGTACGGAAAGAATGGGTACAATGCCCCACAACAAATGTTGTCCCACACCAACAGCGGCCGCTGTTGGGCAGGCGGCCTTCTGTCTCGAATGTGCACAGGCCGCGGCGGCGTGGACAGCGAGCACTGTTCAGAATGAAAAGGAACTGCTGTTGAGCATTGTACCCATTCTTTCCGTGCCCGTTTCGCTCGTGCAGATTTCCAGGGCCCACCGAACCCGAGAAGTCCCGACCCCTTTCCCGAGGGCAGACTTCCGTCCCCGATGCGTGCTAGCTGCTCCCATGGGCCCGCCGACGAGCCCCGGAGGCAAACCACGATGACAGCCACGCCCGCTCGGAAGACGTCGGAGATCTGGGCCCCTCCGGGCGGCACGAGCAATTCCGAAAGTCTGTGCATCCGCGCGGCTCAGACGCCGAAGCCGTAGATGGTGCGACCCTGGCGCTTCAGGGCGTAGACCACGTCCAACGGGCTCACCGTCTTCCTGCCCGGCGGAGCAGCGGAAGACTGGCGTATGGAGGCTTTTCCAGCATGGAGCGGTCTTCCGCGAACGAGGGGGGCTCAGACGCATCCAGCAGTCCACCGCGACCCGCAGAGAGGGGCCTAGTCGAGACAACGGCGGCCCTCGCTGGCGTGCGTGCTTCTGTGGATGAGCTCCTCAGCGCCGCGGCTGGGGCCGCCTCGGACAGAACGCCAGGATAGACCCCAGGAAAGGTCCATGAGCCCATTTTGGCTAGGTCCATGGACCCATCTTGAGAGGACTGGACCAGGGGCTGTCCTCGCTGGCATTCGTTCTTCTGTGGGTGAGCTCCTCACCGCCGCGGCTGGATCCGCCTCGAACAGAACGCCAGGGTAGACCCCAGAAGAGGTCCATGAGCCCATTTTGGCCAGGTCCATGGGCTCTGGACGCCCGAGTTCTCCGGGGCAACTCGGGTCCGGGGTAACTCGGGTTCGGGTTCCCGAAAAAGGAACCCGAGTTAGCCCTGACCCGAGTTACCCCTGATGATTCGGGGCTCTGGACGCCCGAGTTATCCGGGGTAACTCGGGTCCGGGGTAAGCCGGGTTCGGATTCCCGAAAAAGGAACCCGAGTTAGCCCTGACCCGAGTTACCCCTGATGATTCGGGGCTTTGAGGACCCATCTTAAGAGGACTGGACCAGGCAGAGGGGCCGCCAGTGCCTCAACGGGCCCTCCTCCGAATGACGCAGGCCGGCTCTCAACACCCGCCTCAACATAAAAAACGATCCGCCCGTGATCAGTCCGAAATCTCACTTCCGCCGCCTTCTGCCGGCCTTCCGCCAGATTTCGCCGGCGGAGGCGGCCTCGTTTTCCTTCCTCCCTGGATGCTCGAAGGCATGACCCTCTTCGGAACGCCCCATGTCAAAGTCGCCCTAGAGCGCGCCGCCCGGGCCGGGGGCGCCCTCCACGGATTCCATCTCTCCGCCGTGATGCCCCGAAACGGCCCGGGCCCACCCAGGAAGAGCAGGGCGATCGCCGCTGGAGGACGCCCCCCCCCCCCCCCCCCACCCACTTCCAATCTTATGTCGGGCGTGTCCCCCTACAGGGGGATATTCGACGAAAAATAAAAAAAATATCCCAAAAATGAACCAAAAAGGTCAAACATACTAAAAAAAAATAGTCCCCGGACTATTTTTGGATTATTTTGGGGGTATGTTCTATTTTTCGTCGAAAATCCCCCTGTAGGGGGACAGGCCCGACTTAATTCCAATCCAAGAGATCGGCTGGGCTGATTCACTGTCGCTGGGGCCCGCCGACGCAGAGTCACCGCGGGCTCCCTCCCACCTGAAGGTCGGGTCGGCAGGCAAGGGGGGGGCAGCGAGAAGCGAGAAGGCCTTCTCAGAAGGCTCGGAAGTCCTCCGGCCTTCTGGGAAGATTTCGGATCTCCCCCCGAAGACACAAGAAACAACTTCTCAGAGGGCGCGAAGGTTTCTGAGAAGTGCCGCCGCCGCCTGAGAGGGCCTTCTTCGTCTCACTGCCCCCTATCGCTCGCCGCCGAGGGAGGGGGAAACCATAGGGGGGGCCTCGCTCAGGGGCGGGGGACATCGACCTGGAATCGGACATCTATATATATATATATACACATATATATTACATCGTATGTGTGAGTGTGAGTGTGAGTGTGAGCGTGAGTGCGAGCGTGAGCGTGTGTGTGAGTGTGAGTGTGGGCGTGAGTGTGGATGTGAATGTGTGTGTATCGCCGCTGGGTCCACGACAGGCCCCCGATGGCAGATCCGCGCGACCCCGGGAGGGCGGGCCACTGCCCCCCCCCTTGTCGGCGAGTGCTCCCCTGAGCGGGGCGGGCGCCCTCCGGACCCCCCCCTGTCGGAGCTGACTGGGCGCTTGGGGGGCCGATGCCCTCCTCCCTTCCTCCTCCTCCTCCTCCTCTCTCCTCCTTCCTCTCCTTCCTCCCTCCTCCCTCCTCCCCTCTCCTCCTCCTCCTCCTCCTCCTCCTCCTCCTCCTCCTCCTCCTCCTCCTCCTCCTCCTCCCCACCCCCCTGTGCCTATTCCCCCCTACCGTTCGGTCGGGCATGTCCTGCTACAGGCGGACGTTTGAGTACAAATTACTCCGACGGTAGGACCCCACACGAGAATCTGTTTAGCTTACCTGGGGTTCTCCTCCTGCCCCCTCCCCTCTCCCACCTACTCCTGCCTCATCCTTCTCCTCCTGCCTGCTCCTCCTCCTTCCTCAACCCCTGCCTCCTCCTCCTCCTCCTCCTCCTCCTCCTCCTCCTCTTGCCTCCTCCTCCTCCTCTAGCCTCCTCCACCACCTTCTCCTCCTCCTGTTTCCTCCTCATCGTTACGCCTCCTCCCCCCGTTCCCCCTGTTGGTCCTGCCTCCTGCGTCCTCCTCCTCCTGCTTTCCCTTTCCCTCCTCCTCCTCTTCCTCCTCCCCTCTCCCGCCTCCTCATCTCCCTCTCCCTCCTTCGCCTACTCCTCCTCGTCTCCATCTTCCTCCCCCTCCTCTTCTCCCTCCTCCTCCTGCCTCCTTAGGCATCCTGCCACCTCCTGGGGCCTCTTGGGGCCTCCTGGAGCCTTCTGGGCCTTCCGGGACATCCTGGGGCCTCCTAAGGTACTCCTCTTCCTCCTTGTCCTCCTCGTCCTTCTCGCCTTCTACCTCCTCCTCGTCTTCCTCCTTTTCTTTCTCGTCCTGCATCCTCCTTCCTCCTTCGCCCCATCCTCCTCCTCCTCCTCCTCCTCCTCCTCCTCTTCCTCCTCCTCCTCGTGCGGAACACGACCCAGAGGAAGCGCACGACGTGCGTCCCAAGAGATACGCGCCGGAAAACGACTCAGAGGAAGCGCGCGCCGGAGGATGACCCGGAGGACGACCCGGAGGAAGCACGGGAGGTGTGGGCCGCATAGGGAGGGACCTCCCGCCTAAGACTTCCTCGCAATTCACTCACAGACGAGCCTCCCGCCTGACACATCCCCATAGTCAGGCCTCGGGAGCCCCACAGAAACGACAGCTACACGAATGAGGATGACCCGCTCGGATTAAAAAAATAAGTGCGGGCCCCATAGGGAAGCCCCAGGAACCAGCTACACGGATGAGGATGACCCGCTCGGGTTTAAACGATAAAGTGCGTGCCCTGTAGGGAGGGGGCTCACGCCTGAGACTTCCTCACGAATTACTCACAGACGAGGCTCCCGCCGGATACTTCTTTCATATTCAGGCCTCAGGAGCCCAAAAGTGACGACAGTTACACGGATGAGGATTACCCGCAGGATTAAAAGCATAACATGCGGGCCCCATAGGGAGGGTGCTCCCGCCTGAGACTTCCTCACAGTTCACTCACGGACGAGGCTCCCGCCTGATACGTCCCCCAGATTCAAGCCTCAGGAGCCCAAAAGTGATGACAGTTACACGGATGAGGATGACCCGCTCGGATTACCAACATAAAATGAAAACACCATCGGGAAGGGGTTCCCCCCTGAGACTTCCTCACAACTTACTCACAGACGACGCTCCCGCTCGAGACTTCCGCCATGTTCAGGCTAGTGAGTGAGTGGTGGCGAAGTGATGGATGAGCGAGTGATGATGATGATGAGTGGTGATGATGATGATGACGATGATGAGTGACCGAGTGGTTCGTATGGTGATGATTGGTGATGATGAGGAGAATGATGTGGTGCTGGTGTGTTCTTGCGCAGGGTGTCCAGAGAAAAAGGATGCTGAGTTGTGAGAGAGAGTGTGATGTGCGACTGAGTATGATGATGATGGCGGTGGTGGTGATGCTGCTGATGATTATGATGATCGATGGCTGATGGTGGTCGATGGTGCGCGACTGAGTGTTATGATGATGGTGGTGATGATGATGATGATGACCGATGGTGATGATGATCGATGACGGGGTGAATGCGTGAGTGAGGCGGAGAGCGGGAGGGAGATGAGGTTCCTGCGCGGGGGGTGTCCAGAGAGAACAAGAAGCCCACTTTGGATGTGGGGCAAAAACATCAGGCATAAACGAAAAAGACAAATCGTCACCACACTGTTTCTCTACTATTCTTGAACATTCCTCCTGGAGAGGGAAATGTCCGATATAACCCTAACGTAGAGGCCTCCCGAAATGGGTTCCGAGTAGCGATGGTGTCGGAGAGTCGCTCCGCATCGCCGATGCATCGCCGATGCGTCGGCAATGCGTCGGCGCCATCGGCGTGGAGAACATCGGATCCTAAAACCCCATCTGCTCGGACCCCGTCTGGGAGGCATGGCCACCCGCCCGCCCCTGCCAAGGACGATCGAAATTGGGTACGGAAACAATGGGCACAATGTCTAACTGCAGTTCTGGTTCATTCTGAACAGCGTTCGCTGTCGGCGTCACCGCGGCCGTTGCCCATCTGAGACAGAAGGGTCGAAGTTGATGGGGTCGGAGGATCGAGCCGCATCGCCGATACATCAGCGATGCATCGTGGACGTCGGCGGTACCTCGGCGACGTCAACTTGAATCAAATTGGGCTGCACATCGAGACGCATCCGCGATGTATCGGCGGTGCGGTGCGATTCTCCGAGCCCATCTACTGCGACTCCATCTAGGAGGACTTGCATGGGCATGTCCTCCCACAGGCGGATTCCGGGGGAATAATAAAAAAAGCCAAACAATACTCAACCATGGTCAGCAATAGTTGAAACATCGTACCCAGACTATGGTTTGTTCATTCCTCCTGCAGGGGGACGCATTGAAACAAGCAGGGCTGGACCTACACTGTGTTTTTCGCTTTCGTTTTGTTTTCGGTTTCCATCGTTTTGTCTTCAATACGCCTCTACAGCAGAATGAAGTCGAAACGAAAACGGCCCCCGAGATCGCCAAAACAGCGTTCAGGTCCAGCCCTGGAAATAAGATGGGGCGCCATGGCGTCCGGGGAGATAGCCTGGCCCCCGCCACGATATCCCCCCCCCCGCCTAGTCGTCACCCCCCTCCTGGGTCGCCCCCGACCCTCTGCTGCCGCGCCCAGGCCCAGCGGGTGCTCCGAGCGTGCCTCGGCCGCGCGCGGTGTGGCGCGCACGGGCGCGGGGCGCGAGAGGCCCGCACTGGCTGCGCTCGCGCGCACTCGCAGGCCCGGGCAGGGCCTCGACTGTTGGACGATGCTTGCATGCGAAGCAACCATGCGCAAAACGCGGGCAAGACGATTGGCGAGACAGTCGGCGGGTGTGCGACCAGCGCCAAGGTCGTTAAAGCTGGAGGACAGGAGGCGAAAAGACGTGCTACAGGACAGCGACGACGACGGGAGGGCGAGAGGGGGAGGGAGGGGGAAACGTGCGCCTTTAGCGCCCCTTTTGGGCCCCTGGGGGGCCCCTGGAAGCTCCTATTCTAGGCTCTGGGCTCTCAAAGAAAGGAGGAGGAGGAGGAGGAGGAGGAGGAGGAGGAGGAGGAGGAGGAGGAGGAGGGAGGAGGAGGAGGAGGAGGAGGAGGAGGAGGGGGGAGGAGGAGGAGGGCGGAGGAGGAGGCAACGCCCGAACTGTATCGCGCCCGCACTGTGCAACGCCCGAGACTTTCTTTCGAGCTCCTCCACCGCCAAATCCCCTCAAACGCGGCGGCAGTCGCCCTCCCTTCAGTGCGGGACCAACTCAAGGGTAAAACTGAGGGGGGGGGGGGGGCGGCTCAGGGGTGGCAACCTCGAGCTGGAACCCGCGAGACGGGGGATGGGTCCCCAACGGCGACTCCGAACGTTCCAAGGGGCTGGGTGGGTGGGCTATCGGGCCCCTATCGGCGATGAAAGGGCGATGGGGGGTCGATTAGGCGGTTTTTTGGCCGTGCTCGATTGCCGCCTGGTGCACCCCCAAGCTTGAGAGTGTGCAGCGGCAAATCAATCCTCCTCCTCCTCCTCCTCCTCTCCTCCTCCTCCTCCTCTCCTCCTCCCCCTCCTCCTCCCCCCATGAGCCTATGCCCCCCCCCCCACCGTTGCCCCAAACTCTTTCTGACACGCCGCTTCCTGCGGGCGTGCTCCGTGTAGGTGATCGTGTCCCGCAGAACGTTCTCCAGGAACATCTTCAGCACCCCGCGGGTCTCCTCAGGCGTGGGGGGTCGCTTAGCTTGCGAGAGAGAGAGAGAGAGAGCGAGCGAGACAGGATGAGGATGAGACGGGGAGGGAAGGAGAGAGGCACAGAGAGGGAGATAGAGTGAGACGTATACGCCGATAAATACAAAGAGAAAAATAGAGATAAATAAAGAAATAGAAAAAGAAAGAGAGAGAGGACGAGTGAGAGAGATAAGGGGGTACACACATACATATATATATATATATATATATGTGTGTGAACGTACAACTAGAGAACACAACAAACACACCATAATGAGGGGAAGGTCGCGAGAAAGATAGAAAGAGGGACACAAGGGTGAGAGAGAGAGAGAGAGGAAAATAGAAGCATGCAGGGTGGCACGCATCATCATGATCAGATATCAGATGCACATGGCATGTGCATCTCATTTACATGTAATTACCTGTTTGTATTTATGTAAATCGAGAGAGAGAGAGAGAGAGACAGAGAGGAACCGCAGGATGGGGGAGGAGGACTCAGATGAGCGGAACGCAGGGTCAAATTGGGCAGTCCGAAAGTTACGTCTTAGACAGAAGGGGGGCAGGTGTGTCATCCATTTCGGGTTCCGGGGGCCGCTCCCAGTCCCAGGACTGTCAAACAACTGCACACACAGCGTGAAGAGCCGTCCTGCAGAACAGGTCACGAGCCCGGGGGATCCCGGGGGGGGGATCGGTGCGGGAAGCAACCGAGTCCCTGGAGAAGTGGGGTAGCCTTGACAACGTTCGAGCTTTGGCAGAACTGGGTTTAGTGGGACCTGGCTTACTGATGTGTACTGGGGGACGCCCCCCCCCCCCCCGCCCCCCTGCCGTCACCCGAAAAACAGCTACGGCAGACCTGGTTTAGTGATGCTGGCCAATCTGGGGGCTCCAGGGCCCTACTACTAACCGGGTCCCCTTGCCTGGGGTCCTGGCTATACCCGAAACGTGTCGCCTTCAATGGCTTCAGGCCCTGGGACGTGACGTGGTTCGGTTCGCGCTCTGGTCGTGATCGTTCCTCGCGCCATATGTGGGTGGGCCGGTCGGCAGGGACACGGAACGCTGCCGACGCTGACCCGAACAGTACACGTCGTTCATTTCTAATCGTGCTCATTTCTATTTGTGCTCGTTTCTAATTGTTCTTGGCCCCCTATTGGCCAGGGGGAGGTCCAGGAGAGAACAATTAGAAATGAAAGAATCTTGCCCCCCGAAAAATGAACAAAGAACTTTCGAATAATTCAAAATGAAACATGTGTATGTGTGTTTGCACACGTGCGTTGTCACGAAGGCACGACGGCATGATGCCAGACATGCGCAAGACATCCACCGTGAAAGAGCGACATCAGCAAGACGGCCAAGAAGTGAGCAGGATCACCAGCGGCAACGACAGTGAGAGAGAGAGAGATACATCAGGGGTACGAGGCACTATTCGGGAGGGATGCGGCGCGTGGCACGGGAAGCAAGACGAGATCCCAGAGAAGACGTTGGGACGCGGGGCTTACCGAATCAACTTGTGAGTTTGCGGTGCAGCTGCCTCGTAGATGAGGCCGCTGATGCGCTTCACCCCACCGCGGCGTGCAAGCCTTGGAGGTCATTTCTCTCCTCCTCCTCCTCCTCCTCCTCCTCCTCCTCCTCCTGTACTGCTCCTCCTCCCCGCCGTCGCAGTCTTCTGCCCGCGTGTTTATCCCGCTCCGCCGCCTCGCCCTCTCCGGCCCGCTTCCCATGGTCATGGTGCTATGGTTACGTTTCATATGAAAGTCCCTTCGGCGTATCCGTATCGCCGCCTTCATTTGATCTCACCTTCTGCGTTCGGATCTCGATTTGAGATTTGAGCACCTCCCTCTCACTTCCTCATGCCTCATACCTCCGACGTGCCTCCTGCCAAATCTCCCACTTATACCTCGCCCTTCCTGTTCGCCGATGCTGCGTGCTGCGAAACAGTCGCCACGTTTGTTGGCCCCCTGGAGGGCCACCAGAGTGACGTCTTATGCAGATCAGATGAGACCTCGCCGTCGCTGGGAGCTGCGGGCTGCGAAACTGTCGCCACGTTCGTGACCCTGGGAGGTCATAAGGCGTGAATGCGACTCTCCGCTCGACTGCGACTCCCAGGATGAAGACCAGGACGAGGAGGAGGACAGACCGCCTCGACCAAGACTGCGGGTGCGGGTGCGGAAATATTCAGATCTGAGCGGGGCATCGTCGTGCCTGGGTGGGGGGACATTTTCGCCTCCTCCTGCCCTCCCCTTCCTCCCACCTAGTCCGCCCACCGCTCGAAATCTCTCCCGTGAGTCATTCAACGCGCGATCCTCTCATTTTTGCTGTGTCAGCAAAGCGCGTTCATAAACATGTCATGCCCCGCGAAGGTGTTGCAGCTTACTCTGCTCCCTGGGTGTATGTGGGTCTGGCACCTCGCAGGGTCATGCATGCTCGGCTTCTTGTGCCGAGCGCGGACGTGTGTGCCATTGTTCGGGCCGTCCAGCCCGCAGCAACCATGCGCAGAGGAAGCGCGGGAGATACCGCATGCTGGCCGTGCACATCCAGGCACGAACCCGCCCGCCCGACGACGCTCGCGCACGGAGGCCCACACACATACACGCGCAAGCAAGCGCAAAGATAGACTCGCGCACGCGCAGCCGCACACCCGCCAACGAATGCGCACGCGCACGCACCCGAGTTCACACACCCTTCTGCGCCCACCCGGCCACACGCACACAGTCTGAGACTGAGGAGGGGGGGTCGGCCGGGGGGGGACGTACGAGGAAGGAGAGATAGCGAATGATGGAAGCGGAGGACGCCGGCGAGGACAATGCCAGGAACGAGGACGAGAAAGGGGTCCGGCCTGGGGGGGGGACGTACGGAGAAGGAGAGAGAACGGATGATGGAAGCGGAGGGCGCCGGCGAGGACAATGCCAGGAACGAGGACGAGACAGGGGGCACGAATGAATGTATTTGACTCTCGCAAGCCCCATCTATGCTCGCCATCCGGGCTCGAGGTGTAGCCCGCATGTCGAGATGGCAACCGCAGCACGATTTAGCTGCTCTGGGTTGAAAACTCTAGGGGGAGGAAGGTGTTTGAACGGAGCATGGGGAACAAGTGGCTCTCGTCCCACGAGTGGGTCGCTCCAGGGGGGAGGAGGTTCTATGAGGGGAGCATCCGCCCAGGCAGCCATAGTTACATCTGCTTCCTCGGTTCGCTTTGCCTATGTCGTTAAGCTTCGGCTCTTGCTTCGGCTCTCACTGCAGCGTTGAGATGCAGCCCTTGGTTCACGGCACTGAGCACCACGAGCCTGCCGCTTTGCCATCAAAGCTGGGCGACAGCGACGGCAGCCTGCGTGACAGCGACGGCAGCCTCGCACTCGGCGGAGAAAAAACGCTCTAAACCGACGTGAGCATCGCGCGCGTTCGGAAGGCATCTCAGATGTGACTCCATGGCCGAGGCCAAAAAAGGGCCACGCTCTGCTGCGGACTGGGGGCAGAGCACGTGCGCCCGCTGCGGCCCTGCCTACGTGGGGCGCAACTTCACGAGCCTGCCTTACAGAGCAGGGAAGGCCCAGGGGGAACTGCCTCGAGCCCCCCGACGGAACAGATCTTCCGCCGCCTCTCTCTCTCTCTATCTTTCTCTCTCTCTCTCTCTGTCTCTCTCTCTCTCTCTCTCTCTCTCAGAAGAGCAGGCAAACATTACGGTGGTGGCATCGGATGAGGAACCCTTAGATAAGGAACACAGGGCCTCGAGGCCAGTGGAACACACGTCGAGGCTTGGCCATGGATCTCACCGCCGCCCTCATCAGATAAGGACTCCTCCAGGGTCTGCAACGTCCTGGGCGCACTCCTCAACCATCGCCCCCACCATAATTTCGACAAGACTGTCGGTCCCCGCGGATTCCATGGGTCGGCGCTGGCCCCTCCCCATCCTGTCGCGCGGCATTGGGAGGCAGTGGCGGCGCCGCAGGAGCCGCACAGAGAAGTGTCCAGCGCCGACTTGAGAGAGATTCGCGCGGACCCGGAACGTTTCTGTATGTCCGTGATTAGGTCGGGCATGTCCCCCTACACGCGGATTCCCGACGACAAACCGAATACTCGACACATACTCAAACATGAGCCAGACACGCTCGAAACATTCGTCCCCGGACTATTTTTCTGGCTACTGCTGTTGTATCTTCCTCCCGTGGAGGGACATGCCCGACTTCCGGCTGTGACCGCTTGTGACTGCGGCCGCGCCCTTCCTCGAGGGCCCCCGGGAGCCTGCGCATAGGGCGAGCTCCGCACGAGCCCGGCCAGGGCAGCGCGGGGAAGCGCCAGGGCAGGGCGAGGCGCGGAGCCTTCCTCGGCCAAGCGTGCGAAGTGACCCCTGGTGAGAGTGACCTTTGGTGCGCGGCTCACGGGGGGGCCGCGGGGGGACCAGACACCAAGCGCGCAAGACGCTACCAGCGCGTCCCAAGGGTCGGGAAGACGTAAGACTCGGGTACGGGGGACTCGGGTTGGCCTGACGAGGCCATCGTAAAAATGACGAGACCCAATCTGGAATTTGACGCGAGCTCCCGCTGCAAACATCCCACGAAAACTGGACCGTCAAAATCCACCACGCGCTCGTCAAAAGACGTCGGCGAACGCGAGCTCTGGCTTACTCGTGTCTTACGTTTCCCCGAAAGGGGCCCGCACCAAAGGCCCCTCCGGCGAGAGGTCACTCTTGGGTGCAGTCGAGGCTCTCTCCGGGGCAGGGGGCGCACGGCTCGCCCATCCCGCCTGCCGCTGCGAGCCCCCGTGGCCGTGGACGTCCGAGGCGGGCACGGCAGAGCACGGCAAGGGCGGCCCACGGCGAGTGGGGCCCCGACCTGGCCGCGGCCGCTGCTGCACGGGCGACCTCTGGACCCCGACGTGGGGGAGCTCCCGCGGAGGCGCCGGACACCGCCTCCTGGCCCGACTCGGGCAGCACCTGCCCTCGGTCTTCGTCCCCGTTCTTCCCGTGTCCGCTTCGACGTGGCCGGCGCCACGCGCCCTGGGAGGAGCGGGGACCGTTGTTACGGCGCGGCCGGGAGTACAGGGGACGGAGGAGCTGCCAGTCGCCCCGAGAGGAGACCGGCGGGCAGCCGCCGTGCGGCAGCAGCAGGAGCGCATGGGCCGTGCGCCCAGCCTTCGGCAGCCCATGCTGGACTCGTCTGGAAGAGGGGGAGGAGGGGGGTCGAGGACGATGGGCGACGCCAGCCGCAGGGAAATGCACGAGAAGCGCCAAGGGGAGAGATGGGGAAGGGCGATTTGAGGATCGCACCGCATCGAAGACAAGACTGAGCGAACTGGACTAGCGCCAAGCACATGGTGCGCCCAAAGCAACTGAACAGTCAGCCAGGCGAGGCCTCCAGTTCCCTAAGACCGAAACAGGTATCGAGGAGGAGAACGACGTGGAGGGGGGCTGGAGTTGCCAGTCAAGCACAACACATACGATTGCCACAAACATGCGTCAGTGTTTATGCATGTATGCTGCCTTTTTCTTCGTGCATTGGCTTGGGCCCTTTTTCCTTTGCGCTCGTCAGCCGCGTCCTGACCATCCACCGGCAGACGTTCGGTAACAAGTGGTCTAGGCGTGTCACGCCCTAGAGAGAACTGCGTTGGATCAGTCGACTGGCAAGTTAACCACAAATGTGTGTGTGTGTGTGCGATGTCCCTCGTCCGTCGGATTTCCCCCTCCTCTTCAGTAGAGCTCCTCTTGCGCTGGGAAAAGTGGATGCGTACATATATATATATATATATACATATATATATGTATGTGTATATATGTATGTGTGCCGCCTCACCCCCTACTCTTCTACGCCACGCCACCACGCCTAGTGTGTGTGTGTGTGTGTGGGTGTGTGTGTGCGCGCGTGTGTGTATATGTGTGTGCGTGTGCGTGTGCGTGTGCGTGTGCGTGTGTGCGCGGGTGTGTGTGTGTGCGCGCGTGTGTGTATATATGTGTGTGCGTGTGCGTGTGCGTGTGCGTGTGCGTGTGTGCGTGTGTGTGTGTGCGCGTGTGCGCGTGTGTGTGTGCGTGTGTGTGTGTGTGTGTGTGTGTGTTTGTTGTTGAGAGGGAGGGGCCAAAGCCTGCGAATAGCGGGCTTCGTGATGCCCTGGATGTTGTCGCGGAGCACCTTCTTGTAACGGTTGGCTCCGCCCTCGCGCGGGAGTCCTCTTGCTGCTGCTCCTCCTCCTGAAGATCGTCATCCCCCTCGTCCTCCTCGTCTTTGCCGTTCGGGCTCCAACTGTCTGCGGCGCCGAGAGGGCGCTGCGGGTCTCCAGGGCCCCCGAGCATCTCCACGCGATTTCGGCTGGGCTTTGACACTCCTAACCAGGGAAGGAAGACCGCAAATACAGTGGAGGCAAGTCCACAAGAAACCTCCCACAAGAAACCCAACCCTGAGACCCCGGGACGTCCATGGATATCTGGTGTGGGCACTTTACGTTTTCCACCGCGAAACCATCAAAACCCAAGAGACCCAAGGTACCCTGGAGGCGAACAGGGTGTTTCTTGGCATGGGCCCCCGCTGCAGTCGGTCAGAGAATGGGCGAAGGCAAGAAGGGTCGTGACAGACGCAAGGCTCAGCTGGTCGATGATGAGGATCAGTGGCCCCCTCTTCCTCTTCGGCCTGGTCCGCGGCGGTCTGCCTCTTGAGCGGCAATGTCATTGGCTCCGCGGCAAGTCGCTTGGCAGCCGCAGTAGTTCGGAGGCAGCTACTGGGAAGTCTTCGTCGGAAAGACTAAGAAGGATTAAGCCTCGTTGGGGGACTGTTACGCCAGAGTGGGACTCGGATTAAGCGGGATTTTCGGATTAAGCGGGGTTAAGACTGATTTCAGACCAGGGCTAAATCAGAATTTGACCTCCCAGGAGTTGCATCCGAACAGTAATGGTCCGTCCCTCCACCGCCGCCGATGTCAGGTGGGGCACGCCGCCCGAACCTTCAGTCCAGTGCCAACCCCAGCTACAAGCTACAGAGAGGTCAAGTGCTGGTCCAGCACACGCTGGGCTTGGGCGTCCAAGCTGCAAAGGCATGCGAGCACTTGTCTCTGCGGTGCTCTCCGCCCAGCAACCAGCCTCCAGCCGAAGAGGACAACGGCTCCAGTGGCCCAATAGGCAAGAAGACAGGGAAGTGTCCTTCACGGTCGGAGAAGCAGAAGGAGGAGGAGGAGGAGGAGAAGGAGGCGGAGGAGGAGGCGGAGGAGGAGGCGGAGGAGGAGGAGGCGAAGGACGAGGCGGAGGAGGCGGAGGCTGTTCGGTCGGACCCAGGCCAGGAGAGCATCCCTCAGGAGCAGGGGGCACCCCGTTGGCGCGAAAGCACACCGCACCCCCAAGGGTGCTCCCCCAGGGTGCGCACAAGAGCAGCCCGCAGACACCGGGAGCACGAGAGCACCGCAGAGACACAACTCGCTCGCACGCCTCGGTCCGACTGCAGCCGGGGAGCGTGCTGGATCTGAGCCGGGCGAGGCGGCGCAATGCGCTGCCGCAGGCACCGCGGGCCGAGGGCGAGCGCTGGGAGAGCCCGCTCGTCCAGCTGTGCGCAGCAGGCGGTGGCGGCGGCGACCAGGGTCACGCGGGCTCAGGCGGCCTTCGGCAAGGCTCAAGCGCAGCTGCTCAAGCTCAAGTTCGAGGTCGACGAATGCAAGGCGGTCCTGCAGGAGGCGGCGACGCGTCTTGCGCAGGCGGAGCGGGAGCGTGCCGAGCTGTTTCGGTCCGTGGCTCCGCCGCGCCAGGCAGGAGGTACCATCTTGGCCCAGCCAGTACCGACCCCCCCGCCTTACCCCTAGCGCAAAATGTTTTGCGCGCGGGCTCGCTCATAGAAGCCGCAATATATTAGCAGCGCCCCGTTTTGCAAAACATGCGAAGAAAAAACGCGCGCGTTGTCGCGCGCATGCGCCACAATGCTTCAAAAACTGTGAGTCCCGCAAGCATTTCAACATCGAGTGCCCCGAGCACACATAAAATACGTGGTTTGGCCACGCGACGTGTCAAACAAATGTTTTCGGGACCGCGCCCTGGGCAACCCTTCAAAAAATCACGAACATGTCCCCACACATCTGCAGAACGCTCGCGCGCACAGGCCGACATCACTCGAACGCCCATACCCGCACATGTGGGGGGGAGGGACCCCCTCTCAAATGAAATCACGTGCGCGAGCCAGCCGCGCGCGCATGCCGAAATCGTTCCAAACAACGACGCGTGGACACCCTCATCGTCGTCGGCGCGATCTGCATCGGAACCGCTCTTGGCCTGGCCGTCGTCCTCGCCATCGTCGCCGCCATCGTCGCTACTAGCATCACCGTGTCTACCGTTGACGACGTCGCCACGACACCGCGCCAGCCCATGTCACGGCCTCGCACGGAGCTGCCTGCGCGTCAGCGAAGTTTGCGTGACACGACGGGGGGTCTCAGAGGTCAGCACCACCGCGGCCGCGTCGGACGCGCCAAAGTAGCTGGCCGGTGCGCGCGCGAGCATGCGCTGGCTGGCGCGGCTGGAACGAAGCACCAGCCATCATCAAACACTCATCGAAAACACTGCGGCATGGGTTTTGCAAATCAAGTTGCGGGTAGGCGGGTGGGATGATTGCGCGAACGCTGGGGTTGACAATTCACTGCTAACCAACATCAACTGTAAAATATAGATTGCACTACGTAGCTTGACCACAAAATTTGCCCAATCTCGATTCGACTTCCCTGGGCATATATTCCCTCTGGGTGTGACCCGCCGGAGCTTCATTCTAGAATGTAACTCGTCCAATCCCGGCCCGACCATTATATACCATTATAGGCCCCCTTACCCCAAACCTTATATGATATGCACGCGCGCTCGTTCATCAGTTGATTGCAGGGCCCCCGGGGCAATGACTGCGACCACGTGCGAGCGCGCATCGCTGTGCGCGCATGCGCCACAATACTTGAAACAAGCCGTATTTCCCGACAGGCCTTCAACGCCGCGTGTCCCGAACACACACACACATATAGATATATGTAAACGTATGTCTGGCAACGTGACATTTAAAACACACGCTTCCGCGCGTGACCTGGGCAATCCTTCGAAATACCATGCGAACGCCATCGCATCCTCAGAACACTCGCGCGCGCATGTGTACATCATTCGAACGCCCTTGCGCGCGTGTGGGGGGGGGAGGGGCCCCTCTCAAATAACATCATGTGGGCCACTCGCGCGCGCCGGACGCACGCGCATGCCGAAATCGTTCCAGAACTTTCATCAACGACGCGTGGTCACCCTCATCGTCATCGGCGCGATCTGCATCGGAACCGTTCTTGGCCTTGCCGTCGTCATCGTCGTCGTCGCCACCAGCGTCGCTACTAGCATCATCGTGTGTACCGTTGACGACGTCGCCATGACACCGCGCCCGCCCGTGTCACCGCCTCGCACTGAAATGCCAGCGCGTTAGCGCCACCGCGGCCGCGCGCGTGCTGAGCAACGGACGTGACAACTTCAAGTTCGGAAGAGCGAGCTGAACAACAAACTACGCACTACCAATGCATACGTAATCTACATATATATATATATGGTGCACAACATATTTTCGCCACATCGGTTACTCTACACGGATTGCGCAATATACGTTGCGCCACCTAGCCTGCTCAACCTATATTGCACCTCGTAGGTTGCCCAACACAGATCGCGCAACATGGCATTCACAACATACATTGCGCAACATAGATTTAGCCAGACATAACACTCTTCTAAATCGCGCAACGTGTAGTATTGCACCACGTAGGTTGTACCGCATATACTGCACCAGATAGATTGTACATCGTACATTGCACCAAGCAGATTTCCCCACATAAAACGCACAACGTGTCTAGAAGCACGCAGGTTCCACAACATATATTGCCCCACGCAGGTTTCACAACATGGCTTGCACCATGTATGTACAGATATTCATACAATGCACGTATGAGACTGACTCTCGTAGACGGCACCACACATACCAACAGAAGTTGCACAACATACATGTCACCACATAGGTTGCATCACATAGATTGCACCACCGATATTGCACCTCGTAGATTGAACCACATCCATTTCTAGAAACACACTGATTGGGGCCCACGCTGGGATACTCTTTGGAGGGGGGAGGAAATGTGAACATTGTGAATTCCAGCTCGCATAAACACAACCCACCAATGATCTCAGAAAGAGGCCGCCGAGACTATCCAGCCACAACTGCGCACACACAATTGTGCACCGCAGGCGATAATCAACAAACGAGGACTACGCCAACTAAAACCCACACGGGCAAAACAATGCATACTCGATGCTGCCTCGAAAAGTCAATATAATACGCTTGCGCGCGCGAGTCATGACAATCATGCGCACTTTAGATCACGAGCGTGGGCATGCCACCTAAGTTTCCACATGAAACGCGAAAGAGAGCTTCCTTGCCGACTGGCAGTCTCTCCACGCTGCTCTTGTCACCCTTGGGTCCAGACATCTTCGCAGACATGTTCATGGCCTGCAAGATATCAGCACAGGGAACTGTAGGAGAAGATAAGGACACGAATCGGAATGCTGCATGTTTGAAGACGAAGGGGTGTGGTCAGCACTACACAGCGCGAACACGTCCAACTCGTTCAGGGGAGTGGCATGCAACCATGCTGCAGAAGTCTCATCGCCCAGTCCTCCCACAGACCGGTGCGCGAGCGTGGACTGGGTGTAACGATATGCGCCACTGCAGCGCATGAGATCAGCAATTGCGCATCCGAATCGACAGGAAGAGGAGGCAGGGGAGGAAGAGGAGCATAGGCAGTGGGCAGCTGTGCGATACGCTGACATGGAAACTTTGAAATAGGAGGGGCTCTCTCTTTCGTTCATCCTGACGTCCGCCCACTCTTTCCCCCTTCCTTCCCCCTGAGGATTCGGTTCGCTTCTGCTTCCTACCTCGCCCACATTCTCCATGCTAAACCTCCGCCGCTTTCGCCCACGGCCCCCTGCTCCAGCGAGACACGTGGATGAAGGTGGGAACGGAGGACGAGGACAGACCAAGGACGCTGCCGCTGAAGGACGCTGCCGCTGCCGCCTTCGTGAACTTGGGCTGCTCCATGGCGCTGCGACGGCGCTGAACAAGCCTAGATGTCGACAACGGGCTGGGTCCCCAAGGGGGAACGCCGCGGCGGCGCTGCAACACTCGAACATTGATGCAGATCCACCCCCCTCTTCTTCCCTCCCCGATCCTCCTCTGATTGTTCGCTCCTGTCCCGGGAGGTGGCAAGGGGGCAGAACGAGGTGGATCTGCCGCTCCCCTCCTCGGATGAACCCCTTCTCACACGGCCGGCTGATCATCCCCAGCAGCTCTGACAAGAACCAGAATACGCAGGAATACACACGAGAGCACAAAGGTCTGCGCGGATCTTTCTTGGGTCGGTGATGGGCCTCTCTCCCTGGCGCGCGCGGGGCGCGCCGGGCTGTGCAGGCGCAGGCCCAAGACATCCGCGCGGACCTCCGGCGGTTTCGGTTTGCGCAGCTGCTTCTTCTTCGGCCTCTCTGGCGGGCCGAGCAACGTCGGGAAGGCCGACGTCGCGATGTGATGTTGCTCGGTGGCCCGGGTCTGAGGGCCAGTGCTGGGGAGGCACCCGCCACGTCACCCACCAGAAGTCAGCCAGGCCCGGGGCGCCCCCAGCTTCTCGAGCCACCCTGGAGCTCCCGGGGCCCTCGAGGGCTTCATGGTGGGGGTGCCCTGGATGCCGTCAGCACCTCCCTAGGAAAGCCAGGGCCACCCTGCGCGAGGCGGGGATGCATCCATACCCACCGCCTGGGGCCACCGATGTCTTGGGACCCCAAGAGGCGATGCACATGAATAGATGTGTAGGCTTAGGTCGGGCATGTCCTCCTACGGGCGGATCCTGGGGGAAACCTGAAAATAGTAAAACAATGCTAGAGACATGAGCAACACTAGTAGAAGCATCGTCCTCCTGTAGATGGACGTGCCAGACTGAAGTTTCGGCCCATGGGCCAAGGGGCGCCTGAGCACATCCGCGTCCACCGCCTGCCGGGGGTCCGAGACCGTCAGTTTCCTGGGCGGTGGGCGAGGATCACCTCCGGCCTGGAAGATGCCGATTGCGGCCCGTGTGTTGGCACCAACACCAACACAGGCGCTGGCTTCCTCCAACAACTATACAAAGTGATGTCCCGCCACCCTGGGAGAGGATGCTGCATGTTTTGGTGCTGGTGGTCATGTCTCGGTCGCTTAGACAAGCTGGAACATTCGACCACCGTCCCTGGAGGCAACAGCCGATACTGGTGATGGTGGCCTCCTCTGATGTTAGGAACGCTGGGTGCCTCTCTGGCTTTCAAGATCGTTTGCTTTTCATTTCGGGGTATGCCGCTTCGTTTTTGGGATTATCGCTAGCGCCGTTTACGGTTCGCTTCCGTTTCTTACTGCGAGTCATTGCTTTGATATTTGGGACCTCCGTTGTTCGATTGGCTGGGGGCCGAAAAGAGAGAGAGAGAGAGAGAGAGAGAGAGGGACGCATATATATATGTATATATATATATATATGTATACACATATTATGCATATATCTTTATGAATAAAAGGGACGAGGAATCACGCCGCCAGCGCTTAAACATTCGGTCTGGCATGTCCTCCTACAAGCGGATTTTGGACGACAATGAAACATAGTCAACCAACGAATCAGACATAGTCGGAAGAGCACAACAAATCGTCCCTGGACTATGTTTGTACTGCTCTGGGAGATCCCTCTTGTAGAGAGGGACATGCCCGACTTCATTTCAGCATCACTCAAGCACCCCCACCCCGCCCGCGCGATGGCAGCACCCCCCGCTGGCTCTTCCCCACTGCGGAGTCCCCCCCCCGCGCGCGGCGCGGCCGCCCGGTGCGGACGCGCGCGCTCGGCACAGCTCGAGCCCGCGGGCGCTGCGGGGGAGCAGGCGGCGGCGTGCAGGCTTCAACGGAGAAGGGGGGAGAGGGAAGGGTGCAAGAGGTTGCCTGGTCGGCCAATGCGATCGGTGTATAGGCGCCCCAGTTTCTCGACCTGGCGTCCCAGCCCGCGAGGCGTTGGCGGATCGTTTTCTCGGCTCCTTGGCCGGCCAAGCGACGTGGTTTACACATCGAGCCGCTCCGAGAGCGGGGGGGCGGAAGTATAGCATGGTGGGCGTCAGCGAGTCGATTGCATGGGCATGACCGGAACGGACGAGGGGGCCCCTGTGCTTCGCTTCGCAATCTTAAGGCCCCCAGCGCCTCTTGGCGGGCTCCACGGCGGGGGCGGCGGAGCACAGAGTGCAACAGCCTGAGCAGATTCAGTAGCCACCACTGGCCCTACCACCCACCCTTTTCCCTGCCCCCTCCATCATCGAGTGAGGGCGCCGTGCGAGAACAGGAGAACGAGGAGGAGGAGGAGGAGGAGGAGGAGGAGGATGAAGGAGGGGGGGGAAGAAGAGGAGTGGAGGAGTGGCCAAAATGAACACGGGTTTCTCACCCGGGGTGGCGCGGCCTGTCGACCTGGCAGCCGTGAGCCTCTGTTGGCGGCTTCTTCGCCATGATGCCCCCGGCGTGCGCGTGAAAACGCGTGCGCGCGCCCTGCGCACCCCCAGAGATCCGACGTCGTGATCTTTTTCCATACGGGGCCCCCGGAAGTCTCTCGACCCATTCCCCACGACCGATGCCTCATCCTGCGTCGTTTCTTGACGGTCCCGAGGCCCGGTGAGGGCCCCTAAAGGCTGAAAATTGTAAAAGACGTCCGTCTTGATTGAAGGGGCCCTTGGACACACGCAAATAACTACACACAAGTAAAATGATTCCCCATATTTTCTCGGTTGTTGTCTCCCCCCGACTTCCCATATTTTCCCATGCTTTCTGGGGAATCGACGATGAATTGTGTCTGTGTGTTTTTTCCCTCCTGTTCCTGTACAAGGCGTTCCTTTGCAAGCACATCGTCTTCGGCACCGCCTGATTCCGGGGTTTTGCCCCCTCCTGGCCTTGACGTGAGGGCCCTCCTTCTGCCCCCCCTTCTTTGTTACTTCAAGCTTCGCGCGGCCCGCTTAGCTTGGACCGGAAGTGGTGCGCTCTCGACCCACGAATCAACAAAAATGTTTTTGTCCCTCCTGATTGATTTTGTTCACTGCGTTGGCTCTCTGGGCCCGTCTGCAGGCGGGCGGCCCTGCGCGCCCGCCCGCAAGCGCGGCCCCGGCCCCCCCGGATGCGGCTGGGAGGCCCGCCCCGGGGCTCGCTCCCGGGGGGCGGCGGCGCGGGCGCCGAGCTTTCGCCCTGCCGCCCTCCCCCCGTGATGGGCCTCTTTTTTTTCACCACCACCACCACCATGAGTT
>CAUYUJ010015842.1:286029-309417 GCA_963575745.1 Prorocentrum cordatum
ACCCGCGAGAACCCACGACGGGGCACCGGGCGGAGCCTCGGCGGAGCCTCGGCGGAGCCCACGCAGGGCACGGGGCGCCCAACGAGGCGCCCACGAGGCGCCCACGAGGCGGGCACCGGGCGAAGCCTCGGCAGAGCCTGGCTGGGGCACGGGGCGCGCAAGAGCGCCAGCGGAGCGCCCACGGGCGGGCAACAGGCGAAGCCTCGACGGACTGAGCTGGGGCAGGGGGCGCCCTCAGGCGCCCCTTGGCGTGGAGGTAGAGAATTCCTCGGCGGAGCCGTCCATGCACTTGCGCAAGCCACCTGGCATATCTTGGCTACAGGCGCTGCTGGGGGAGTATCGAGTGTCACTGCGTGGCGGAAGTATGCCATGCAAGCCAGGGCGGCGGGATGCATACTCACCGCAAGTGACTGGGGCTGGCCGAAGGCGGCCGAGGGGGGGGTCCGTCAGATGCAAACGATAGGCCACCACCCACCAAGTAACAACATATGACATTGGGGTCAGCAGCGAAGGCGAGCGCTAACGCGGCCGAAAGCCAGCGGAAGAGTACTGGGAGAAGAGATGCGAGAGCATGGAGGAGGAAGGGAAGAAGGGGGAGAACAAGAAATCTTGCAGACAGCGCTCACTGGCTCATTCGTACTCCCCGAACTGGTCAACGTCGTATTGCCAGAACCCGTCATGCAGGTCAGAGGCGCGGCAATCGACCCCATGAAATGTCATGGCGGTTGTCGTGGTCGTGCTGCGTCTTTCCCGTATGCTGCTGAACGTCGCGCTGCTCGTACTCGTCGTGCAACTCTGGGGCATGGTGACCGTTATGCTAATCATCGCGCTTGAGGATGTCAGCGCCGTCACTCGGGCGCTCCACGCAACTCTCCGTGCTCACGTGTGCTCGAGAGGTCCCACTGGCGGATCCGCAGCCCCGCCGCAGGCGTCCTCGACGGCAGCGGGGAAGTCCGCCTGAACCCATGGGGTGGTCAAGCCTGAAACAATCTGGGCTTTGCCGACGCGAAACGGAACAGATCGATTTGCACGATGCTGAGCACCTGGACTCGGGCCAGGCTTGGCTACCCTCAGGGTGGTAACGGCTCCCTGGGCCAGGAGCGCGAACCCCAGAGGAGGAGGAGGAGGAGGAGGAGGAGGAGGAGGAGGAGGAGGAGGAGGAGGAGGAGGGGAGGAGGAGGAGGAGGAGGGGGAGGAGGAGAGGAGGAGGAGGAAGAGGAGGAGGAGGCGTTGCTCAAGAAGACCCCGACCGCCCAGGCACACAAGGTTGGGCCACAGCGTGCCTCCGAGCCCCACAAGCGCTGCCAGAGCGCGCGGACGCTGGACTTATAGCCGAGCAGGTGGATGTCCTCAAAATCCGCCGACCCCCCGCCGGCCACGGGTGAGAAAGGCGTGTGAGAACCTGACCAGGCAAGAACGGGAAGCAAATGTTCGAACGCGCGTTGCAGGTGTGGCATCACATGGGGACGTCAAAACTGGAACGCTTGTGCGAACAGGAGGGGGCTGCGCGGTGCCCGAGTCAAGGATCCCTCGAAAATATACGACGCTTGCGCTCCCGAGGCGCAGATCCCTCGTAAAGTACACGCGATACGCGAGAATCTTTGTTGCGCACGTCTCCCCTGGCCCCCCCCCTCCACGGGAGGGGGTACAACGTCCCGTTTGAACGACGATCAGAAACGGGTCTCACGCGAGATGCCGTGGCGACCTTGCGCCGCGGCTGACGCAGGCCGCCAGCGCGGCGCGCTACATTGGCAACGGGGGCGCTTACGCGCGACCGCACGCGGGGAGCTTCTGCGCGAATGTGGGCGCAGACGATCACGTTTTCTTTCGTCGCTCATCTGAGAGCGGGGGGTCAGGAGCTCGAAGGGGGGGGGGTAGCACGAGCTGCTCAACGCACCTCACGGCGTTCAGAATCTCCACTTCCACCATCGGTCTCCTAGACAGGCTCCAGAAAGACCCCAACATGCTCGAGAGGAGGGCTGAGAGGCCCTAGGGTGACCGAAAGAGGCACCAACGCACCTACTCTGGGTTGGATATTTATCAGGGGGGGGGGGATTCTTCTCCCGGCTGAGCTTGCCCAATCCCGTCCCCATCCGTTCTCCTCCCCCTTCTCATCCTCCTCCTCCTCCTCCTCTTCCTCCGACCCCCCCTCCACCCAGTCCAGCAGGACGTGCCCCCCCCCCTCCCCCCCCGGATCCAAGGGAGGGCGATGATTGCCCCATCCACAGCAGACACCCAAGATCCTTGGAGAATATAGGCTCGGCTGCTTGTTCTGATTTCCGCAGCCTCGCCTCATCAGGTGGGCCTGTTTTTCCACCACAAACCACTAGAAGTAGGAGGGGGAGGGGGTGCTCCTCCTCCTCCTCCTCCGCCTCCTCCTCCTTCCCCCCTCCAACTTATGGTGGTGGTGATGGAAGACAGGCCCATCATCATCGCTACAAGAGAAGGCCCAGGGGAGCTCAAGAGGGCACCCGGGCCGCCCAACTGTGCCTCACAGGTGGCCCCCGAGGGCGAGGAAATGACGACGAGCCTGGCGCTATGCAAGGCTCCTGTTCCGACCGCCCCTCGACTTTATAACTCCGACTACGGCGGCTACTACGAGGAGGAGGAGGAGGAGGAGGAGGAGGAGGAGGAGGAGGAGGAGGATGAAGAGTAGAACGATGCGGCGGAGGATGAGGAAGAGACACAATATGCCGCAGCTGACACGAAACTAACACCCCACAGGGCCCAAACGGAGTGCCAAACAATGAAAAAAGGGCGCCCCCCCCATACAGTCCTGCCTCCTGCCCGCTCCCCCCCTTCCCCATGCCGCTACCTTCCCACTCATGGACACTGCATTACTCTCTTTGTCGTCATTCTGCGCGATTCCCTGATCGGGCAACCCGCCAAACCCAGAAAGCATTCGTACCGTCTACCCTTCGGAATTGGCAGAGCAGCGCAAGCCTCTTGAATAAAAGCAAGTGGCCGCCCGGAACGCATCACGGGTGTAGTGCTCCTGAAGATTGGCCAGCTCGTCCGCGTGCTTCGCCTCGGACTCACCCACCTGACTGGGGACAACAATATACACCCGCCAGAGAGCAACAGCATCCTCCGCCGCTTTCCTCTCCTAGGCTGCCGCCTCCATATCTTCCCTCGACCTCGGCAATCTCACATCGGCGACACACCAGGCTGCTGAAAAAAGCCTCTCCGTTCATCAAAGACCACCGCTGCAGCGAAGGGCTCGTCGCCAGAGGTACCCCAGCCGCGGTCAACCATGGCCCTCACGCCGAGCAAGAGGGCGAACTCGGGCAACCTAGAGGAAACAGAACCATGCACACACACACACACACCGATGTTGCCCAGGTCCATCCTGAGCCCAAGATCCGTGCATACGCCCTCCTGCCTTGGCCAGGAAGGCATGTGCACCGATCCTGGGGCCAAGGATGGGCCTGGCCAGGACCGGTGCATGTGCATAGTTCGCTTCGCCCGGCAACCACTGCGAGCGCGTCTCAACATGCGCGATGAAGTCGTAGTGGACGCGCGCGGGGGATTCGCACGACTCGGTGGGCGGCCGCCAGTGCTCGTCCGCACTGCCGCGCTTGTCCCTGCGGAGCTCAGAGGCAACCCATGCGGCAAACGTCGGCGGCAGCGACAGCTCGGCCCGCTTCTCGAGGTAGGCGCTGAGCGCGCGGATGAGCGGATTGCGCGCGACCAGCACCTTGAAGTGCGCCGACGATGCCCACACCTCGCGCTGCACCGCCACGGGCTGGTCGCTCAGGCGGCGCAGAAGCTTCCCGCTGGACCTCACGTCGAAATCGCGGTAGTCCTCTCGCGGCCAGGGAGAGGACGTGGGCTTGTCCGAGCAAAGGCTGCTTTTGCTTGAAACCAAGAGTATATATGTGTGTTGGCTAGCGAGGGCCCCAACCGCTGTGCATTGCGATCTGCGCGGTGCAATCTAGGTTGAACAGCAAATAAGGTGCAGACTAAGTGGTGCAATCCATGTGATGCAATCTGTGTGATGCCAAGGAATGCAATTCAGAGCAAAGCAATGGGAAACCATGTGACGCAATGCGAAGCCATGCCACGCAAAGCAATGCTATTCAAAGCAATCCCAAACAACGTAATGCAATGCAGCGCAACGAACAACAACACACAGCGGTAGAGATGAAACACCAGGCAACGCAACGCAATGCAAAGCAAGGCACACCACTACATAACAACAAACATCAAAACAACGCGATACAACAAATCGCACAACTCACAAACCAATGCGACGTAACACAACGCAATGTAATCCAACGCAGTGCGATGCTAACAATGGACAGCAACGCGAGGCAATGCAACACACGTGTAAGCACTGCAAAGCCACACCAAACGCTGCAGAACAGCATAAAGCAAACGCGGAACAAACCAACATGTCACAAAGTGATGCACATCAAAAAAAAACGCCACGCGATGCATGCGAAGCAACGCGGCTGTATACGAAACAACGCACGGGAGTGACACTTGATGCAACGCAACGCAAAATTCGGCGGTGGACAAACCTCCCTTCAATAAACCTCCCCTTAGTGAAAACGGCCCGGGACCGAAACCGACGGACCTGGACCCGCAAACACGACGGCCGCGACGCCCTCTCGCGAACCGACAACGGCCAACACGCTCGTCGACATGAGAGAGGGTAGGAGGTCTGTCAACCCCCGATTAAGCACGAACGCAAGGCCATACAACGCCGGGCCGCACTGCACCACAATCAGAGAAACTATGGATTCAGTTTGTGTCGGGGTTTCGGTTCTCTGCTATGCCTGGCGGCCCATAGGGGCCAGACGGATCGCGAGGAGGCGGATGAGGAGGAGGAGGAGGAGGAGGAGGAGGAGGAGGAGGAGGAGGAGGAGGAGGAGGAGGGGCCATCTTTGGTTCTCGCTGTTTTGAGCTGTCAGCTCAACACAGCGAGACACGCTGCAGCACAGCGCGACGCAGTGCAATATATGCGCGCGAGCGCGCGGCGGCCACGGGCGGCGACAGGCTGGCCGGACCACCACGGGCCGGCCAGGGGCTCGCGCGGGCGGCGGGGCGGCCGGCGGCGCCGCCTCCGGGAGACCGTGCGCGGGCCTCTCTGCGGGGCGGGTGCAGCCGCGGCGAGACGAGGAGCAGCAGGCCCAGGAGAATCATAACAAAAAACACTTGGGGAGGGCCGCCGTGGTAGCCAATGCCCTCCCCCCCCCCCGACCCAGACCTCCGCAACATGGGCGCGAGGAGGAACGTCGACGCCTTCCCCGTGACCGGACGGCTAGTCATCCTGAGTCGTCTTTTTTTACGGTCCTGGGGCCCCCGGCAAGGGCCACCGGAGGCCGAGCAAAGTGACCTGGTCGCGTTTTCTGCGAGGGGGTCTGGGTCCGACTCCCACAACCGCCCATCCCAGATCATTGGATACTGAATTTTGCCGGTCGCGATCGGTATCTACCGATCCACACTCCAAATCGGTCGCGACCGTTTTTGAAGCAAATCGATCGCGACCGATACGGGAACTTGAAGCAAAATCGGTACCGACAGATCTCGCCGGTCGACACCTGAAAAATCTGGCACCCAATGATCAGGTTTCCCCCTCCGCCCTTCCCCCTCCGAGAACCCCCGCCGCCCTCCCCCCTGCGATCCCTCCCCGACCCCCCTTCACGAGGGGATCTGGGTCCGATTCCCCCTCTGGCCTTCTAGAGGAGAAAAAAACAATAAACATGAACTCTCTTGAACTGGAGCTGACCCTCTCCCTGGCGCGCTCCGCGCGCCAGGGGCTGCGCCGAAGGCGCCGTCCGGGAGACGCCATAGCCGGGAAAGGTTTCTGATTTCGCCACGTGCTCGACGAATTCCCAACCTCACCCCTGCCGCCCATCAAGTTGCCTGAATCGTTGATCGGCGAGGGTAGGGTTCGAATCTCGCCGCCGACCTATCCCTGCCCAATAGGGGGCAACTAACTATTTATATATTCGGCAGCATTGTTGAAGAACTGGGGTCCCACCAATAGGGGTAACTAATTGGTTCTTTTCCGCGGAATCCACCGCGCAGCAACGACGACGACAGCTACGACTACGATTGCGACTGCGACCACGACTTCTGCCTCAGGAGCGCTCTCACAGAAGATCGCAGCTCAGGGGGAGGAGGAAGAAGAGGAGGGGGAGAGGGGAGGAGGAGGAGGAGGAGGAGGAGGAGGCGGAGGAAGAGATTTTAGAACCAGCCCTATCCACCGCCGAGTGAACCTGGGGGGGGGACCAAAACTAAAGACCTTTAGCGGCTACGTCACCCACGGGGTCCGGGTGGCCGTCGATCCGCCGCAGCAGCTTCACCCACCGGCTGCTGCCGTGCTTCGCGGGCACGCAGATGGCGAGGGCCTGCTTCGCCTGCCACTCGACGTCGACACCGACGACGACGACGACGAGTCCAATGACAACGACGAGGACGACGAGGACGACGACGACGACGACGACGACGAGGACGGCGAGGACGACGACGACGACGACTGCGACACGGACAAAGACAAGGACGAGGACGACCTGCTCCTAGCTGCTGCCGCTGCTGCTACTCCTCGCTTCTCCTCCTCCTCATTCCTTCTCCTCCCCGCTGACTCTGCCTCACTCGTCCTCATTGTTGTCCTGCGCTTCCCTCCTCCTTTCTTGATCCCCCACTTGCCTTCCTGTCCAGTCCTGCTGCTGCTCCTCCTGCTCCTGCTCTTCCTCCTCTTCCTGGGCGCTAGGTGGCATCAGAACCCATTCCTCCTCCTCCTCCTCCTCCTCCTCCTCCTCAGCCTCCTCCTCGCTGCTGCTGTCGCTCTTTAACCTCCCCTTTTTACTTGCTCCTCTCCCTCTCCTCTCATATTTCTCCTCCCTCCTGCTGTCCCTCCACATCCTCATCCTCATTCCTCATGATGCTCCCTCCCGCCCTCCATTCCCCCTCATGCCCTTCCTGATCGCCTGAATCGTCGTTTTTGCTGCTGCTGCTGCTGCTCCTCATCTCCGTCCCATCTTCCGGCTTCCTGATACTCCTGCTCCTCCTCTTTCTCTTCGTCTTCTCTGCCGCTACTGATCCGCCCTTCTCCTCCCCCTCCCTCGTTCTCATGCCTCCCTTCCTTCGGGGGGGGGGGGCGCCTCTTGCTTGAACTGACCCCAGCTGTTTGCAGCTTTGCGACCCCTGGGGCTCCCTGGGCCCTGAGAGAGGATGCTCTGTGGAGGCCTCCTGGGCTTCCCTGGAGAAGCTGGGCTCCGGAAGCCCTGAACCACAAAACCTTGCCATCGCTGCATAGGGTTCTTAGGTCGGGTCAGGACAGCACGGACACACTAGTCAAACAAGGTGCAAACATAGCCAAAATTAGCCAAAAGATACTTCTTACGTCCGCCGGCCTCCGCCAGCCTTCTGCCTGCTTCCGCCCGCGGAGGCAGCATCGCATTCATTCCTTTTTTTTCAAACGCTACTCCCATTCCCAAGGAAGTTTCGCGAGGGCACACACACACACACTACCGCGAACGAGCGCGGCGCTCCCGATCAAATCGGAGATGCCCTGAGACTGTGGCAAGGCTCGCGAAGTGAAGGCAGCTGTGCCTCTGCCCCGCGCCTCGCGCACCTTCGCCTCTGCAGAGGTGGCGCTGCGAGGGCGGCTCCCCCCCCCCCCCCCCTGGTGGAGGGAGTCGCAGGCCCCCAAACAAACGTGGCCCCATAACTGGCCCCCAGGGTCCCAAGCCCAATATTCCGCCACCTTCCGCCCCGGCATTCCGCCGCCCTCCGCGAGGGAGGAGGTGGCAGCGCGGGCCGCGCCTCCTCCTCCTCCTCCTCCTCCTCCCCCTCCTCCTCCTCCTCCTCCTCCTCCTCCTCCTCCTCCTCCTCCTCTTCCTCCTCCTCCTCCTCCTCCTCCTCCTCCTCCTCCGATAAAGATCTCCGCGGCGCGCGCCCACGGGGGATCCCGGCCTCCTCTGCCCCGCGGAGCGGCTCTCCGTATCCCCAAGCGTCCCTGGTGCACTGCCCTGGCTCGGCGCCTCCGAAGGTTTTTATGTTTTGCAACCGGTGTGCGCTCGGCAAGCCGCGGCCGACCTGTGGGGCGGGCGAGGGCCTCGAAGGAGTTCGCCGACGCGCTCCCGGGGGAGGCCCGACGAGGCAAGCGCGGGACCCCCGAAGCCCCGACGACGCAGATCGCAGACCACACCCTGGCGCAACCGCACCCTCTGTAGTCGCCGACCTGGGGCCAGGAGACAGCCTCCGCGAAGGCCGACCACGACAACGTTGAACAAGTGGCCATCGCGTTTGCATGTTTGGCGCCCGTATATGAGAGCCCCTCCCTGCCTATGAGACGTTACTCCATAGATTCCAGCAGCCTGACTTGCATGGAGGGGGGAGGGCGTGGCGAGGCCCGAAAACAATCTACACTTCACGCATTTCTGGTGGGACTCGCTTGCAGGCATTTTCGGCCTAGCGCTGTTTGAAAAGGCGGAGGAAGACTAGAAAGGAATGCCATGGGGATGGGGGGTATGCCGTGGGTGCTAGATGCGATGTATGTACACGCGCCTGAGTCTAGCTTGGATCTGAGGGTCGCTCCCTCCCTACGCTCCCCCTCCACCACCTCTTCCCTCCTCCTGCCTACCCATCTCCTCCCTTCCCGTACCCTCCACCTCCTCCTCCTCCTCCTCCAGCACTTCCGCTCCCGCCCTCCTCCTGCCCTCCCCGTCCTGGAGTCCTCTTACCTCCCCCCTCCTTTCAAACCCTGCCCCCCTTGCCCTCCTCCCCTGCGCCCCTAGGGGAACAAAAAAGTCACATAAACATAAAAACTCGGAGGGCCGCGCGGATTTCTCGGATCGGCGCTGGATCCCCCCCCCCCTGGCGCGCGGAGCGCGCCCCGCGCGGAGCTCCGAGCTTTTATGTTTATGTGACTTTTTGCTCCCCGACCGCTGATGTTGCAAAGCCGCGGCCGAGCGTTCACCTGTTGATGTTGCAAGAAACCTCCTCCTCCTCCTCCTCCTCCTCCTCCTCCTCCTCCTTCTCCTCCTCCTCCTCCTCCTCCTCCTCCTCCTCCTCCTCCTCCTCCTCCTCCTCCTCCTCCTCCTCCCCTCCCTCCTCCTCCTCCTCCTCCTCCTCCTCTCCTCTCCGTCTCCTCCTCCTCATCATCATCATCCTCCTCCCCCTCCTCCCCCTCCTCCCCATTGCCCTCCTCCCCTGCCCCCCCCTCCCTCCCCCCACCCCCCCTCGCCGTTCGGTGCAGGGTCATGGGCGTCTGCCGGTACAGCGGCCGCGGCCAGGAGTCGCGCCTCTCGGGGCGGGGAGGCGGTCCGCCGAGGAGGGGCTCGGCGGCGGGTTGCCCTCCGTGCGCTCTCTGCTGCGGGGCGCACGGGGACATACGACTACTAGATGTCCTCCTTGGAGGCGCGCGTCCGACCCGGACATCTGGTAATGCGGGATGTCGATTCATTAAAAAATGAAACAGAACGATTAAAAAGTAGTCTTCTGCTATGTCTGTACAGTTTTCTGACTGGAGGAGAACGATTTAAACGTATCCCAGCAAAGCGACCTAACAGCGATGTGTATAAGGATATCTGGAAGCATTCCCCTGAAGATTCAGGTGATAATCCAATTGTAGAATTCTGCTGTTCTCGCATTCGCAGTCGCATTCGCAATGACAGTCGCAGTGGCAACGGCCTTAGGATCCAATGGAATCCTAAGGATCCCCAGGGATCCCTCAAGCATCCTTAGGTATCCGTAGGAATCCGTAGCAATCCTTAGGAAACCTTAGGAATCCTTAGGAGTCCTGATTCCTAGCGATTCCTAGGGATTCTTAAGGATTCCTGGGGAATCCTAAGAATTCCGAAGGATTCGCCTGCCTCGGCCTCAGCCTCAGCCTGCCTCAGCCTCAGCCTGCCTCGGCCTCAGCCTTAGCCTGTCTCAGCCTCAGCCTGCCTCAGCCGCAGCCTCAGCCTGCCTCAGCCTCAGCCTGCATCAGCCTCAGCCTCAGCCTGCCTCAGCCGCAGCTTCCCTCAGCCCCAGCCTGTGCCTCAGCCTCAGCCTCAGCCTGCCTCAGATTCAGCCTCAGCCTCAGCCTGCCTCGGCTTGCCTCAGTCTCAGCCTCAGCCTGCCTCGGCCTCAGCCTCAGCCTCAGCCTGCCTCAGCCTCGGCGTCAGCCTGCCTCAGCCTCAGCCTGCATCAGCCTCAGCCTCAGCCTCAGCCTGCCTCAGCCTCAGCCTGCTGCGCTCCCGCATACTCCTGCGGCCTCAGCCTGCATCAGCCTCAGCCTGCATCAACCCCAGCCTCAGCCTCAGCCTCAGCCTGCCTCAGCCTCAGCCGCACCTCCGATGGCGCCGAGGTGGCTCCTGTGTGTACCTGCACCCACGGAACTCACCTCCGATGGCGCCGAGGTGGCTCCCGTGCGTACCTGCGCGCACGGAACGCTTCTCCGATGGCGCCGAGGTGGTTCCCGTGCGTACCTGCACGCACGGAACGCACCTCCGATGGCGCCGAGGTGGCTCCCGTGCGTACCTGCACGCACGGAACGCACCTTTGATGGCGCCGAGGTGGCTCCCGTGCGTGCCTGCACGCACGGAACGCACCTCCGATGGCGCCGAGGTGGCTCCCGTGCGTACCTGCACGCACGGAATGAACTCCGCCAGATTCTCCCGGTTTCTGCCGGCTTCCGCCCGGACCCCCCTGGAGTGTCATGATGCTCTCTCTCTTTTGACCCTACTAGAAACCTATCAGCACAAGCTGTTAGGTAAAAAATAATGTTCCAGCCCGCGGCCGGTTTTTTCTAATCGTCATCCCGGGCGCCGCCGCGTGAACACGAACCCCGGTCATTTATTAATCGTCATCGTCCATTACAGGGAAGTTTTTAATACATAGGACCTTTGAACACATCGCTAAAAAACATGATGGCTGTATATAAATAGATGTATGCATGAACTCATCGTTGTTTTCCATACTAAATCCCTACATTTAAAATGCATGATCCGCACGCGGAGCATGTACTAAAAACGGCACTGTACACCCATCTTGTAGTATAACATCGTTTCCTGAGCGGTGTGGCCAACAAAACGCGCCCGCCACGTCGCAGATACTAGAAGATTTCTCGGTGCGCGCGTCGCCCCCAGGGGGGCGACGCACGTATAGTATGAACCTGTTGGGGTGGCGCCGATGCCGGATCCTGTTTGCCACCCGCGGCCAAGGAAACCGATCCGGCCAAGGACATCGATCACCGATCACGGCGCTGTCCCTCTTCATGCCG
This sequence comes from Prorocentrum cordatum, assembly GCA_963575745.1. Lineage (NCBI taxonomy): Eukaryota > Dinophyceae > Prorocentrales > Prorocentraceae > Prorocentrum > Prorocentrum cordatum. The sequence goes on from CAUYUJ010015842.1 coordinate 297,251, forward strand.
CCCCAGGGCAGGCGGCGGGCGATGGATGGGGGGGGGGCTGGGCCGTCCGAAAGCTGGCACAATTTAGTGAGTGGTCAGTGGTCACATGAGAATCCGTTAGTCGTGCATACCGATTGCGCACATTTCCCCCGAACAAGACATGGACAAGTCGACAGCACCGCCCGTTGCCGAATGCACGCCCCCAGTGGAAGCACCGAGAGATGGCCACCCCGACGCCCCGCAGCCCAAAGTTGGCGGACGACCTCGAGGGAAGGCAGCGCGGAGTGTTGCGAAGGAGGCGCCCGCTTTTGCGAGGGGCCCTCCGCTTCTGTCTCCGTCAACTTTGGCGTGCGGCCTTCTCTCTCTCTCTCTCTGCCAGCAGTGATGCACGGACGAAGAGAGCTCGGGCCCACGCAGTCGGGCACGAGGGGGAGGAGACAGCCGCGGCCAGATGACGACGATGACGACTGTTTGCCACGGCATGCGCTCTCTGCGTCTGCCAGCCTCGCGCCACGCGGAGCGGGCCTCCGCCGCCGCAGCACCACCGCGGAAGCGGCGGCGGGAACGTCGTCAAGCGCAGGGGGGGGGGCCCTCGTGGGCCCGAAGAGGGTGGGCAAGTTTGACCCAGGAAGGCTTGAACCCCAAGTGGGGCAGTAGAAGAAGTGTATACATATATCTATAAAGAGAGAGAGAGAGAGGGAAAAAGTAAAGAGAGAGAGAGAGAGACACAACAACGAAGAGAGATGGAGGGAGAGGAGGCAGAAGCAGAGGCCGAGACAGATGCAGCGAGATGGAGCCCGCACATCTCACGGGGCCGAGAAAGCTCAGAGCTTATAGCAAGCAACCGAGCTATCAAGCTATCTCTGCCAGCAGTGAAGCACGAACGACAAAAGCTCGAGCCTCTGCAGTGAGGCTCGAGGAAGAGTAGGCGGCCGCAGTCAGCTGACGGCGATGACGGAGGCTTGCCACGAAGTGCGCTTGCCGCGTCTGGCATACTTCGCGGGACCAACTCCGTAGGGAACCCGGGAATGTGAGTGGGCGGCGAGGTAAAGAGGTAGTTAGACTGGCTTGACGTCAGCAGGCTGGCTCCCTGCCCGCCCGCAACCCTCGGCTCCGATGCAGGCCATCGCGGTGTCACCTCCGACCCACTTCGTCTTGCAGGCCGCGCAAGGGAGAAAGAGCAGTGCTCAGGAGCAGAGGGCCTGGTTGGATCCAGCAGGGAAGATGATTCCCCGCGACTCCCGGGCTAGGTCCTGCAGTAGCGACTACAGGCGGTCCACCGCCATACCGCGCGAAGAAACTCAAAGTCTAAAAAAACACTAGAAACTCGATGCCCAAATCTACGAAAATCTCAAGCTCCGAAAACATGAAAAAACTATAAGCCCAAACCTGCGAAAATCTCAAGTCCACCAACACATCAACGCATCTCGAAGCCAAAACCTGGAATATCTCGAAGCCTCAAACACATCGAAAGCAGCACAAGCCAAAGCCTGGGAGCATCTCAAACTCTGAATATCTAAACCAAAGCCTGGGGAGCAAAACTCAAACCAAACGAACACTTGAAAACGAAACTTTAAGTCAACTAAACACGCAGAACCGATTCGGGGAGAAACGAAACGCTTAACAACTCTTGAAACATCTGGAACATTCTAAACGCGTGAGAACGTTGAACAACTGTTAAACAACTCTAAAGCAACTCTAACAACTCTGACAGTCTCTGCCGCCAGACAAACTCTTAAAACAACTCTGGCACATACCACGCGGCCTCGGACAATCAAAACAACTCAGAATAATATCTAAAACAATCCGACCGTGTTGTGTTACGGTTTGAAGCGCGCGTATGTTTTTCGATGTCTCAGCGTCAGGTGTTTCTGGATTTTCGGTTTCAAGTTTTCTTCGGGGGTCGAAATTGTTCCATGTTTTGGCGTGCAGTTGTTGTTTGGTTGTTTTTTTTTGGGGGGGGGGCAGCTTTTTGGTTTAGATATTGTTTCTTCTAATTGTTTTTTTGGGGGGTTCGAGTTTCCTGCTGGAGATGTTCCCGAAAGATGCTGTCTCGGTGGACCTCCTGTATTAGAATTGCCGAACCTGGCTCCAAGGCGTCGAACATGATCCTGAACGACTCCAGGGCTTCGCCCCGCTCCCGCCACGCAGGCGCGACCTCCTCCGGGGCACCGCGAGGCATGGCCCCTCGGCCCCCCGTCGACGCCCAGCGGGCGGTCGAGGGCGGGCAGCTCGGGCTGGCGCCTGGCTGGGCTGCGCTACTGAATTTGGGGCCGCCCTCTGAGCTCCCACACTCGGGCAGGGCGAACCGGGGGGGATAGCAAAGGGGGGGGGTGAGAATCAGCTCGCGTGGCTGACTTTCCGAGCGCCTCCCGGCGCGGGGAGGCGCCCATGTAGCGAAGAATGGGCTCGGCGACGGGACCGAAGCCAGCTGCGTGCAGCAGATGTCGTACCCCCCCCCTTTCCTATCTCCCCCTTCCATTCGGCCCGATCCTACACGAGTTTGTCGGGCGCGCGGCGACTGCCTGGGGCGAGTTCCAGCATCGCGAGAAGGTAGCCCGCCTTGACGCAACTGGGCTCGGGGAGCCAGGTGGCTTTCGCGTTGAGGTCCAAGTGCGGCTCTCGAGCGACTTGTTCTGGGGCGAGCTCGCCTTCCATTGAGCAGGGACCGACCGTCTTGGTAGGTCTATAGGCCTACCCCGACATGCTTTTAGAACCCGAAGCTGTTCTAAGAACCAAAGCCATGTTCTTAAAACGTAGACCCGACGTCTTAAAACCACACCGTCTCAGCCAGGAATGCTCGAAAAACATTTCGTGCAGGCCACACAAGGTTCTCATATGATTCTTTTTTAAGCCCACAGGCGAGCTAGGACGATTCGCCACTGCTTGATTCCACGGACAACTCCCCATTCGCTGCATCCTTCCCCCAGCAGCACCGCGGGACCTCGTCGAGCTCCGCGCCGAACAACCACGGTTGGATCCCAATTATCGGCTCGCGGGCCACGGCGTCGTCCATCAGCCGCTAGTTGACGACGTCGTTCTGCAACTGCTGCGGCGTTCGCCGCCGCCCGTGCCCTGCCATGGCGGCACAGGCGAACGCCCTGCGCTCGCCGGGCGACCTGGCCCAGCCGAACACACGCACCGCGTGGATGAGGACAACCTTTCCGCTGACGCCCACTGGCTCCCCTGGAAGGGCAACGCTGGACGCTGGAACGGCCTCGGGGGCGAAGTGGCGCCACTTGAACGCGCGGGTCACGCCGCTCTTCGAGGCCAGCCGCTGGACGCTGGAATGCCTCGCCACACACCACAGTGACAGGCGAGCTGGCCCTTTGTGAATGGGCTGCTTCGCCAGCGGGGGGACCTGAGGCGCTGGCTCCCCTTTCGTCGTGGATGGGGCGCCCCTCTACTGACAGGGTTTGATTTGGGGAACATCGGCACGCGGCCTCCAGGGCTCTCGACTACTGTCAGGATGCCCTCCACATCGTCCGACGCTCAAAGGACAGCGCCGAAGCGCGAGTTCTTCCACGCCTTCTGGCACGTCTCTTCGGCGCGGTCGACTACCCAGGCTTCGAACTTCGCCTTCGCGCGGGCCCGCGGGGTGGTCTGGCGGACGGGCGTGCCCGTCACCGTCACTGCTTCGAGGAAGGCCGCACGCGAGGTGCCCAGTGCTTCTTGCACGTCAGGGCCCGGACTTTCTTCCAGCGGGTTGCCGTGGCATTGCCCCCTGGCGGCCATGGGCGCGCGGGCCGCCTCTGCGACGCCTCCGGTCGCGCGCGGCAGCCAATTGCCTCTCATAGCGGCTTCCTCCAGGAGCTCGGGGCGGGAGTCGGGGTGGGCTGCGCACCAGCTGCCGCACGCGTGAGCCTGCCGCTTGGCGGCCGTGAACGTGGGGGCTGGCGCGGGCCCCCGCAGGGGTGGGCCGCTGATGCCGCGAGGCGCACCGGGCGGCGCCCGCTTCGAGGGCGACGGCACGAGCATCTTTGGGGGCATGCCCGGCGGGTGCCGCCTCTGTCCTGACTACCTACCAAACCACCCCAACCCAACCCGAAGACTCGAATTTCGGGTGGGGGGGGGGTACGGGCTTCATATGTGGTTTCTCGATGTTCCCCGCCCCCCCCAAAATGGAAATGGAGGGCAAATCGGGGCCTTCGGGTTGGGTTGGGGTGGTTTGGTGGGCGGTGATGTCCAGGGGGCGGCCCGCGAGGAGCCGGGGCCGAGCCTGGCCTGCCAGCCGCTCTGGCCGGGGGCGGCTCGGCAGCCGGCGCGGACCCTCCCACCGGGCGTCCTCGCGCAAGGTCCGTGGCGTCTCCCCGGAGCCCTCCGTCGCCACGGCAAGGGTCGGAGCGCCCCTCGGCCGGCAGCTCCAGGCGGGGCGCGTTCGTAGCACTGCTGAGCAGAGCCTGGCCATCGCTCGGACGTCCTCATCCTGTGCTTTTTTCGGTCTCGTGCGTGGTTTTGTCGCGAAATGACCAAGGATGCTCGATGGACCTCGCCGAAGGAAAAATATGCACACGTCCGAGCGATGCCAAGGAGCTGCTGGCGGCTGCTCCCGCTGGTACAGCTGCCGCGGGGCGCGCCGCCGCGTCCTCGGGCAGCGGGGCCCTCCTCTCGCGGGCTGCTGCCTATGCGCCGAGGGAGGGGACGCCGAGCCTCCTCGCTGCGGCCGCGCATCTTGTGAAATCTTGCAGTTGCAGCCCTCCAGGACGAGGCGCCGCACCTCGCGCGTCACTGACTACCTACCAGAGCACCCCAACCCAACCCGAAGACCCGAATTTCAGGTTGGGGGGGGTAAGGGTTCCACATGTTTTTTTGTCGATGTTTCCCGGCCCCCCCCCCACTGGAAATCGAGGGCAAATCTGAGCCTTCGGGTTGGGTAGGGGTGGTCTGGTGGGTGGTGAGTCACGCCGCTCTGTTGCGCGAAGTGCGCGAAGATATAAAGGTGCAGCCGACTCTCGCGGCAGAACGTTTCCACCCCGCGTGCCTCCGACAGGACACGGCGAACTCCTTCCGGGAAGCGGGTGCACTCTGGAGGCTCCTCAACTATATCCGCGGATGATGGATGGGGTGCCGGCCGTCGCGGCACCGGAGCTCGCCCGCGCTCGGTTACTGGAGCGGCCTCAGGCCCAGGAAGGAGTCGAGGTCGGGAGGGGCGCCTGCCGTCACGGCGCCGGAGCTCGTCCGCGCTCGGGTTCTGTAACGGCCCCACGTCCAGGAAGAAATCGAAGTCGGTTTCCTCGCTCTTCCTCCGCTGCTGCACTGCGGAGACGGCCTCCAGCGTGGCGCCCCTAATGCGCACCCAGGGCGGACGCAGAAAACCGGCCCCTGCAGCGGATCCTCCTCCTGCCCGGGTGCTGGTGGATCTTGCGTGGGCGCCTCGATCTCGTGGGCGCTCGGGGCGGCTGGGCGAGCAGCGGGCCCGAGATCGCGCTCGGGTTGGAGGCCCCGGATCCCCATCTCGCGCTTCACGGTGACGAGCACGGCCAGGTCGCCCTCGATGATGGCCTGTTGCTCGCGGTTGGGGCCCCCCCGGGGCCGGAGTGACCCCCTCGCTCATGCTGCGAATGTCCGAGGCCAGCATGGCCCTGGCTCGCGCTCGTGCCGCTGGGATGCCAAGCTTGCCACTCGTGACCTGTTGTGGCTTTCCGTGGCGGGGGAGTGCGGGCGACGAGTGCGAGCGCAGCCCAGACACTGCCAGCATGTGTCAGGTGTGGAGGAGTGGAGGGTAGAGAGGGAGAGAGGAGGGGTGGTGGAGGCTCCTCCTCCTACTCCTCCTCCTACTCCTCCTCCTCCTCCCTCTCCTCCGCCTCCTCCTCCTACTCCTCCTCCTTTCATGCTCCTCATGCTGATGCCGTCCCTCCTCATCTCGTTGTCTTGATGGTCCTTCTGCCCCCGATCCTTCGCGCAAATAGTACATCGGCAATGGATGCCGATGTGGCGATCTCGATCTGACGCTCTGGTCATTGGTCCCTGCCACCGCGCGGATCGTTGAAACTGCAATGATCGCGGCTGTCCCACAACGAGGATCGTAGTATCTCCTTGCGGCCTTCCGGAATGGTCGTTTACCCGATATCTTAAAATCGCGACAACCGTTGACTGCAATCGCGGCTTGACGATCATCGCGGCTTCCCGATAAAAGGCGATCGCGGCTCTTCCGATGTCGGCCGCTACCTGGCCACCAGCCGCGTTCATCCTTGAACGCCAACGCTGCGGCCGCCACCGCGTCGGCACGAGACGAAACATAGCCGTACTCACCCTGCAGTGACCACCACCCGCTCTCCTCCTCCTCCTCCTCCTCCTCCTCCTCCGCCTCCTCCTCCTCCTCCTCCTCCTCCTCCTCCTCCTCCTCCTCCTCCTCCCCTTCCCCTTCCCCCCTCCTGCTCCTCCTGCTCCTCCTCCTCCTCCTCCTCCTCCTCCTCCTCCTCCTCCTTGGTCGGGCGAAGTGATCTGAGCGTTCCACTGCGCCTGGCCCGGCCCATCCTAGGCCCAGGGGCAGTGCTCTGCCCCCCTGGTGACTTGGCCAGTGCGGCTTCGCGAGGCTCACTGGCGTACCCATCCAGCCGGTTTTGCGGGGGGCGATGCCGTTCGCATGTGGGGGGGGGGGGGCGGGGCGGAGCCCTGGGCCCTCTTCGCCGCTCAAGGGCCCGCTCCAGGGCCCAGGATGGGCCTGGCCAGGCACAGTGGATATGCACAGATCACATCGCCCGACCACGGAGGAGGAGGAGGAGGGGGAAGGGGAGGAGGAGGAGGAGGAGGAGGAGGAGGAGGAGGAGGAGAGGAGGAGGAGGGAGGGGATGAGGAGGAGGAGGAGAAGGAGAAGGAGGGGGAAGGGGAGAAGGAGGAAGAGGAGGAGGAGGGGGAGATGACGGGGGATGAGGAGGGATGAGGAGAGGTTGGAGAGAGGAGGAGGAGGAGGGAGGAGGTGAGAGGAGGAGAGGAGAGAGGAGGAGGAGGAGGAGGACCGCATCCGACGAAGGCCAACCGCACTTCGGGCCGCCCTCTGCGCCTCTCGTACCACTTCCGCCAGGCGGGCTCCAGCAGGCCCGCGGGCGCGGGCGCGGGCCCGCTGGGGGCCGGCGGGTCCTGCGGCGAGGGACGAGCAGCAGGTAGGAGGACCAGGAGGAGGAGGATGAAGGAGGATGAGGAGGGAGGAGGAGGGGTTGGAGGAGGAGGAGGAGGAGAAGGAGGAGGAGGAGGCGGCGGAGGAAGAGGAGGAGGAGGGTTGGAGAAGTTGGAGGAGGGGTGGGCTCCTGGCAGCTTTGGGGGCCTTCCTGAGAGCGAGGGAGATCGTGCTCGTTCCAGCGAGGCCGACGAGAGGATGCTGCTGGTAGGTTCCGGCAGATCTGCCCGCACGGAGAGCGAACTCCGCCACATCTCGGAAGGTCTGTGCTTGCACGGAACACGGATGGGGGGGGCCTCCGCCGTGACAAGCACGGCTGCAGGGCGCTCACAGGCCCCGAGGCCCACTTCACCACAAGAAGGCGAACGATTTGTTAACACCATTTCTGTGCATCAGGCGGCAGAGCATATCAATTTGTGGTGAGGTGCGCCAAGTAGTTCTTGGCGCTGCAATTTCAGCAGTGTTTGTGGCCGCACATGCCTGCCAGGAAAAGGATACCAGGAAGGATAAGGGCCTGGCGAGGCCCGAACGGAAATCTGGACCTCACGCAAGTCGGGGTCGATTGCTTGCCTTTTCTGTCCAGAGCTGTGTGAAAAAAGGCGGAGGTCGGCGGGGTCTGAGGAGATACAGCCACGTTCCAGGGTAGACCCGAGATGGCAAGGCTAACTCCAGCTAGAGTGGAACTGCACGGCGCCAGTGAGAACTTCGTGGACGTGTGGCGTGAGGAGGAGCTCGATTTCCACTGGAGTTGCATTTCGGCTTGTACGTCGATGTGCATTTCGAGTTGCATTCAGCCTTTCGACTTGCAAGTTGATTCGCATTTAGAACTGCATCTCCAACGGAGCAATCCACGGGACAGTCCACGGGACAACTCAGGGGTCGACCCAAGAGACGATCACGGGGACACCCCTGGAACAACCCTCGGGACAACCCGCGGGACAACCTAGCGGACAACGCAGGGAACAACCATAGGAATACAACAAACGGGGAAAACCCACGAAATAACACACGGGACAAACCACTGGACAACCAAATGACCGACAACCAAGGGACATTCACAGGGCCCACAGGAGCACCGCAGGACAAACACGAGGAGCCATCGCGCGACGGGGGCACGACGTTGTGATTGTTGCTCGACTTGGCCACCGCTCTGGCGCTTTTTTCTCCTCGCCCACACGTGTGACGCGGACCGAAACACAAACCGACTCCTTGGTTGGGGTCACTTCTCTCTCACCCCGAAGCGTCCGATAGTAGTACTTACTTGAGCTCCAGTTCGGGTGTTGCCACGTGGTCCTGGCCCAGCGTAACCCCAGGATGTGCCGAAAGGCTTGGGTTGATTAGCGATAAAAGCACCCACATCTTTGGGGGAGTGGGCATAAGTTAGGAAGGCCGCAGACATTGAGGGTATGGGGTCTTTTCTGCAGAAAACGAAAACCAAGCCGCTTAGGATGATCATCCCCACTGCAAACACGGGGGCGAAGTGAGGCCACGTCTTCACTGTGTCATCAGGGTCAGGTGGTTCTTCGTTCTCGATGATGGGTGGCCTCCAGGGATTCCCTCATGAGGCCCAAGGTGCCCCAGGGGCTCCACAATGAAGTGACAGGCGTGGGCTATACCTTGGGTCCACGCGCACCGTTCGGGGGCGCGCAAACATGGATTAGCGATCCATGGATTTGGCGCGCGGTCGCCAAATCCATCCATGTCTCGGGGGAGGCGCCCTCCCCAAAATACGGCCGGTGCCGCCTCGTTCGGCGGCGGCAATCCGCGATGTCCCATGGAAGCGGGGGCCGTCGCTGATCCACGCCCCCTTGATCCGTGTTTGCGATCGCCCGAACCGTGAGGCACGCCCGACCAACTCCCGCCACGTCCCCCGCGGGAGCGTCGGGGCGAGGGGAGCAGCAGCAGCAGCAGCAGCAGCAGCAGCAGCGGCAGCAGCAGCAGCAGCAGTAGCAGCAGCAGCAGCGGCAGCAGCAGCAGCAGCAGCAGCGGCAGCGACGGCCAGCATGTGAGCATCGGCGGGGCGAGGCTGCGCGGTCTTGCCGCCGCTGCTCCCTGCGGCGGCGAGCCCCGGGGGGGGGGGGAGGCGAGGAGGGGGCGGTCCGCCCCAGAAGGCTCCGAGGGCCTCGGGCCTTGCGATGCAGCCTTCTCGGCCTTCCCTGGGACGCAGCGACGCACACTAGCACTATACTGAAGGGGCCCCAGGACACACAAACAAATACACACAAATGAAATGATTCCCCACATTTCCCCATATTTTCTGGGGTTTTGTCTTCCCGCCCAATTCCTATATTTTCCCATATTTTCCAAGGGATCGACGATTAATTGTGTCTGTGTGTTTTTTCTCCTCCTGATATACGCCCTCCCTGGAGGCGCGCGCCCGACCCGAACATCTAGTAGACCGATCTTGAACCATAGCGTGTCCCGAGCGGTTTGGCCAGAAAACGCCCGCCACGACGCATAGACTGTAAGATTTCTTGGTGCGCGCGTCGCCCTCTGGGGGGGGGGGCGCCACACATAGCATTACAATGTTGGGGTGACGCAGACTCCCCAAAGACACAGAAAGCTTCTCAGAAGGCCGGGGGGCCTCTGAGAAGTTCCCGGGGGGCCTCTCAGAAGGCTGGGGGGCCTCTGAGAAGGTCTGCTCCTTCTCACTTTCCCCCAGGGCGCGCTGCCGATGCTTCCCCCCCTTCCGAAGACACACTTTTCTTCGACGAGGGCACCCGGGGATCTCTATCTGGCGGATTCCGGAAACCCTGAGAACAAAAATGCTGTCATCTCTTGGGGGGAGGCATTTTTCAATTCCGCCACCTTCCGCCACCCTTCCGCCGGCTTCCGCCCGCGGAGGCGGCCTTGTTTTACTTTCGCCGCAAGCAAACGCGGCCGTCACGATCTTTTCGTTGCGCCCATAGCTGAGGGCCCCCCAGCCGCCCTGACGGAGAAAACAGGAGAGAAAAGGGCGGATGATTGTGGGCAAAATTTGTTGTCATATCTCCTGCGTCGTGTTCCGGTATCACTCTGGAGCGGATATGGATCATAATCTGCCCCTTGAGGCTAAGTTCTGCAGCAGTGGCGCAGTGGATATACATACGACTCTGTCCCTAGAGGCCAGATTCGTATCCCTCTCCACTGCGCCTGGGCCCTTGGGCGCCCCTTCCCACAAAGTCCAAAAGACGCAGTGGATATGGACATGGATCGCAGTATTGCCTGCAGTGGTGAGCGGGTACATCAAGGCCAAAAGGCACACGAATACATACACACACATCCCGGGATTCTCAACATTCTCCCAGATGTGCTGGACTTTCTTATTCCGCACCACTTCCGATATTGACTCATCTTTTCCTGGAATGGTGGGCTTGTTTCCCACCGCCACCACCATAAGCAGGAGGTGGAGGGGGTCATCCTCGTCTTCCTCCTCCTCATCTTCCTCCTCCTCCTCCTCCTCCTCCTAGTCCTCCTCCTCCTCCTCCTCCTCCTCCTCCTCCTCCTCCACCTCCCCTCCTACCCTCCAACTTATGGTGATGGTGGTGGGAAACAGGCCCATCATGGAAGTCGACGACTCATTGTGCCTGTGTGTTTTTCTTGGGGCCCTCCCGAGCCGAGCGAGGAGACAAGGAAACGGCAGCGGCGGCGGCGGCGAGGGGAACCACTGGATAAGGAACCCAGGGTCTGGAAGCCCGCGGAACTCCAGTCGTGGAGTGGCCGTGGGTATCACCGCCGCCCTCATTGGATAAGGAATCCTCCAGGGTCTGGCGCCTCCTGGGACTATTCCTGAACAAACGCCTCCACCATACCAGACCACCCCAACCCAACCCAAAGAACCCAACCCACCCCAATCCAGAAGCGCAGGGCAAGTTGAAGCCTTCGGGTTGGGTTGGGGTGGTTTGGTGGGTGGTGACTGCTCCCACCGACCCAGCCTCCAGCTCCAGCTTCTGTACACCCCCTCCGCTGTCGGCTCCGCCCCTGCCGCCGGGGTGGCTCTCCTCTCGTCCGCTCTTTCGTTCTGTCTTCTGCCGCTTCGTGCAGTTTCGGTTTGTCCTCTGGCTCCCCCCCTCCGCTCCGGGAAACCAGCAACACTGCAAACAAAAACTCAGGAGCCGTTTTCCTCAGGACCCCACCCCTTCAAGCGACAGGTTGTTCTTTGTGCCGTCTGTGTGTTCTGTCGGTCAACGTTGTCGCGCACCCTGTAGCGCAGGTTGCCAGCTCGGCCATGCCCCCCGCCCCGCACCTCGGCCAGCTCCTGGCCGCCGCACCTCGGACATCCCCCCGGCCCCGCACCTCGGCCATCCTCCGAGCCGCTGCGACGTCTCGTCCCACATCGGCCCTCAAATTGCCTCGCCCAAACTGCCACGGCCCCCATGCTCCCAGATCATAAGATACCGATCTCCTTCGGTAACGACCGATCGGCACTCCAAATCGGTCGCGACCGATCGCGAATCGGTCGCGACCGGTCGCCATCGATCGCGGCCGATCGGTCGCGACCGCTTTTGAAGCAAATCGTCGCGACCGATGCCGAGAGCCGAAGCGACATCGGCAGCGACCGGTCGCGACCGGATCCTCCCGGCAGCAGATGTGAAGGGGCCCTGAGACACACAAATAAATACACACAAATAAAAAGGTCCCCCATATTTTCCCATATGTTCTGAGTTTTTGTCCTCCCCCCCAATTCCCATATTTTCCTATATTTTCTTTGGGATCGACGATAAATTGTGTCTGTGTTTTTTCCCCTCCTGAAGATGATCAGGGCGCTCGCCGCGAAGATGCAGACCCCCCCCCCCAGGGGGAGCGGCGGCGAGCCGCCAGAGGGGAGGGGCGGGGCCGCCAGGGGCAGCGGCGGGGCCGCCAGGGGGGGAGCGGCGGCGCCGCCGCTCCCCCCCTTGGGGGGGGGGGGGCGACGGGCCGTCCCCCCCTAAGGGGGGGGGGTCTGCGGCCCCTTCCGAGGTCGGCGGGCCCGCCAGGGACAGCGGGCGGCGGGGCGGGGCGGGGTCCGCGGCCAGCTGCGCGAGGGAGGCCAGCCGCGCCCAGACGGTGGGCGACTCGGAGCCCGCCTGCGGCGGGCGCGCACAGCCCCCCC
>CAUYUJ010015843.1:0-42500 GCA_963575745.1 Prorocentrum cordatum
TTGGGCCCTCTTGGGGCGATCTTGGGGGCCTCTTGGGACGTCTTGACGCGTCGGGAAGCCGAAAGGGAGAGACCGCCCAAATCCTTCAAAAAGCAACGGACAAGTTTTGAATCCTCCTAGCTGGGGCCCTCTCGAGAGTGCCCTTGTAGGAGTCTTCGAGCGTCTTGAACCGACCATTCGGCGATTCGGGGCTGTCTTGGGCCGTCTTGGGGCATTTGTAGGCCCCCCGGGGGGATGGCATTTTGACCCGGCCCCCCCCTTCCCAGGGACCCCCCCTAGGACTTGCTGGTTGTGAGTACAACTAGTTGTTGTTTGTCCTTCCACCTACATGCACAGTGTCGAAAAAGTCTGCGCTCGCGTCAATGCGACTTCTTGAAAAATCCATTGGTGTTTCAACATCTTCATACCACGCGTGCCTCTCGCGCGCGCATGCCGAAATTGTTCGAACGCCCTTGCGCGCGTGCTGGGGACCCAACATAGTCTCGGGCCCCCTGGCCAAACTGGAGGACAGACATGTCTTGTTCGATCCCCACTGCCAGCATCTTTTTAATCCAGTGGGCCGTCGTTGGTGTAAGAGCGTGCGCAGTTTCGCCCTGCCCGGATGCCACGCACGACGCGGACCGAGACCGAAACCAAGTTTCTGAAAGGGGGGGTCCGTTTCATTCGAAGGTGGATAGACCTTCTACCCTGACACGTCGATTAGTGAATTGGCTGTTTTCGGTTCGCGAGAGGGCGTCGCAGCCTTCATTTTTGCGGGTCCAGGTCCGTCGGTTTCGGTCCCAGACCGTTTTCACTAAGGGGAGGTTCACTAAAGGGAGGCTTGTCCACCGCCGAGAACGGGGGGGGGTCCGTTTCATTTCGGTCCCAACCCCCCCAAATTCTGATCCATGGGCCCGGGGACATCGGCTCTCCAGGCGCTGGATCGGAGGCCTGCAGGGGAGAGATCGACGTGATCTGGAGTCCAGCAAGCAGGTCATCGGCTTCGTGTTCGGTTCGCATCGCGCTTCTGGACGAGGCGACGCGGGACGGGTTCCTGCACTGTCCAGGCCAAGGTTGCACCCACACGACTCGGTTCCCAGCCCGCCGGGGCGTCCCAGGGGGTGTCCCGGCGGGCTTGTCTCGTGGATGTTTCTGTGGTTGGTTGTCGCGTAGTTGCCCAACGGTGATCCCACCGTCCCGTGGGTTTCCCGTGGTTGTCCCGAACTTGTCTTGCCCCTGTCCCGACGTTGTTCCGCAGTTTCGCAGCGGTTAGTCCGTGGTTGTCGCTTGAGAGCTTTGCGGCTGTGAGATCGTTGGGCCGATAGATCTTGACACCATCGTGCAAAAATGATATCGGTTGGCAGTGAGACCGAAAGATCGATTTACAGTGTGAGCGATTGATAATGTGTAAGACCGTGATGATTGATGACATGTAAATATGACCGATATCTTGATAGAAGTACCGGGTGATTGACGGATGCCGAGATCGTTGGGAAGACAACACATCGCGAACCCGGTGCGACGCCAATCGCAAATCAGAATTGCACCCATCCCCCCCCCCAGGAAGTCCCAAAACGGTGCGATGATAGACCGTGTGGTGACATCGGCATCCCCAACGACCTCAGCACACGGTCCGTCAACGCACGGTGGTGGGAGTTTGAAGGTCCCAGTCGAGACATCCTCGGAGAACGACCAGAATCCCAAACCGTGCGGTGACCCCGAGTCCCCATTGACCCACCACACGGCGTGGTCACCGCATTGTTTGGCGGCCCAGTCCTTCTCGTCATGGTCCTTCTTCTTCCTCCGTCCTCCTCGGTCCTTGCCCTCGTGCTTCCCCGATCCCATCCTCCCCCCTCTTGGTCCTCCGCGCCATCCTTCCTCATCTTCCTCCCCCCCTGGCCTGCGTGCGTAGCCATTTGGGCCCATGCAGTTTTGTTAACAGAGGTGCTGGTCTGCGGCACGCGCTGGGGATGGCCAGTCATGCCCAGAGGCTCATCTCGGGGGGGGGGGGGGGCGAACAGAATTTTTGAGGTGGCAACAGGTATCAAGACTACGTCTACTAATTAGGAATCGGGCGCATTGCTATGATGAGTCGCTGGCAGTAGCGTACAGCGTTCATCAATCGTCGTGACTCTCCAGGGCGCTCTGATATGCTCTGGAAGGGGCGCGGCGCACGATGCAGCCTCATGAAGCCGTCGCATCCCGATGTATCCCGATCAGGTGTGGTCCCGGTTCTGGCTTCGGCTCAAGCGAGCTCGTGGGCGTGAGCGAAGACCGGTACAGCAGACAGCTGATGGGCCTGTTTTCCACCACCACCACCATAAGTTGGATGGGGGGAAGGAGGAGGAGGACGAGGAGAAGGAGGGGGGAGGAGGAGGAGGAGGAGGAGGAGGAGGAGGAGGAGGAGGAGGAGGAGGAGGAGGAGGAGGAGGAGGACGGGGACGAGGACGAGTAGGGAGGAGGAGGAGTGAGGAGGGAGGAGGAGAAGGGGGAGGAGGAGGAGGAGGAGGAGGAGTACAGGATGAGGAGCGAGGTGAGGAGGAGGAGGAGGAGGTGGAGGAGGGGGAGGAGGAGCGAGGGGCGAGGAGGAGGGGAGGAGGAGGGGAGGAGGAGCGAGGGGGAGGAGGAGGAGGAGGAGGAGGAGGAGGAGGAGGAAGGAGGAGGAGGAGGAGGAGGGGCAGGAGGAGGAGGAGGAAGGACCCCATCCACCTCCAACTTATGGTGGTGGTAGGTGGTGGAAAAGACTGGTCCCGCCAACGCGGGTGCGAGCTCCACTTGATCGCTGCGTCCTCGGATTCGACGAGCCGTGCGTGTGTGCGGTCGGGCGTGGCGTGAAAGCTTCGCGGTCTGGTTTCGGGCCGGGCGCCCTTAATGTTGAGTCGGGCCTGTCCCTCTACAGGGGGGTTTTCGACGAAAAATAAGACATATCCCCGAAAGGTTCCAAAATGGTCGAACAAACATTTCGAACATAGTCCCCTGACTATGTTTTACTACTTTTGCATGTTCCTCCTGTAGAGGGACGGGCCCGACGTAACCCTAACGTTCTTTGTGCTTGTTGGATGTTGTTGTGCATCCTGGGGGAGGGTACCCTCGAATGTTCGTCAGTTTGGCCGGCGGAGGGTCTCGAGTTCTTCCAGGATGTTCTTTGGTCCCAGGTCCGACCGGAGCCCAATTCGTGTGTTTTTTTCTCGCTCTCCACCGATGGCCCGCGGCCGGTGCTGGCCCTCCCTGCACCGCCCGTGTCGCATTGAAGGGCCTCGTTGGACAAGCGCACGCTGACGCTAACTACTGCCCCCCAAAATAGACGTAGACAGCCTCCAATGGATTGTTCCTGGGCCGCAGGGGACGGTGGCGGTGCATCAATCACCAATGGGAAACAGCGACTTTATACACCGCCGCCCCCCCAGAAGGCACATGCAACACTATAGTCTCAGGACATCCGTGCATGTCAGAGTGAGGGAGCTGAACGGTCCATGCGTTGTCCCTGAGTGCGTGGCTGAAGTGGGCTTCTGCGGTGCGCATTGTTGTTGTTGATGATGTCGTTGTTGTTTGTTGTCTGTTGTTTGTTGTCGTCGTCCCGCCCGCCACCCACCCGCGACCCACCCGCGACGGCCCCCCCTCTCTCGTATCCGCGTTTGCGGGGTGCGGCCGAGTGTTGGTGTTGTTGTAATGGTTGTTGTGGTAGGTAGGTCGGTTGGTTGGATGGTTGGTTGGTTGGATGCTGTTGCTGCAGCTGTTGTTGTTGCTGATGCTGCTGTTGTTGTTGCTGGTGCTGTTGTTGTTGTCGTTGATGTTGGTGTTGTTTTTGCTGTTGGTGTTGTTGATTGTTGTTTGTTGATTGTTGTTTGTTGATTGCTGTCTGCTGTTTGTTGTCTGTTGTGTGTTGCGTCTTGTTTGTTGCGTGTTGTCTGTTGTCTGTTGTTTGTTGTTGTGTTGTGTGTGTTGTTTGTTGTTTGTTGTTTATCGTGTGCTGTTGCTTGTTGCTTGTTGTCGTCGTCCCGTCCGCGAGCCCGCACCCCAGCCCGCCCGCGACCCACCCGCGACCCACCCGCGACCGCCCCTGCACTCTGATCCGCGTATGCGGGGTGTTGTGTGTGTGTTGTTTGTTGTGTGTTGTTCATTGTGTTCTGTTGCTTGTTGTTTGCTGTCGTCGTCCCGCCCGCGAGCCCGCCCACAAGCCCGCCCGCGACCCACCCGCGACCGCCCCCGGCACTCTTATCCGCGTATGCGGGGTGGCGGGGTGCTACCTTTAAGTCGGGCCTGTCCCTTTACACGGGGAAAATTCAAAAATAGTCAAAAATAGTCTGGGGACTATTTTTCGAGTACTTTAGGGCATCTTTCGAGCATTTCTTCGCGTATTTTTTATTATTCGTCCACAATCCCCCTGTAGTGAGACAGGCCCGACTTAAATGTTGTTGTGCATCGGGGGGGAGGGTACCCTCGAATGTTCGTCAGTTTGGCCGGCGGAGGGTCTCGAGCTCCTCAAGGATGTTCTTTTGCCCCAGGTCCGACCGCAGCCCAGTTCGTGTGTTTTTCCTCGCTCTCCACCGATGGCCCGCGGCCTGTGCTGGCCCTCCCTGCACCGCCCGTGTCGCACTGAAGGGCCTCGGTGGACAAGCGCACGCTGACGCGAACCACTGCCCCCAAAAAATAGACATAGGTAGCCTCCAATGGATTGTTCCTGGGCCTCAGGGGAGGGCGGCGGTGTATCAATCACCGCTGGGAAACAGCGACTTTCTATACCGCCGCCCTCGCTGAAGGCACATGCAACATCAGTCTCAGGACATCCGTGCATGTCAGAGTGAGGGGGCCGAACGGTCCATGCGTTGTCCCTGAGTGCGTGGCTGAAGTGGGCTTCTGCGGTGCGGATTGTTGTTGCTGATGTTGTTGTTGTTGCTGTTGCTGTTGCTGTTGCTGTTGTTGTTGTTGTTGTTGGTGTTGGTGTTGGTGTTGTTGTTGTTGTTGTTGTTGTTGTTGTTGTTGTTGTTGTGTTTGTTGTTGTTGTTGGTGGTGGTGTTCTTGTTGTCTGTTGTCTGTTGTCTGTTGTCTTCTGTCGTCGTCCCGCCCGCGACCCACCCGCGATTCACCCGCGACGGCCCCTCCTCACTCGTAACCGCATATGCGGGGTGCGGCCAAGCGTTGGTGTTGTTGTAACGGTTGTTGTGGTAGGCAGGTTGGTTGGTTGGTTGGTTGGTTGGTTGGTTGGTTGTTTGGTTGGTGGTGTATCAATCAATCACCACTGGCCCTCCTTGCACCGCCCTCGTGGCTGGCGTAGTTGTTGTTGTTGTTGTTGTTGTTGTGGTTGTTGTTGAATATTATTACTTCTAAAGAAATATTATTGTTGAGACCCCTGGTGCGCGACCCCCCTCCAAAACCTAGGCCGCAGCCTCATTTCCTTCATTTTCTAGCGAAAGCTTCAGAAAAGTGGATTGTGTCCGGATCCGGTTTTTTGTTGACGCTCGTTTTCCCTTGCAAAAACCAATAGAAAATGAAAATTCTTGTTCTTAGTTGATCAAATTTCAAGAATCCCTTGCAAAAAATAAGGTAAAGTGGACATTCGCGCTCGCAAGACGAAATCCTTCCAAAACCTTAGGTTTCGTAACGATTTTAACATAAAAACATCAAAAACCCAATGGTTTTTTAAGAACAAATTGTCAAAATGTCCTTCCGCGCGCGCTGTCCGAATCCCACAAAACCAATGGTTTTTCAACATTTATGTTACACGAGCTCGCGCGAGCTACTTTTTCTTGTTCTAACATAATCAAATTTCAATAATCCCTTGCAAAAAATAAGGTACAGTGGACATTCGCGCGCGCAAGACGAAATCCTTCCAGAACCTTAGGTTTCGTAACGATTTCAACATAAAAACATCAAAATCCCAATGGTTTTTCAAAAAAAAATGTCCAAATTTCATCCCGCGCGCGCTGTCCGACTCCCACAAAACCAATGGTTTTTCAACAATTATGTTACATGAGCTCGCGCGAGCTACTTTTTCTTGTTCTAACATAATCAAATTTCAATACTCCCTTGCAAAAAAAAGTAAAGTGGACATTCGCGCGAGCGTTAAGACCCAACAAAAAAAAAACACGACGATCTCAGGAACTTGCCCCAAAAATGTGACCAACTCCGCTCTCTCTGTCTCTCTCTCTGTCAGCTCTCTGTCTCTCTCTCTGTCTGTCTGTGTCATGTATTGTATGTCACAATTGCAGGATGCTGGGCACACGCGCGCCCCGAATAAGTGACCAAGTTCTGTGGGTGTGTACCCCACGCCAGTGTAGTAGCCTCGGTCGTCCGCACGCCACGAAGTGAAGTGTCCCAACGTCATAGGGCGGGAAGCTGGGTTTGGGTGGTCGCGAAGAGTCGTTTGGATATTTGGTAGAGCTTGAACTGCCCCCCCACGAAGTGGGGGTATTGTCTCGCGTCGCATGAAAACCCTGGCACTGGTGAGAACACTGAGCGTTCGGGTAAAATGATTGTTGTTGTTGTTGTTGTTGTTGTTGTGGTTGTTGTGGTTGTTGCTGTTGTTGGTGTTGTTGTTGTTGTTGTTGTTGTTGTTGTTGTTGTTGTTGTTGTTGTAGATGTTGTTGTTGTTGATGCCGCATTGAAGGGCTTCCACACGCTCTGAGGCTCCGTATCGATCGCGGCGCGGCCGCGCCCGCCGCCCCGCGGCGCCGGGGAGCGCAGGCCGCGCGCGGCGGGCGGTCCTTCCCTGGCAAGGAGCCAGATCAGGGGCCAGTGAGGCCCACGTGACGCTTTGCGTTGCGGTTTATATTATTGAAGGCCGTCCCCCGCGGCAGTTGGGCGCCCCGCAAATGGGCTTGCGAATTGCGGTTTCGGAAAGGCAACCTCAGAGAACCTCTCATCCACCTCCCTTTCCCTCCGCTCTCCCTCCCTCCTCTACCTCCATCCTCCTCCTCCTCCTCTCATCACTCCCCTTCCTCCTCATTCCCTGTGTTTTCTCCATCTCTCCTCTCCTACTTCCTCCCTCCTCTGCTCTCCTCCTCCTTCCTCCACCTCCTCCTTCTTCTCGCGCCTCCTCCTCCTTCTCCTCCTCCTCCTCCTCCTCCACCTCCTCCTCCTCGCGCGCTGTGGAACGGATTCGCGACGGAAGTTTTCTCCTAATTTTGAGTCGGGCGTGTCCCTCCACAGGAGGAATACTCCAAAAACAGTTAAGAAAATAGTCTGGGGACGATGTTTGGACTATTTTTAAGTAGTAGCATGTTTTGGCTATCTTGTATGTTTCATCCAAAATCCGCCTGTAGGGGGACACACCCGACCTAATCCTAATGTTCTGCCCCTGGGGGGCCTTGCCAGGCCCCTGGGCCGTCGACAAACGATTCATGGTCATGGTGGATAATAACTGGTCCCCGGGGAAGGGGTCCAGACCTCTGGGGGTCGACGTTGCGAAAAAAAACGACGTCGGGGGTTGGGTGGGGCGATCGGGGCCCCCGAGAGAGGGTGGGGGGCCCACACCAGGGCTGGACCGAAGCGTTGTTTGGGCGACTTCGTGGGCCGCTTCCGCTCCGACGTCGTTCTGCGGGCAGCGGCGGCAGCGGCGGACCGAGGACAAGGCGGGGGAGAACGAAAGCAAGACGAGCACGAACACGAAAACCACCGCTTAAGTCCAGCCCTGGACCACACCGTGTGGCGAGTCAGCGGGGGGTGCGGGGCCGTCGGGCGCCGCCCTCGGCCCCTCGGGGCGAGGCTGCCGCGGGGTGCAGTCCCGCAGCCGCGCCGCGCCGAGAGCCATCTCCGGAGGTGCCCCGCTCGCCCCGAGCGGCCGCCGGAGCCGGAGGGGGGATCATTACCCACCAAACCACCGCAACCCAACCCGAAGGCTCAGATTTACCCTCGATTTCCAGTGGGGGGGGGGGGTCCGGGAAGCATCGAAAGAGCACGTGTGGAACCCTTACCCCCCCCCCCAACCCGAAATTCGGGTCTTCGGGTTGGGTTGGGGTGGTCTGGTAGGTAGGCAGGGGAGAAGCGATCGGGAGCCTTGAGACGGGGGTCAATGCAAACGGGGGTCAGCCACGGCACCGGATCCTGCAGGATCCTGCGAAGACCCCCTCTGGCGGACCCGGGTTCGCGAGCCGCTCGTGGCCGCGAGGCGGCCGCACATGTTGGCTGACCCGGGTTTGCGAAGGACTGCGTTGCAGTTTTTACTCCTGCATTGCAGTTTTTGGTTTCCTGCTGACCCGGGTCTGGGTTGACCCGGGTCAGAAGATCCCCGAAGCGATACCAACACCACCAGGGGGCCCACCGCCAGCGAGGAGGTCCACGATGCCTCTCCGAGCTGGAGGCTGGGGATGTCTCGAGCGAGAGGGGGGGGCCACACCACCAGGGGGTTCCCCCTTGCCTCCTTGCATCTCCTCGCCCTGTTGGTGTCGGTGTCGCCGTTCCTTGCTCCTGCGGAGACCCGAGGTGTGGCCCCGAAAGCAGGTAGTCGGAAGAGGGCCGGTGCGGAGATCTGGGGTGGCCCAGGCCGCTCTTACCCGTAGGGTCTTGCTTACCCAGGGTCCGTCTTAAGGTCGCGCACCAAAGGTCGCTCTTGCCTGTTGGGTCACTCCGGGCCTAGCGTTTAGCGGAAGAGGCTCGCTCTCGCCCCGCAGATATAAAAAACTTGTTGGGTATTTCCCGGCGTGAAGCCGAAGGTGACGTCTCCATGGCAGGAGCTCCGGGCCCTGCCGGTGGACCCTTGGCAGCGCGGGCGCCTCCTGCGAGAGGGACACGGCAGCGTCCTGCGAGAGGCCTGGCGGGGTGCCGGGGATCCTCAGGGGCGGCGGGATGACCGCACCGTGTCAGTGGAGATCCGGGGTTGCCGCACGGTCACGGGACTAGGGGGTCGTTCTCCATCGTTGTTTCGGGCGATTGGCACTGGGGCTTCCAGGGTCCCAACGGATCTTGCGGCGAGGCTTTTCTGGGGATTCCGAAGCCACCGCACGGTCCGTCAGCGCACAGTCTGGGGACCCAAAAAACTACATCGGGGGCTGCCGTGTGGGCTGTCATGTGGGCTGTGCTTAGCGTGTCGCTCCGCAGGTTCTGGTCCACCACGTCTAGGCGCGACACGCTATGCACGTCCTAGTCCCCCAAGCGCCAGCGTCTCGGGCTTTTCCCCGCCTCCCGCCTTGCGGAGGACAGCGGCGGAGCGGAGAGGCACTCTATCCGCTCGCAGGGCACAGCGTTTCGCCTGGGCCGCCGCCGCGACACGCAAAGCAAACGCTCCTGACCGTGAGCGCCACGTTGCTGGCAGGGCACGAGCTAAACGGTGTTTTGGCGATCTCGTGGGCCGTTTTCGTTTTGGCCCCGCTGCAGCAGAGGCGGGACGAGGACAGAACAAGCGAGGGAAAACAAGCGCAGAATCAGAGGAGCAAGAGGTCATGAGAATGATACGTTCCAAGAGTTCCAAGGCTACCAGGATTTCCCATATTTCCTAATGTGTCGCACTGGCTGCGCCGCTAGATGCCCTGGAAATCTTGGAACGCACCCCGAGCCAATCTTACCACGACATTCTCCTCGCCCCACGTGCCGACAAAAACGGAACACCCCGTGAGTAGAGTTCGAGCCCGCGCCGCCGACGCGCGCACCCCCTCCTAGTGCCCCCAGTCGCCCCGACGGGCCTACAGGGTCCGGCTTGAATAAGGAAAACTTACTTTTCAAAAAGGGCTCGGTCGTTCCTTTGGTGTACATGCGTTCCGCTACCGTTTTGGCGGCGAGCCCCCCTGGTGATCTTTCGGACTTCCTAGACTTGCTTGGACAAAGACAGGCCTTCGTTCCCGATCCGTCGTTCCCAAAGGTCAGGCCGAACACTGCAGCTGCCGCGCGCCACCGCTCACACGCAGCCGCAGCGCGGGGAGCTCGAGCCCCCTGCGGGCAGGGCCCCCGCTGGCTGTCCAGGGTCCGCCACCTGCGCCCGTCGGACACCCCGAACCCCCCCCCCGTCGCTCCGCCGCGGGGCGGGGCGGCTGCCGCCGCGCGCGCGGCGGGCCCTGCCGCTGCTCGCCCTCGCCGCCGCGGCGGCGCTGGCGGGCGCGCGGCCCGCCCCGCCTTCGCGGGCGCCGGCCCGCCCCCGCGGGGCGCGCTCCCGCGGAGGCGGCCGCCCCGCCCGCGCCCGGCCGCCGCGGGCGCGCGGCGGGCCCGCCGGAGGCCGCGCGCGGCTGGGCCTTCCCGCGGAGGGCGCGGCGGCGGCCTCGCCGAGGACGAGGGCGAGGTCGGTGGAGGTTCTGCATTGCTAGGCGATGGGTGGTTTTTCCACGGCCACTCACATTTCAGTTGGATGGGGGGAAGGAGGAGGAGGAGGAGGAGGAGGAGGAGGGAGGGAGGAGGCGGAGGAGGAGGGGAGGAGGAGGAGGAGGAGGAGGAGGAGGAGGAGGAGGAGGAGGAGGAGGAGGAGGAGGATGGAAGGAGGAGGAGGAGGAGGAGGAGGAGGAGGAGGAGGAGGAGGAGCGGAGGGGAAAGGAGGAGGAGGAGAGGAGGAGGAGGAGGAGGAGGGAGGAGGAGGGGAGAAGGAGGAGGAGGAGAGGGGGGGAGGTGGAGGAGGAGGAGGAGGAGGAGGAGGAGGAGGAGGAGGAGGAGGAGGAGGAGGAGGAGGCGGAGGAGGAAGGAGGAGGAGGAGGAGGAGGGAGGAGAGTGTAGAGGAGGAGGAGGAGGAGGAGGAGGAGGACAGGAGGAGGAGGAGGAGGAGAGGAGGAGGAGGAGGAAGGAGAGGAGGAGGAGGAGGAGAGGAGGAGGGAGGGGGAGGAGGAGGAGGAGGAGGAGGAGGAGGAAGAGGAGGAGGAGAAGGAGGAGGAGGAGGAGAAGTACTAGGAGGAGAGGAGGAGGAGGAGGAGGAGGAGGAGGAGGAGGAGGAGGAGAAGGAGGACCCCCTCCCCCTCCAACTTGTGGTGGTGGTGGTGGTGGAAAAGAGGCCCATCACGAGGCCTCCCAGATGGGGTTGGAGCCGATGGGGTCGGAGGGTCGTTCGGTATATCTTCGATGCATCGCCGATGCGGCTTGATGTGGAGCCCGATCTGCGTCACGCCGATGGCGCCCATGCATCGCCGGCGTCGACGATGCATCGGCGGTGCATGGCCGATGCGTTGACGATGCGGCGCGATCCTCCGACCCCATCTGCTCGGACCCCATCCAAGAGGCCTCTTAATCCGACGGCGAAGGGAGTTTCGGATTCGAGGTTCGAGGTTTTCGGGCGTTTTTGGAGTTTCTTGGCAGTCTCCCGTCTTCGGTGTGCGTTCCAGCGGCTGCGCCTTGCCAAGAGCGTTCCAGGGATGCCCAGATCGTCCCGATTGGCCGCTGGATACTCGAGGTGATGACTCGAAAACTGCATTCGGCGGCTAGCGAAGGGGGGAGTGAGAAGGAGAAGGCCCACTCAGAAGGCGGCCGGCGGGACATCTCCGAAGCCCTCGCGCCTTCTGAGAGGTTTTCGTTGCGCCTCTGGGGGGAAGGCTTAGATGCGTCTTCGGTGGGTGCTTTCAGAACAGTTCTCAGAAGGGTGGGGAACTTCCGAGCCTTTTGGAAAGGCTTTCTTCTCACCCCCACCCCTCGCTCGCCGCCGAGGTAGGGGAGGGGACAGGCTTAGGATAATGCATCGACCCCAATCGACCATTGGATCGCTAACAGGGGTCTCGTGGCCCCACCCAGCCCAGGAGTGCGCGGATTCGCCATCGGGGGCCCAACGCCGATCCTTCGGCGAGGTGCCGCCGCTTCCAGGCCGATGCTTCCCCGCCTGTGCCAGTCCCCCGGAGGAGGAGGAGGAGGGAGGAGGAGGAGGAGGAGGAGGAGGAGGAGGAGGAGGAGGAGGAAGAGGAGGAGGAAGGGTAAGAGGAGGAGGAAGAGGAGGCGGAGGAGGAGAAGGGGAGGAGGGAGGAGGAGGAGGAGGCGGATGAGGAGGAGGAGGAGGGAGGAGGAGGAGGAGCAGGAAGAGGAAGAGGAAGAGGAGAAGGAGGAGGAGGGGAGGAGGAGGATGAGAAGGAGGAGGAGGAGGAGGAAAAGGAAGGGAGGGGGAGGAGGAGGAGGAGGAGGAGGAGGAGGAGGAGGAGGAGGAGGAGGACCCCCCTACCGTTGCCCCCCAAAACCACAGGGGGCTGCAGAGCATGGACCCCGCCGGGCCATGGCAGGCTCGGGGGCGGGAGTCTTGATAGGTTCTGTCTTCGGCCTCGGAGGGGGGCCCTCGCCAGGCCCCGGGGCCTGTCAAAAAACAGCTCGGGGGGAAACATCGCAGTCGATGTTCCTCCCCGAATCTCGGGCCGAACGACGGGGGGGGGATAGGGAAAGGGGGGGTTACGAAATCTGCTGCATGCAGCTGGTTTCGGCGCCACCGAGGGACCCATTCCTCGATACATGGCCGCCTCCGGCTCCGGGAGGCGCCGGGAAAATCAGCTACGTGAGCTGATTCTCAACCCCCCCCTTTGCTATCCCCCCCTTTCGCCAGGCCCGAGAATCCCTGACTTTTCGACGGAAACCGGCGCCGCTCAGAAAAGGAGGGGAACCCTGGGATACCTCCAGGGTAGCTAGTCGGATGCACCCCTGTGGAGAATGGACGCCCCCCCCCATCGTACATCCCCGGGTTCGGCCCCGAATTTGAGGTCCATGCGAAAACCCCGCGACGGCAAGGATAGGGGTCGACATATCCCCTGTTAAACACCAGTCCCCAGTCGAGGCCTCTGGGGGCCAGGGTCTGTGGGGGCGAGTCGCAGTGGAGGTGTCGGGGGCGGGGAACGGCACTGGCCCCCCGCAGTTGCGGACGAGAGCGGGTCGCGGGCGGGTCGCAGGCGAAGACGACGGCAGCAATGCAACGCCACGCGGCAAGCAGCACCCGCGCCGCAGAATCACATGTCAGCCACGCACCCAGGGATCAGGGCTGGACCTAAACGGTGTTTTGGCGATTTCGTGGGCCGTTTTCGTTTCGATGCCGTTTTGCGGTAAAGGCGGATTGAAGACAACACGAGGGAAACCGAAAACAAAACAGGAACGAAAAACACCTTTTAGGTTCAGTCCTGCCAGGGACGCTGCAAGACAGTTCGGCCGCCTCGCTCCGATAACAGATACCTTGTCGCCGTCGAGGACGCCTGACCCAGAGCGGCTGCTGAGTTCCTACCCCACCGGTGGCAGGTGGGGGTGTAACATTCTCCAGCCGCCTTGGGACGGGCGGCCCTGACGGCGGAAAAGTCCATATGTTCTGTCAAGCTTCGCCCGCGCTGGGAGGTGAGCGGCTTCTCCGCGCTGGTGCTCGGAGTGGGGCTGGCCCCCCACGTGCTGTTTGCGCTCTATCCAGTCGCGCTGCCGCGCGGCTCTGCCACCTCGCGCTCGGGAGAGGTCCAGGGAGTACCAGTGCCAGCATCGGCACGGTCGGATGGGAGGGCGGGGCGGGGGGCAGGGTGCCCATGCCACGGGAGTCCTACCAAGGGGATGTGCCTCGCTTGTGAAGTGTGGAAGGACGGGAGGCGCACAACGCAGGGCTGTGGGGATGTGGTCGCCAGCATGAACAAGCGCCTGCTTGGCCTGATGCATCAGAGGAGGCCCCGGCTAGCCCGACGATGGCTGCGAGCGCAAAGAAGTTGCAAGGATTGGCGTGGGCCACACACACACACACGCGCACGCGCACGCGCACGCGCACACACGCACACACAGATACACATATACGCACATGCACATATATGCATATGTCTATGTATGTATGCATGCATGCATGTATGTATGTATGCATATTCACTTCGCGGCGGGTCGGTCCCAACTGGGTGGAGAAAGCGGCCAGAAACGGAAGGCCAGCAGGAACGACAAACATATGTTGAAGGCTATTGTCCAGGGACCCGCTGAGGGGTTGTGCCCGGCGGCGGGAAAGGAGAGAGAGTAGGTGGTGGCGGTGCCAGCCGGCGAGGGCAGGTCCCCCACAAGACATGGCGCCAACGCCAAGGTTTCACGGCCCGAGAGGGTAGACGCAGAGAGAGAGAGAGAGAGTAAGCGAGAGAGAGGCAGAGGAGGGGACGACGCCCGGGGGCCGGGACGAAGCCGAGACTTGGAGGGGGAGGAGGGGGGGAGCGACGGCAACGACACGACGACCGAGGGAGGAAGGCGATGCCCTGGGCGACAGCCCGACACACACACAGAATCGCACACACGCGCGCACACACGCACGCACACGCACACACAAACACACATACACAAACATACCCACACACAGTCACACACACACAGTCACAGACTCACACATACACACACAAACGCGTTTTTGGTTTGAGGCCAAGCGCACGGCGGCGCGGCGTAGAACAAGTCAAGCGAGCGCGCCCACCGGGCCAGCTCACGCGCACACACGCACACGCACACGCACACGCACACACGCACACAAACACACACGCACCAACCGCGGCACTTGCGGTGGCGGACAAGTCTTTCTTGGTCATCACCAACGGTGAGGCATTCGGGTACGGGGCCTACGGCCTGGAGCTGGTGGCCTGCGCGACCTGCGTTGGGCTCACCCTCTGGTCGCTGGGGAGCTTCGTCGACCGCGGCAAGGGCCTGCCCGCGGGGCCCCTGGGCCTCCTCGGCCTGACCGAGGGCCTTTCCTACCTCGGCACCCTGGGCCTCGCCGTGGCGCTCGGCTCGGGCTACGTGAGGCAGAACGGCCTGCCCACCATGCCCAGCGTGTCCATGCCCTCGGTGCCGAAGGACGTCGCCATGCCCAGCTTCAAGGCTCCGGACATCAAGGTGCCAGACTTCAAGGCCCCCGACTTCAAGGTCCCTGACATCAAGGTCCCCGAGCTCAAGGCCCTCGACCTCAAGCTCCCTGACATCAAGGTCCCCGAGCTGAAGGCCCCTGAGACCATGGCCCCAGAAGCCAGGGCCCCCGAGGCGCCCGCCGCGCCCAGGGCGGATGAGAAGAAGGATGCCAAGGACAGCTCGGAGGCCAAGGCCAAGGCGGAGGCAGAAGCCAAGAGAAAGGCCGAGGAGACCAGGGCGGCGGAGGAGAAGAAGAGGGCCGAGGAGAAGAGGAAAGCGGAGGAGAAGGCGCAGGCAGAGGCCAAGGCGAAGGAGGCGGCCGAGGCCAAGAAGGCCGAGGAGGCCGAGGCCAAGGCGAAGGAGGAGGCGAAGGCGAAGGCGGCGGCCGAGGCCAACAAGAAGGCCGAGGAGGCCGAGGCCAAGGCGAAGGAGGAGGCGAAGGCGAAGGCGGCGGCCGAGGCCAACAAGAAGGCCGAGGAGGCCGAGGCCAAGAGGAAGGCTGATGCTAAGGCTAAGGAGGCCGCAGCCACACAGGCCCCCAAGCAGTCGACACCAGCATCTGGGTCCCCAGACTTCTCGGACCTCTTCGACTGACGCGCCACGCACGCCCTCGGCGCCGAGGCTGGTCGAACCTCACCGGGTCTCCCCAGCCCTCCTCCATCCTTCGGTCGGTTCGCGCTGCAATAACGCGTCGGCGACCCTGGTGCTAGAGGTCCAGGTGGATCGCCGAGCGCCGCCAGAGGCCGGGAGCTTGCCCAGCATCGAGCGACCTGCGCACTCGGAAGGCCGCGATCGTCTAGCCAGTCCCCATCCCCATCCCCATCCCCTTCGAGACCCCCACCAAATTACCACCCCAGTTGGGTATATACCCCTCGAAACTCGAAGGG
Source organism: Prorocentrum cordatum (assembly GCA_963575745.1). Classification (NCBI taxonomy): domain Eukaryota; class Dinophyceae; order Prorocentrales; family Prorocentraceae; genus Prorocentrum; species Prorocentrum cordatum. The sequence goes on from CAUYUJ010015843.1 coordinate 15,576, forward strand.
AACGACCTATGTCCCCGTCGAGGGGGGTACTTCGGCCAGTGGGGCCCAGGACACGCCGCTGGGGATGGGGATCGGTGAAACAATACTCGATGAACGTTCGGAGGTCTGCGCGGATGTCGTGGATCGGCGCTCCACCGCGCGAAGCACCGCGCGCAGCACCGCGCCCGGCGTGCGCGCTCGGCACCCTCCGCTCGGCCGTGCGGCCAGCCCGAGGCCGGGGGTGGCGCCCTTTCGGCTCCAGAGCTGCGGGCCGGGCCCCTCGGGTGGAGGAGGGGGAGGAGGAGGAGGAGGAGGAGGAGGAGGAGGAGGAGGAGCAGGAGGAGGAGAAGGAGGAGGAGGAGGAGGAGGAGGAGGAAGAGGAGGAGGAGGAGGAGGAGGAGGAGGAAGAGGAGGAGGGGAGGAGGCGGAGGAGGGGAGGGGGGAGGACGAGCCCCCCCCTCGGCGGGGCCCCCAGATCCACCCCAGCATACGACTAATATCTGTGCGTCGCCCCCCAGGGGCGACGCGCGCACCGAGAAATCTCACAGTGTGCGCGCCGTGGTTGGCGCTTTCTTGCTACACCGCTCGGGAAACGGTGTACTAACAATATGGTTAAGTATGCTATACGTTTGGGTCGGACGCACGCCTCCAAGGCGAGCATCCAGTACTAATAGCATGTCTTTGTGCATCCCAGACGGAGCAGTCCGGGGGCTCCCATGAACGGTGCGGTGACCACACCGTGTGGCGAGTCAGCGAAGATTCGGGGCGACCGGCCTTTCTGGGGGATCCGGAGGTAGCAGCACGGTCCATCACCGCAACGGTTTGGACCCTCCCCAGCACCAAGCAGCAGGAGCCACGAGCGACGAGCGTGTCCGTATCCATGCTCTCGCGGGTTGGACTCCGGATGTTCGGCGTCATGCGAGAAGTCCTGCGCGGGGCATGCGCGCCGCCCCCTGTGTCCACGGTGTCGCGGCCGAGGAGGTCGGATTGCGAGGCCGTAGATAGTTTGGGGAATGATGATCCCCGCCCACACAGGAGGAGGAGGAGGAGGAGGAGGAGGAGGAGGAGGAGGAGGAGGAGGAGGAAGAGGAGGAGGAGGAGAACGAGGAGGAGGAGGAGGAACAGTGTAAACCCAAGGCTCATCAACGGTGCCACAGGAGGAGGAGGCGGAGGAGGAGGAGGAGGACCAGTGTAAACCCAAGACGCATCAACGGTGTTGTAATCAACCATCCCTCCAAGTTCCTTCTTCATAGGTACCTACTAGGGTTCACTTTCATCCACTTCCATTCAGGGAAGTCCTGAACCGTGAGAGAGCATCACTCTTGGGACTTCCAGCAACGCGAATCAACGTCACTGTCGCGCCCCGATGATCCAGAATTGTTTCGCCATGGCAGCCCTACATCGTGCCAAAGCACCATCTCTGGGGCGTCAGCCATGAGAATCCCTGGACCTGCTGTAATTCCCTACGGCGACTGCGCGCGGCGAACAAGTGCGAGCCACATTATCAAAAGGGCCCGCCCTCCATCCGTGAGACTTCTGCAAAGCTTGAGAGCCATGTGCGCGGCGCTCGGGCGAAAGCCACCTTTTGAGAAAAAGGCATGCCCTCCGTCTGTGACGCTCTCGCAGATGCTCAGGAACGAGTGTGCGCGGCGCGCGGGCGTGAGCCACACTTTGAAAACGGCCCGCCCTCCATCCGTGAAGCTCCTGCAAACTTTTAGAAGCAATGTGCGCGGCGCTCGGGCGAGAACCGGATGTCAAAAACGGTCCGCCCTTCATCCGCGAACCCCCTGCAAAGCGTTGGAGAGAATGTGCGCGGCGCTCAGGCGAGAGCCACCTGTCTGATAACGGCCCGCCCTCCATCCGTGAAACTGCGTCCACTTCCCAGGCGGGATGCCCGCCCTGCCGTGCCGACACGCCTCGGGGTGCGACGGGGAGGAGCTGTTTACAAGGAAAAAGGATGGAGGAGGAGTGAGGAGTGAAAGCGCCGATGTTTTCCAATACATTTGGAGGCCTACGTGCCCAATCCCAGCAGCATCGATCCCTGGACACCTCTTTTGGGGTCCATCCTGACTTCTCGTGGAGGATGCGATGCGGCCGTGGACTTCCAGCAACGCCCAGGCGCATCCGACACCGCGTCCTCCAGAAACGCGGAGCAGAAGGGGCACACATGGGTCATTTCTAAGTCTTCGAATGTCTTTGACTTTTGGCGGGCCAAGATCCTTTCATTTCTAATTGTTCTATCCTGGGCCTCTTCCTGGCCACTAGGGGGCCAGGAACAGTTAGAAACGAACACAATTGGAAATGAGCACGATTAGAAATGAACGACGGGTAAGCACGAGGAAGAGGGTGCACCGCCTCCATCGAGGATCGCGGGGGCGTCAGCTGCCCATCTCGCCGACGACGGCCCGGCCCGCCCTGGGCCCAGGCTCGGCGTATGCGCCCTGCCGGCGTCGCCAGGGACTCAAGGCATCCGACGAGTTGTTTTTTTTTCCGTCGGGGCCCCAGATGTCCCTCCTCCTCCTCCTCCTCTCTCCTCTCCTCCTCCTCCTCCCCTCATCCATCCTCTTTACACTTCCTCCTCCTCCTCCTCTCTCCTCCTCCTCCTCCTCCCTCCTCCTCCTCCTCCTCCTCCTCCTCTCCCCCTCTCTCGACCTCCTCCTCCTCCTCCTCCTCGACCCTCCTCCTCCTCCCCCTCCTCCCCCCCAGGATGCGTCTCTGGTGGTCCCCGGGGGCCCGGGGCCCGAGGCTGGGCCCAAAGGCGCCGAAGGTCGGGAAGGGGAGCACGACCGGCTGGAGAAGGACACCCCGTCGGAGACCCGCGGGGAGGCGACGTGTACCCAGACATGCTGGCGTCGTAAAAAATTCAGGACGGAGGTTTTTCGCCGTTTTCGGGCTCTGGAGGCCTTCGCCGGGCCTCGGGACCGTCAAAAAACGACTCAGGATGAAAAACCGGCCCCGGGGAAAGGGTCGGGACTTGCGGGGGCGCCGTCCTGAAAAAATCAGGACGTCGCATGTCTGGGTATATACACCGTGTCTCCTGCATTCCTATGTCAGTGTGGCCCTCGGAAGGGCTTTTGTGCCCTCTCGCGTGTCCTGCCCAGGGAAGTCCGACTGCACACCCGCCCGCGGGCCCAGCATCGGCCCGGGCAGGATTTGCGGGGTGCACGGATGTCTGTCGGCTGCGCGTCATAGTGGCCCTTGGCGGGATTGGCCACGGGTGCGGGCCCACAGGGGTCTCAGGGGCGGCCTAACCGACCCCTAGCAAGCCATCCCCTTCTGTGACGTCCCCGTCGCCTCGCCCCAGGACGCATATATGCGGCCGGAGGGAAGTTTGAAAGGCGAGGGTGACGTCACGGAAGGGGATGGTTTGCCAGGGGTCGGTGAGGCCGCGCCCGGGGATCACCCTGGCGCTGGTTGGACCTCGAAAGTCGCGCACTGGAGGTCGTTCTTGCCGCCTCTTGCCTGGGGTCACTGCGGCGCGTACCAGCGGAAACCCATGCCAAGAAGCAGCAGGCCTGCCTTTTAGGGTGCCCCGGGGTTTCTTGGGTCTCGCTGGTTCTGCTATGGAATGCGTGACTCACCACACACCAAAAATCAAGGGACGTCCTGGGGTTCCAGGGTTGGGTTTCTTGTGGAAGGTTTTTTTTCGGTATCGGTTCGTTGGAGCCTGGTATGCCCTCTTAATTCCGTCCTTAGCGTCGATTAGCGTGTGGGAGTCGATGGGATGGCGCCGATGTAGCGTCTGGTAGCGTCGATTGGCGCCAACATAGCGGCGATTTGGCATCGATTAGTTGGCGTCGACTAGTTGCGTGGGTTCGCGAGAGCCAGCAGGACGGTATGGGAGGGGGAGGCTCCCGCGAGTTGCTGCAGAGGATTTCTTGTGGTCGAGGTGCTACCGTGACCGACGTTCGCGCGCAGGGGGCCCAGGCTCCCGCCGCGGGCTATGCAGCGCAGGCGCCCTCCTGCAAGAGAGTCCCGGCAGCGTCCTGCGGGGGTCGTTGGCCCCAAGCGGCGCCTCCAGCGCCGTCTCTGGCGCGCTCCGCGCGCCAGGGAGGGGGGTCCAGCGCAGATCCGAGAAATCCGAGCGGAGCGCCAAAAGTGTGTGTGTATGGCATTGTTTTATCCTACTCCCACCTCCCACCCATCACTACTGCACCCCCACATATCTCTCTTTCTCACGTGGCGGCCGTTGTTGTGGTTGCAGCGTCAACTGCCAAAATATTATGTTGATGCATTTTTCTTTTTTTCGAAATGGGATCCCCCGATCGTTGAGCGCGATGCGGTTGTAGCGTTTTGCCGTCTTGTGGTTGGTATCCCCGCGGCCGCCAAGAAGCCGCCCTTCAGGGGTCACTCGTACCCAGGGTCACGTTTGCGTGCAGTCGAGTGTAGTGAGTCAGTGGAGGTCTGGGTGGCCGCGCGGTTTTCGGACGTGGATGGTTCTCCGAGGATGTATCGGGCGTCTGTGGCTTCCAGGGTCTTTCTTCAAACCGTGCAGTGACAGACCGTGCGGTGAAGTCTTTGGGGATTTCGAGGTCACCGCACAGTAATCACCGCACCATCGCGGAGACGCCGAAGTCCAGATAGCGTTATGCGACAGTCCTGGCGGGATGATGCTCGAGATTGGCAGTGTCAGCTGTTCGGCGCTTTCCACAATGTCGGCCTCGGGGGAAGCCGTTTCGGGCTTCGGCATCGTCAACAAGAGCACATTGAAGCGGTCCAGGATGAGACACAGGCCAGGATGGAGCCCGAGTGCCTGGAAGGGTCCAGGCTTTGATTGTGAGCGGATGTCGGAGTCCAGGAGAGAAGGATCAGGTGTATTACCAGACCTCCCTCGTCACCCAACATCGGGACGGGGGGCAGATTTTTCAAAAGGCGTGCCACCGGACGAAGTGCGGTGGACACTTGCTTTCTCAAGCGTGTAGGGTCGTAAGTATTCGTTTGGCCGTCTTGGCCCTTTTGAAGCTCTCCAGGTGCCATGCTGCGTGAGCCGTGTATACGAATTCTGCAAGAAGGATTGAAGCCGTGGTGATCACTTCCACATCTGTATACCCACCATACAAACGCTCCTGCTCCTCCTTTTGCTCGCTCCTCCTCCTCCTCCTCCTCCTCCTCCTCCATCCTGCTTTTTCTCCTTCCAATCTTATCTGGCTGTTGATCTCTGTCTTGCGAGAGAGCACTTCTGTTTGAGGCTGTACTCGAGGTAATGTTGCAAGATGCAGCCTCGACCCCGTCCATCCCTTCCACTCCTGGGCAATACCTCGGTCGCCGCCTCCTCACCTGCCCTTTCCCTCTCTCCCTCACCCCCCCCCCTCCGTATCATCCTCTCCTCCTCCCCTCCTCTTCATTTCGTCTCTTTTTCTGCCTCCCCCACCTCCTCCCCATCCCTTGCTCCTTCCGTCCCTCCTCTGTCCATTCTCCATAGTCATTATTTCTGACGTCTTGCCAATGTGCATGCCAATCCGAGACGCCAAATCCTATTTGCGAGACGTTCTATTTTGCTTCGAGCGATTCCCATCCGAGAGCGCAGGGCGGAATCCAAACAGAGTGCTGGCACACGTTGGGCCTGGCGGCCGCGATAGCCCTACGCCCCCGATGATCGCAGCGTGGGGATGAGAAAGTTCGGGGTTCCAGCGGGATGATGAAGTGTCCCTGGCAGGTCGCAACAGAAAGGAGGAGGAGGGGGAGGAGGAGGAGGAGGAGGAGGAGGAGGAGGGGGAGGAGGAGGAGGAAAGGGAGGAGGAGGAGGAAAGGGAGGAGGAGGAGGAGGAGCGAACGGAGTTTTTTCGAAGCGTACAGATGCCAAGAGGGTCTCATGGTAGAACGAGGCCGTGCTCTCTCTCTCTCTCTCTCTTGCGGGGCCTCCCCGGAGGGGTGCGGCCCGAGACGGCCCAAGTGCCCCCAAAGATCGCCCAAGAGGCCCAAGACACGGCCCCAAGAGGCCCCCAAGACGGCCCCTCCTCCTCCTCCTCCTCCCCCTCCTCCTCCTCCTCCTCTTCCTCCTCCTCCTCCTCCTCCTCCTCCTCCTCCTCTTTCTCCTCCTCCTGGTGGGGGCCTCCCTTCTCTGGGTCCCAGGGAGCTCGGCGCGCGAGGGGCTCGCCACGTCGCCTGGCCTGGGGTCCTGCGCGCGCCTCTTGGAAGCTCTTGGAGAGCGAGCGTTCCGGGCTCGAGGACCGCCTGGGCCTCGTACGGCTGCTGGGAGGGAGGAGCGGGAGGGGAAGGCTCGAACAATCGGTCGTTTCGCTTGAGGCATCGCGTGAACACGTTCGCGACAGTTTTTTTTTGCAAAACCGAGCGTTTTGCATGAGACATCCTCGGAAGCTGCGTGTCGCGAACTCAGCGAATCTTCCAAAACTTGCTGCGGGGACGGAAGGACGGAAGGGGAAGCTCGAAACATTGAGCGTTTCGCTTGAGACATCCTCACACAAATGATAAAAGTGCGTTTCGCCTGAGACACCCTCACCTCGTGGACTCGGCGAATGACAACGATGATGACGACGATAAGGATGATGATGAGGAGGAGGATGAGGATGAGAATGAGGATGAGGATGATGACGATAATGACGATGACGATAATGATGATGATGATGATGATGATGATGATGATGATGATGATGATGATGATGATGATGATGATGATGATGATGATGATGATGATGATGATGATGATGAGAACCATGACAAGAAGTTTCGATCTACGATGCATGCTGCCCTCAGCGATCATGATGTTCGGTCCCGCCGCTTCCCACCGCTGACCAAAACTGCACTGGCCAGGGATAGCCTTGAGGATCGTGGCAAGGAGGGGTATGCTTTATTATCCTGGGCATGCGTTTATGCAGTCGTCATCCGTCGAAGGCACGAGGCGGGATACACAGAGAGCACCGGCACGCTGGAGGCCTGGCGGCCGCGGTACGCAGAGTGTGCGAGGTGGGTCGGCAGTCCCTTTCTTCAAATCCAGCAGCCCCAGCGTGGTGGGTGGGGAGAATAGGGGGCCACATGCGAACCCTACCCCTACCCCCCACGATTTCTGAGGGGGAGGGTGGGGTTCACTTCGCTCGGGAGCTCCCGAATGGAGTGAACCCCACCCTCCCCCTCAGAAATCGTGGGGGGTAGGGGTAGGGTTCGCATGTGGCCCCCTAGAGAAATACAAGGTAAACGTCTTCCCCTCAGCGTGGACCTTCGGTCGCCGGCGCTGCCGCACGCGTGGCAGTAGCGGGGCCGCGGCGCGCACCTCTCGCGCGCCGGCAGGCTCTGGCGCCGACGCGAAGCGTGCGGCAAGAATCGGGACGGGGCGCGCTTCGCGCGCCGGGCTTTGCCTCGTCGTCGGCAGTGCAGGCTGCGCGGCGGGCTCGGGACGAGCCGCACGTCGCGCGCCAGGGCCTGCGCGCTCCTCGCGGGCTCGATTCCTTGCTGGTGCCGGCGCGGTGCGCAGGGCGCGGCGGGAGCGCGGCGCTGCCCCACGCCGCGCTCGCGGGGTGGGTGCGGAGGGCGCGATGCAGGAGCGGGGCGCGGCGCACATCGGGCGCGCACGTGTGGAAGGCCGCTCTCGGCTCGCTGCTGCCAGCACTAGGGTTAAGTCGGGCCTGTCCCTATACAGGAGGAATATTCAAAAATAATTAAAAAATGGTCTGGGGACGATTTGTTTTTACCATTTTTGAATAGTTTAGTGTTTTTTTTGTTTTGTTTTTTTACTTTTTGAAATCCCCCTGTAGGGAGACAAGCCCGACTTAGACTAGGGGCTTCTGTCGTTGTTGGGGTTGCGCTGCTGCGTTCCTGCTGGGTCTGGCGCGAGTCTCCCTTTCCAAGTGTGCCGATAGTTACTGGCTCCTGCAATGTGGGGAGGGTGGGAATGTGCATGGCATGTGCATGCCTTCGAGCCGGCTAGTTTGACCCCCCTCCCACACCCACTGCCCCTTTCCACACTCCCTCCTCTCTCTCTCTCTCTCCCGCTTCCCTGCCCCCCCCATACCTACTCCTAATCTCGCCCTCATCGTCCCCGATCCCTCCTCTGGAGGCCCTGCTCAGGGCAAGGGCCCCAGAGACAGACATGCGGTATCCCGACCTCCGCGCTGCGCTGGCCAGACGCTGACGTCACCTCGGGGGCTTGCCATCGTCCCCTATCCCTCCACAACGAAACAATACGAATCGAAACCGGCTACGGCGAATCGCCGCCGCCCCCAGCCGTTTTGAAAAGCGTCTCTGTGGCCAAACGTTTGGGTCCAGAGCTTGGACGGACCATGCGGGCGAGGAAGAGGAGGATGAGGAGCGGGAGGAAAAATGGAGGAGGGGGCCGTCCTCGGGCCATCTTGGAGGCCTCTTGGGCGATCTTGGGGCAATATTGGGGGCCTCTTGGGCCGTCTTGGGCCGTCGGAAGGCCGTTTTAAAGAAAATGCGAAAACCTTTTAAAACGTTTCACGAGCATCAATGATTTGAGCTTCTTCGGGCATTTCTGGAGGACCTGTTGGAGGCCTTTCGGACAATCTTGCAGGCCTCTGGGGAACCTCTTGGGCCGTCTTGGGCCATCGTGTGCCGTCCTGGGTGTATCTTCGGCCGTCTTGGGTGCATCTTTGAGCCATCTTAGGCTCTCTGGGGGTTGGGGTCATCTTGGAGGCCGCCTTGGAGGCATCTTGGAGTCCATCTTAGGCCATGTAGGAGCGAGAAAGGCAACCATCTGGGCAACTTGTGCGTGGTTCCAGGTGGCCGGCGGAATGGACCTGCGCAGGGGAAGGTTCTAGAATAACCCCAACCATTTGAACCTTAGCGCACCATGGCCCGATCGTTGTTGTTGGAGCTCACCGCTCGGGTCTGAGCCCCAGTAGGTCTGCAGGGATCTCATGGGTCTGGGTTTTAAGACCCCGCGCCGCCCCAGCCCGCCGCCCGCCGCAGGGCCAACGCCCGAGCGGAAGTGTTCCGCGACACCCTCGTGATAAATCAACAGGGGCGGCGGACAATCTGATGGCCGTCGGCCCATCCCGCCAGTGCGTGGGTTCTGGGTCTGAACCCTCTTGGATGTTCGTCGGAATCACGTCGAGGCCTCTCGGGGGCCTCATGGAGGCAGCTTTGATGCCTCTTTGGGGCCTTTGTGGGGCCTCCTGGGGGCTTTTTGGGGGCCTCCGGGGGGCCTCTTGGGGCCTCTTGGGGGCTTATTGGTGTCTCCTGGGTGCATCTTTTGGGCCTCGTGGGGTTCTGGGGGCCGCCGTCTTGGCCCCCTCTTGGAGCTACATTGGGGGCCCCTCGGGCCACCTTGGAGGCCTTTTGCGCCGTCTTGGGGCCCTCTTGGGCCGTTTTGGGGCCCTCTTGTATGCCTCTTTGGGCGATCTTGGGGGCCTCTGAGGCCGTCTTAATTCTTCAGAAACCAGCGGACAATCAATGATGTTTGCCTACTGGGCCCTCTTGGAAGGCCTCCAGGAGGCCTCTCGGGGCGCATCTGGTGTCCTTGGGGCCGTCTTGAGGCCATCTCGGGCGTCTTGGAGCGCTCGTTCGGGCGACTTGGGGCCCTCTTGCACCGTCTTGGGAGCCTCTCGGGGCCCTCTCGTGGCGTCTCGGGAGCCCTCCTGGTCCCGAACAGGTCCTGCGAGAACATGCCCCAGAGCCAGGGGGGCGCACGCGGCAAGCATCATGAGATCTGCGAATTGGGTGTCCGGGCGGCCAAGAATCTTCAGGAGTGAGGACGGAGGCTCACGGGTTGAGCGCCAAGGTCGTACGGTGGCGGATACTCTCTTCTCTCCCCCGGCGACGGGTTGAGAGCAGCGCTCCCCCTCCGTGCAGCGCTTGTTTTGCACTCAGGATCGGTCCGAGCTGTTGGTTGTGTTTTTATTGTGTGCTCCTCCCATGCGAACGTCTTCGGGCATTCCAAACTGGTGTTCCCGCTGCAGTGTTGGCCTCATTCCAGGTTCTGGGATTTTCTCTCGTCGTTCAGACTGGCGATCTCGCCCCAGCGCGGGCCACTTCCCTGGATCCGAGTCCTGCCTGATCGTTGTCGCCCCCCTCGTTTCCCCTCCGCCTTCCCCTGGTCCTCTTGCTCCTCTCGCTTCTTCCACTCCAGTTCTTGCTGCTGCTGTTTGTCCTCGTCCTCCTCCCTATTCATCTTCCTTTTCCTCGTGCTCATCCGCGACCTCCCTCTCCTCCTTCTCATCCGCCTTCTCCTCCTCCTCCTCCTCCTGTGCCTCCTCTGTGCGCAGCTCCCCCTGTTGAATCGTACGACTTGGTTTTTTTGGCAGCTCCAGGTCGTCCATGAGACGCGTCCGCGGACAGAGAAAACATCCGCGCAATGGTAAGGGATGGGTGGGAGGGGTAGGATGCCAGATATAGCGCGAGCCGCGCCTCGCTCGTCTTCCCCCCTCTCGCCTCCCCCCCTCGCCCCTCGCTGCCCCCTCCGAGGCCGTCCCCCCGAGTTCGTCCACCCTCCCCGCGCACCCCCCCCGTCCATACACATTGCTCACTTCTAATTCTTCGGGATCTCTTTGGTTTTTGTTTGGGGGGGCCAAGATCCTCTCATTTCTAACTGTCCTGTCCCGGGCCTCTGCCTGGCCACTGGGGGGCCCAGGAACAACAAGAATCGAGCACAGTTAGAAACGAGCCCGACTGGAAGTGAACGACGCGTGGGTCCAGGTCGGGGGGTCCTATGCGTGGCCGCGGCTGACCGTGGCCGGAGAAAAAAAGAAGCCCTTGCAGCGCGCTCGTTCTGGTGTCACGATGTATGCGGCTCGCCGCGCCGCCAGATCACGATCGGGTCGGACGACCTCGAGGTGGTGGGGGAGATGGTGCAGGACGCGGCCCCGTGCTCGTCCTGCCTCTGCTCGTCCTTCCCATCCCCTCCTCCTCTACGTGCCTCTTTGCTCTCCGGGGGGGTGAGGGAGGGCCAAGGAATGGGGGGAGGAGGAGAAGGAGGAGCAGGAGAAAACGGAGGAGTCATTCGGAGGAGGAGGAGGAGGAGGAGGAGGAGGAGGAGGAAGGGGCGGAGGGAGAGGGATGAGGCGAGAGGAAGAAAGAGAGGGAGGAGGAGGAGCATGAGGGCCAGCATTTGCCACTCCAGCGAGGATGGTGCCCGTGCCCCCTCCCACGCTGCTGTTTCGTCACACGATGACTTCATAGCCCCAGCCATGCTGATATTGGAGGTGTCCGTAGCCCCCTCCCCTCCCCAGCCCTCCTCCCACCTCCTCCTTCCTCCCCCTCCTCCTCACCTCCCTTCTCCTCCTCTCCTCCTCCTCCTCCTCCTTCCTCCTCCTCCTCCTCCTCCCCTCCTCCCCTCCTCATCCTCCTCCTCCTCCTCCTCCTCCTCTCTCCTCTCCTCCTCCTCCTCCTCCTCTCCTCCTCCTCCTCCTCCTCCTCCTCCTCCCCTCCTCCTCCTCTCCTCCTCTCCTCCTCCTCCTCCTCCTCCTCCTCCCTTCTCCCTCCTTCCTCCCTCCCTCGGCCCCTCCTCGCCCCCTCGGCTCGCTGCTCGCGGTCCCCCCCTGGTCCCCCCGCCAGGCGGGGGCGGGGCCGCACTGGTGTTCAGCGGAGTGTGCTCCTCCAGCGCTGCGCGCTGTGCTTTCCCAGACGTGCTCGCGTCGTAAAAAAATCAGGGCAGAGGTTTTTCGCCGTTTTCGGGCTCTGGAGGCCTTCGCCGGGCCTCGGGACCGTCAAGAAAAGGACTCGGGATGAAAAACCGGCCCCGGGGAAGGGGTCGGGACTTCCGGGGGCGCCGTCCCGAAGATATCAGGGCGTCGCACGTCTGGGTCACCAGGCCGCAGATGCTCGCAGCTCCTGGGCGGCGGCCGCGGCCGAAGACCCCGACGCGTTGTCTGACCGCGCTGCTGCTGCTGCTGCTCTCTCTCTCTCTCTTTCTCTCTCTCTCTCTCTGGAGTCGGGCGGGATGTGGCTGAGGAGGAGGAGGAGGAGGAGGACAAGGAGGAGGAGGAGGGATAGGAGGAGGAGGAGGAGGAGGAGGAGGAGGAGGAGGAGGAGGAGGAGGAGGAGGAGGAGGAGGAGGTCTCGAGGAGGAGGCGGGCCCGGGATCGTGGAGGGCCTGCGGCCAGCCCCCCCCCCAGCCGGGCCGCGGGCCTCGCGCGAGGTCGCGGGGCGGGGCCTCCCTCGGGCCCCGTGGGGCCGCTTGTCTTTTGGAGGGGCCTCGTCGCCGCGGCTGGATGCTCCTCGAAGTGCGGGTCGAGGGGCACCCCAAGGAGAGGTCTTGGAGGGGCCTCGTCGCCGCGGTGGGATCCTCCTCGGAGGTCGGGTCGAGAGGCACCCCAGGGAGAGGTCCAGGGAGCAGCGGCATCTAGGTCCTGCTTCGGCGATGTCGGCGCTGTTCCAGAACAGCGTCTCGCCAGAGGGTTCTCCGCGAAGTTCGGGTCGAGAGGCACCCCAGGGAAAGGTCCAGGGAGCAGCGGTATAGGTCTTGCTGCAGTGGTGTCGGCACTATGCCAGAATGGCGTCTTGCTAGAGGGCTCTCAGAACGGGAAAACATGGAGCACAGAATAGTCCCACCTGGGGGGAGGGGGAGCCCCGCGCCGCGCGAGCGCAGGACCTGTGCGCCTACCTGCAGGTCCAGGCGCCGCCCCGGCGCTCCCGCCGCCGGCATATCTTCAGCATGATCGTTCGGGGGCGGCCAAGACGGGGGTGATGACCAGAGGAGGAGCACGTACCCCGACCTTCCAGAGTGCCAAACATTAGAACTCCAGACCTATAAACCTATCTGGACTGCCTCAAACCTCGACAAACATTAGGACGTCGACGTCCTGGTGCTATTTTTTTGCCCTCCTGGAAAGTCAGGGTACACACTGTTCGCTTCTAATTAATTATTTGAGGGTTCTTGGATTTTTGGGGGCCAAGATCCTCTCATTTCTCATTGTTCTGTCCTGGGCCTCTTCCTGGCCACTGGGGGGCCAGGAACAATTAGAAACGAGCACAAGTAGAAACGAGCACAATTAGAAATGAACGACGTGTACCCATACTGCTACCCGGGCCCCGTTTTTCCTTGTGTTTGGCTTCCCGGGAGGCCCTCGTCGCCACTGCCGGGTTCGCCTCGAAAGCCTTGTCAGAACGCACCCCGAGAGAGGTCCAGGGAGGAGCGGTATGGGTACCGTTTGTGGTTTCCCCAGATGACCGGGGGGGGGAATCATGGCTGGGCGCATGAGATCTCCCTTGACCTCAAGGCGCCTCTTCATAATTCAATGCGTCCCCATCCCCTCCCCCCTGGGCCGCGCAGATGCCGCAAGCCATGATCTGCGCCCCGCTTCTTGGACGCCCCCCGGCCCCGAATCGTACCCAGACATCTGGCGTCTCGAAAAAATCTAGACGTATTGTTGTTCACATGTTTCGGCCTCTCGGGGGACTGACTGGGCATCGGGACCGTCAAACAACGATTCAGGATGAAAACCTAGTCCCAGAGGAGTGGTCCAGAAGTCGGGGGCCCGTGTCTCGAAAGAATTGAGGCGCCGGATGTCTGGGCAATCGCTCACCATCAGCAGCAGCATTTGGGCGCTACAGCTTTGTTAAAACACCGGGCGGTCTCCCCCCAATCCGGGCCCCAGGACCATCACGGATCGAACTGGCTCGAGGAGTGCCGCAGAACGATAGGGGTCCGCGGCGCTGGGCCGTGATGCTTCGCGACGTTGCAGGTTCTGCTGCCATGTCAGGTCGCAGGATCGGCAGGACTCCACAATCCGGGCGGATCCGTCGAGATTTTAAATCTTGTGTGCTTCTATCCTGTCTGCGATTAAGCAGGAAGGCCATCCCAGACCCGACAACTGGCATTTACTGGAGGCCCTGGGCGTTTACTACACAGCCCTGCCCTGTTCGCTTCCTTCGTCGGGTGCGTTTACTTGACGGCTTCGCATGTCGGGGTGATTTTGATGAGGGTGGATCTTCTGGAGGCCCCTGGAGGCCTCTGGCTCTGGCGTCTGCGGCATCCGCGGGGGGACCTCCCGTGTGCCCAGAGCCCTCCTGAGGACGGCCCGGAGGCCCCCCCCCCCACCCTGACCTTCCAGGAGGGCTAAGAAATAGCACCAGGGCGTCGACGTCCTAATTCCTGTCGAGGTTTGAGGCAGTCCAGATAGGTTTATAGGTCTGGAGTGCTAATTTTTAGCACTCTGGAAGGTCGGGGCGAGAGGGGCCCAGGGCCCTATATGGACCTCCTTGGAGGCGTGGGCCCCTCGCGGGCACCGCTGGGGCCCGACGCCCTCTCTTGCAGCGGAGGCCCATGCCAAGGAGCACCCTGCTCGCCTCCGGGGTTCAGGCGCCTCCTGCGAGGCCCGCGTCGCCACCGCTGGATTCGCTTCGAAGTCCTGGTCAGAACGCGCCCCGGGAGAGGTCCGGGGAGTAGCGGCATCCGTACCTTTCGGTTTCCTCAGTGCTCCCGTCCCAGCCCAAATCGTCTGTGGACACATGGACCGATCAAGGGGGCGTGGATCAGCGACGGGTCCCGTCTCCACGGGAAATTGCGGATTTCCGCCGCCGTGCGAGGCGGCACCGGCTGCATTTCGGGAAGGGCGCCTGCCCCGATCCATGTTTGCGCGCCCCCGAAGGGTGCCCTGAATTTCTTGGGCTTCGATGGTTCCGCTGTGGAAGGCGTGACGTTCCCGAACCAAACGTCCACAGACGTCCTGGGGTCTCGGCATTGGGTGTCTTGTGGAAGGTGTCCTGTGGGCTGGCCTCCACTGCATCGGGGCCTGGGGCCCTCTTGCGGCCCTCCCCGACCTGTTGGGTCGTCCGGAAGAAGCGCGGAGGCCCCCTGGAGATTTCCCAGACCCCCCTCGCGTCATGAAAAAAACACAAAGGGAGGTGTTTCGCTGTTGTCTGTCGGCGTCCGGGAACCCCTGCCGGGCCTCGGGACCGCCAAAAAACGACTCAGGATGAGAAACAGGTCCTGGGGAACGGGCCAGGACTTCAGGGGTCGACGTAGTGAAGAAATCATGACTTCGGGGGTCTGGGTTCAGGAAAGCATATGGCTCGAGTTCACCAGTTCTCGGGTTTTCCGACGCTTTTCGACTGGCCATTCCTGGATGATTTGACGGTCCAGTGCTCGTGAATGTTTGCAGCTGGACTTCGCGTCAGATTTCGGACTGGGTCTCGTGGCTTTCCGGATGGCCCCGTCAGGCCAGCCCGAGTCCCCCGAATCCGAGTATCATGCTCTTTGTTTGAGGTTGTGGGCGCCGAGCCTTGAACCTCTCGGGCCGGGCGAAAGGGGGGGATTGGGAAAAGGGAGGGGTACGAAATTTGCTGCATGCAGCTGGTTTCGGCCCCACCGAGGGGGCCCATTCCTCGATACATAGCCGTCTCCGGCGCCGGGAGGCGCCAGGAAAATCAACTACGCGAGCTGGTTCTCAACCCCCCCCTGTGCTATCCTCCCCTTTCGCCCGGCCCGAACCTCCCCGAGCTGCTCTGGCGAGTCTCGCAGACCTCGGGTATAGCCAGGACCCCGGTGAAGGGGAGCCGGTTAGTGATTGGGCCCCGAAGCCCAAGACATGGATTGGGATCACCAGAACCAGGTCTGCCGCAGCGGGTGCTTTTCGGGAGTCGGCAGTTCTGGTCAGTGTCATGGGGCGGGGGGGCGTCCCCCAGTGCACATCACCAAACCAGGTCACACTAAACCCAGTTCTGCCAACGCCCGAAAACCGTGCCACATGAGCGACGCAGAAAAACCCTAGGCCTCCTGGATGGGGTCGGAGTAGAGGAGGTCGGGGGATCGCGCCGCATCGCCGATGCACCGCCGATGAGGCTCGATGGGGAGCATGATGTTCTCCTCGCGGACGTCGCCGATGTGTCGCCGACGTCGCCGAGGCATCGCCGATACATCGCCGATGTATTGGCCATACGGCGCGATCCTCCGACCCCATCTACTCCGACCCTTCCTAGGAGGCCTCAAAATTCGGGGTCCACTGCGGCGACACTGGCGCGCAAGCGTCCCGCGCAGGGTCGGTGGTGTACGCATCCCTCCTCTCCACCAGTGTGGCGTGCCGCGGCCGCGGCCGCGTGAGCCGCGGTGTACGGTCGCTGACTGCGTCACCTCGCGTAAGACCCGTGTCTTTTCGTCGCCAGCATTAAGTCGGGCTTGTCCCTCTACAGGAGGAGTATTCAAAGATAGTTTAAAAAATAGTCTTGGGACGACTTGTTGACCAGTTTTGAGTAGTTTCGGGTATTTGTTTACTATTGATAATTGTTCGTCGAAAACTGGCCTGTACGGGGACGGGCCCGACTTAATTGTTTTCTCGCTGCACTGGTCGTCGAAAGACCCAGGCCCTGGGGCCGGCTCCGGATGCAGGAGGCAGCCCCTGGGGGAGGCGTCGGAGAGCTTCCAAGGGGGGCCAGCGTCGCACGAGCGTCAGGTCATCGGAGATTCTCCGGGGGAGAGAGGGAGAGGGAGAGGCAAGAGATCTCCTTCCCTCAATCCCATTCTGCCTCCTTCTCCTTCTCCTCCTCCTCCTCCTCCTCCTCCTCCTCCTCCTTTTCTTCCTCCTCCCTCTCCTTCTTCCTGTCCTTTCTCCCTGCTATACATTTTTTTCCTTCCCGCCTTCTCTCCTGCCCACCCTTTGCTCCTCCTTCCTCTCCCCTCTCCGCACCAATCTCATCCTGAGCCCCCCCTCCACCTCCTCCTCCTCCTCCTCCTCCTCCTCCTTCTCCTCCTCCTCCTCCTTCCCTCTCCTCCTCCTCCTCCTCCTCCTCTCCTCCCTCCTCCTCCTCTCCTCCTATTCCTTCCTCCTCCTCCTCCTCCTCCTCCTCCTCCTCCTTCTCCTACTCCTCCTCCTCCTCCTCCTCCTCCTCCTCCTCCTCCTCATCCCAATATTGCCTTGCATCCTTCCGATTATCCCACTGCTATTTCTCCTCCTACAGCCGCCAGCCACGCATCTTAGGGCGTGAGGAGCCCCGATCCGATCCGATCGTCCGTTTTCTGTAGCTGACTTCAAGTTTGTTTCAGCATCAGGACATGCACTTTCTCTTTGGCCCTCACGTCGAGGAATAATAGATCCTGGCGCTCACGACCAGAACGCGTTCGGGAGCAGACATGCAGCCACAAAGGAGGTATGATCATCACCATCATCATCATCATCATCATCATCATCATCATCATCATCATCATCATCATCATCATCATCATCATCATCATCATCAGCATCATCATCATCATCATCATCATCATCATCATCATCATCATCATCATCAGCATCATCATCATCATCATCCCCCCTCCCCCCATCCAAGACCTCCTCCCCCCAGCGCATGGGCTCGGTGCACGCGGCAGCGCCGGAGGGACGCGCGCCGTGCGCGGACGGACGTTGCGGTGGCGCGAGGCAGGGCGTGCAATGCGGGTGTTGCGTGCGGAGAGAGAGAGAGAGAGAGAGAGAGAGAGTTGAGGCCGGACTGGGCCGCCGCGGCCAAAGTCTGCCGGGAGTCGGGCGGGTGGCAATTGGGTGTGACCTACACACTGCTCATTTCTAGTTATTCGAAAAGTCTTTGATTTTGTGGGGGGCCAAGATTCTTGCATTGCTAATTGTTTTATCCTGGGCCTCTGCGTGGCCACTGGGGGGCCAGGAACGATTAGAAACGAGCACACTTAGAAACGAGCACGATTAGAATTGAACGACGCGTACTTGGGGGGTGAAGAAAGGGGCCCTAGGCCCGTTTCTTCACCCCCCACTTTGGTCACCCCCATTTACCACCCCGCCCGAGCGGCCGAAGAGTCTTCCAGGAGAGGGCCTGTCGGGACGGGTGGGGGGATGGGATTCGAAAGGGGGCGTCGCAGGGACGGCGGAGGGCGGGAGCGGGGGAATGCGGGGGAGGGCGGAGGAAAAACCGAGCATTTTCTGTGCGTGGAGGGCGAATGGTGAAATCTGAAGTGCAGCTTCGATGGGTTTTCGATGCTTGGATCTGCAAAAGGGGAGCAAAAGGGGAATCACAATGTGGATTGGTTCTCGCGGTGTAAAGGCCCATATGGATCTCACCCTGAGCCCTCCACTCTAAGAGAATGCTCAGATCCCTGACCTTCCAGAGCGCTAACAAATAACACTCCAGGCCTATAGATCTATCTGGACTGCCTCAAACCTCGACAGGAGTTGGGACGTCAAGGTCCTGGTGCTATTCTTTCAGCCCTCCTGGAAGGCCAGGGAAGAAGGTGGGCTGGTCGGCGGGTGACGTCCGGGCGAGGCGGCACGCTGACACACTTGTTGGGCGCAGCCCCTCTCTCGCAAGGGCCAAGGCGGGCTCTCCCGGACGGGCGTCCGGAGGGCAGCCGCCCGGGGCGGCGTCGGAGGCGCGGCAGCTTTCTGGAGCGTCCAAGAGGGGGCGTATAGCCAGTTTTCCAGTTTTCTGGTTTTTCAGTTTTCTGGGACCCCAGGTGAGGGGGGACCCGGTTCGCAGTAGGGCTCCAGAGCCCCGAAGTGGACCCGAATCACCAAGCTATAGGTCTGCCGTACAGCTCGTGTTTTTCGGGTGGCGGCAGTTCCGGTCCGTGGAACGGGGGGGGGGCGGTCCCCCAGTACGGATCTCTGAACCAGATCCATCTAAACCCAGTTCTGCCAACGCCCGACAAGAGCGGGGCTGGGGATCCGTGGTGGGCGGGTGGGTGTCATGGCGGGGGCCACGAGATCTCCAAGATGCGCCCCCTTTTCGTCCAAGCGCACGTCTCGGGCCACGATGCGCTATATAACCCTTCCCTGCTCATGCCCCCCCGTCTTCGGCGCAGCCGACTTTCGTGGAGGTGCTCTGGGCGAGAGGGGAGGCTGCCCCCCCCCACGCCAGGAGCTGGAGTCCACGGCGAGCTTCCCGCAGGAGATGGAGAACTTCAAGTCCGTGCTTCAGAGGGTGGCCTGCTGGCACAGGGGGGCAAGTCTGGGCCGGCGGGCCTCCCCTCGAGGGGATCGGAAGGAGGCAGAGCTGGAGGAGGACGCTGCTGGACGAGGCGGTGGGGGAAGCCGGAGAAGGATGAGCTGGAAGAGCTGGAGGAGGAGGAAGGAAGCGTGAGTTGGCAGAGGAGGAGGAAGAGGAGGAGGAGGAGGAGGAGGAGGAGGAAGAGGAGGAGGAGGAGGAGGAGCAGGAACTGGACGAGGGGGACGAGGAGGATGGAGCCAGAGGGGGAGGGCCCCTGAGATCCAGGCGCTGCACTGTTCTGTGCGCGCCAGGCCTCGTCGCCCGGCCTCGGGCGCCCACTACCCCCGCAGAGAGCCGGTCTTGCTCGGCAGCTGCAGCAGAGGCCATGGGGTCTACTCGGGGGCTCAAGTCGTGCTTTTCGCGATTCCTTCCTGGACGAACGAAATTCTAGACGCTTCGCGTATCCCCCCTGCGCCATTTTGGCTGCGCTCGGCTCGCCTCAGGGTTGACCTCGCAGACGCCCTGGGATGCAGCTTGCACGTTTGTCTCAGGCGCTGACCTTTCAGACTCCCTGGGATTGCACGACGCTGGCTCCTCAGACACCCTGGGTTGCTGCCCCGCCGCCTGAGCCGCGCCGCGCGCGCTCGGGAATTTAGCCACGGCCGCGGCCCGACCGTGACTGCCCGCCGCTGGCGCTTCCGCCTGCGGCCGTAAAACAACAAAAAAAACAAACAAAAAATCCCCACCAGCCCGTCCAGAAACGACGCCCAGGCGAGTAGAGGGTCGTCCTGAGGGGCTTTTCGGCGTCGTGGGTGTCTCGGGGGGGTCTCTGTGGGCCGTTCGGGATCCTCTTTGGGGCCTCCTGGGGGCCTCTTGGGGCCTCTTGGGGCCATCTTGGGGCCTCTTGGGGGCCTCTTGGGGCCGCGATTCCTTCCTAGACGAACGAAATTGGCACGGCAAGAATGAGTACAATGCCCGACAGCGGATCTTGTTCATTTTGAACAGGGCTCGCTGTCCACGCCGCCGTGGCCCGTGTCCATTCGAGACAGAAGGCCGCCTGCCCAACAGCGGCCGCTGCTGGTTTGGGACACCATCTGTTGTTGGGCATTGTGCCCATTCTTTCCGTACCCATTTCGGGCGTCCAGAGACCCTGGCATCGCTCGGACGTGTGCGTTTTTTCTTCGGCGAGGACCATCGAGGAGCATCCTTGATTATTTGCCGAAAAAACCACGCACGAAACGGAAAAGCAACACAGGGAATGGACGTCCGAGCGATGGCCAGAGTCACAGCGTCGGATCTCGCGGTGCGGCGGCAGGCGCGGCCGGTGCCACCCGCCCAGAGACCCCCGCGGCGCTTGTTGCGCGCGGCGGCGCGCGGTGGCCGCCGACGATCCCGCAGCGCGCGCCTCCCGGCCACCGGCTCGGGGCCCCACGCTCGGGCCGAACGGCAGGGGGGGGATTGGGAAAGGGGGGGTACGAAACCTCCCTCTGCCTTTTGGCCTCCCGCCGCCGCTCCTGCATCGGGCTGGGCGAAAGGGGGGGATTGGGAAAGGGGGGGCTACGAAGCCTGCTGCCTGCAGCCGGTTTCGGCCCCACCGAGGGGGCCCTCTCCTCGAGACATGGCCGCCCCCGGCGCCGGGAGGCGGCGGGAAAATCAGCTACGTGAGCTGATGCTCAAAACCCCCCTCTTTGCTATATCCCCCCCTTTCGCCCGGCCCGACACGCCGGTGTGGTCACCGCGCGGGCGCGCAGGGCTCAGCTCGCTCTGGAGGGCCAACCCGACCTGCTTCTAGAAGGCGAAAAATGGGGGCCGATGCCAGATACCGTGCTTCAGAGGGGGAGGAGGTACCCATGCCTCTACCCTTCCCTCGGTTTCCTCCTCTGTGGGCCTCCTGCGAGGCCCTTGTCGCCACCGCTGCACTCGCTTCGAAACCCGGGTCAGAACGCACCCGGGGAGAGGTCCCGGGAGTAATGGTATCGGTACCTTTTGGTTTCCCCAGTTCTCCCGTCCTAGCCCAAATCGTCTATGGACACATGGATCAAGGGGGCGCGGATCAGCGACGGGTCCCGTCTCCATGGGAAATCGCGGGCTTCCGCCGCTGAGCGAGGCGGCACCGGCCGCATTTAGGGGAGGGAACCTCACCCGATCCATGGATTTGGCGACCGCGCGCGAAATCCATGGATCGCTAGTCCATGTTTGCGCGCCCCCGAAAGAAGACCAAGATTGGGGGCCGATGCCAAATACCGCTCTCACGTCCGAGCCCAAATCGTCTATGCACACATTGGGTGCCGTAACTTCCATCGACGTTTTCGGGGTGGATGCGTCTATGGGCAGCGTGGCCGTTGCATGCGGCGCGGTGCAAGGTCGGAGAAAGGGTAGATCAGTCGACGGTACGTTCTTGTTCTAGAGCACGTCCCACATGGTACTCCAAATGCTACTCCTTCGATTCGATTCAGTTCGCGTACTATGGCTTCTGGTTCCGAGTCGATTCGGTTTCGGCTTCCGATTTGGGCCCCGATTTTCAGCAGCAGAGGCCTAATTACTAGCCTGCCGATTTCCGCCCATGCGACTCCTCCCGTCTCGGCTGCCGATTCCCGATGATCCGATTCGCTTCGATCGTCGATCCGGCTTGTCGACTCCCGCCGACGCGACTCGGCTGCCGATTCCCGCCGATCCGATTCGCTCCGATTGCCGATCCGACCTATCGAGTCGATTTGGGGCTCGTCCGTGAGCGCGGTCACCGAACGGTATGGGGCCCCCGGCGCGCTTCTGCGCCGCCCGTGTGTGCACCGTGCGTGGTGAGTCGGGTGGGGATGCGGTGCGCCCCAGCCTCGGGACGTGGGCCGTCCTCTCCGAGGACGTCGCGGTGTCTCGGGCGACTGGGGCCTCCAGGGTCCCAGAGCCGTCCTCGCTCTTTTCCGCCTCCGCCTCCTCCTCCTCCTCCTCCTCCTTCTCCTCCTCTTGGTCGTCCCAGTGTGACCCACTTGCGCGCCGTTCCCGCTTGCGGTGCCCGTGGCCCCACAGCGCACAAGCACAGCGTTTCATTGGGAGCCGACGGCAGTGGCACGGCGTGTCGCCAAGGCCTGAGTTCTTCTCTATGCCAGCGTCCATGCCCACGCCCCGTTTGGTGCATGGCTGGTCGTTCAGTGAGTCAGGCAGATCGTGCGGTGAGGTCTTGCGAGGTGTCGAGGCCACCGCACGATCTGTCTTACCGCAGCGTGCTGGGGCCTCCTGGAGCCTGCAAAGGCCTCCTGGGACCTCCAGGGCCTCCGAGGGAATCCATGGGTTACAGGCGGTGCCTCAGGGGGAGGACGACGAGGGCCGCGGGGGTGGGGTGGGGGGGGCCGTCGCCTCCCAGGAGAAGTCGGCGGCGAGCGAGGTGGGGGGGGAGGAGAAGGCCTTCGCAGAAGGCGGCTGGCCTTTTCTGAGGCCCTCGCGCCTGCTGAGAAGCGTTCTGCGTCTTCGCGGGAAGATCAGAAAACTTCCCGGGAGGCCGGGGGGCTCCCGAACCTTCTGAGAAGGTCTTCTCCTTTTCACGTCACCCCCAGGCTCGACGCCGAAGAAAGGCTCCTGGTTTGGCAGTGCTGCTTCGACCTTTCATGCAGCGAGATGCCAAAAGCGTCGGGCCAACTGCAACAGGGATGCGGACAATTGGCGGCTCTCACATTGCAGTTGCGCCAGACTGGGATCCCTTTTTCGAGCCACTCCAGGGCCACTTCCGAGGAGCACGCCATCATGTGTCCGCAGCCGCGTGGATCCGCCACCGCGCTCGGGCTGGCACCCGTTGCGGGGGCGGGGGGGGGGGAGTGGCAGGGTGGGGTGGCGCGCCCACGGAGAAGAAGCGGTGCAGGGAAGGGGTGGCTACGTTTTGCCAAAGCAGTGCTGCAGAAAAGACGCTCGAGCGCCGTCTTCGCGAAAATCGAAGTGAGTGCCGAGTCGGGCTCAGATGTTTCTTTGCCGAGGGGGGGACCACTAGAAGAAAACAAAACTGCATAAAACAGTAACTGTTGGCGCTCCGAGCGGATTTCTTGGGTCTGCACTGGAAACCCCTCCGTGTCGCGTGGGGCGCGCCAGGGGCGGCGCCGGAGGCGCCGCCCGGGGGGGCCCAGCGCGGATCCAAGAAATTTGCGCCAACAGCTTATGTTCATGTAGTTTGTTCGTCTTCGAGAGGGAGGGAGGGGGGTGTGGGGGCGAAGATCGAGGCCCGCGAAGTGGTGGCCTCGATGCCGCGGCCATGTCCGTGCCATCGCGGGCTGGACTCCAGAGCGCGATCAGATGGGTACGTACGCGATCCCGTGGGTGCGGTCCGCGCGGGGCAGATGGGCGCAGGACCGCCCCGCGCGTGTGCGACCACGGCCTCGGAGCCCCGACCGCGCGGCTGTGGATGCGGACGAGGTCCACCGCCCACAGGGGTCCAGTGATCGTCCAGGCGTAGGGGCGACCGTTTGCCAGGATGGCCTTCGGTGTGGGCCCAGAGGGGTCCCCCGATCGCCTAGCGCGAGGCGGCAGTGGCGTCTTGCGCACTCGTGCTTGGCCCCCCGCGGCCTCCAGCAAGCCGCGCACCAAAGGTCACTCTTACCCAGGATCACTCTTTGCGTGTAGCCGAAATTTCCTTGCGACGTACCCAATCCATCTACACTCAGTGGCAGCAGGAGCTGGTCTAGAATAGTACGGCTGATGACACCACTGGATCCGTCGTTCGTGGTGCAAGGCGTATGGTTAGCGCGCGCTACACGAGTCGCAGGACAGCAGCGGAAGGACGGTGAGTAACACCCCAGGATCGAGCAGGAAATGGGTGTGGGAACGGGGGGCAGGAAAACGACGGAAGAGAGGCTGAAAAGTCAACGCGACAGCAGCATTGAGACGGTGGAAGGAGGAATAGGACGACAACGCAAGAGTTGGGATGAGGGAGGGGAGTTGCGATCACTTCCCAGTGGCACGGTGGACAAACAGCACGGCCCGCACCATGCCGCTGTGGCGCTTCAAAGGACCAAGTGTTCACAGTTGGTGCAAGAAGCGAGCGAGGCCGAGCTCGCCCGCCATATTCCCCGCTTCGTCCCTTCACCTAGCCGCGCGGGGGCTAACCGCCCGCAAGCGCGCCGCCAGGTCTTCGTAAGACCCTCGTGAACAAGAAATTAAGCTTAACCATCGTCCGCGTAAGACGACACTCCGCTGGATCCCCCAGCAGTCTTCGAACGTTGCGGCAACTTCGCGGTGCGCAGACTCCAAGGGATGGCGAGGCTTAGTCTTGATATGCGTATGTCGTCATCCCGCTGGGCACCCCAGCTGCCTTCGAAAGGGGCGACACGTTCGCAGGTTGCGGCCCCCTAAGAGATGACGATGTCTTAGTTTGAATCTGCGTGTGACGCCATCCCGCTGGACCCCCCAGCGGCCGTCGACACTGGTTGCCGTTTCGCAGATCGCAGCGGTGACCGTTTCCTACTCGCGAGGTCTAGTTTGCATCCGCGTATGACGTGTTTCTGCTGAACCTCCCAGCAGCCCTCGACAGAGGCACGAGCTTCGCAGGCCGCAGTCCCCCCTGGAATGGCGAGGTCGAGCCTGAATCTGCGTACGTCTGACGTCGCTCGGCTGGGCCTCCAGCAACCTTCGAAAATTGCGACCTGTTGGCACACTTTCGCAGTGCGCATCCCAGCACATATGGCGAGGACGAGTACCAACCCGCATATGACGCCAGCAGCCTTCGAGACCAGCGGCAGCTTCCCAACTCGCACCCTTCCACGGGTGGCGACGTTCAGTCCGAACCCGAATATGACGTCACCCCGATGGACCCCCCAGCACTTCTCGAACGTGGCAACAATGTTGCAGGTCGCGGCCCCCACAAGCATTTGCGAGATCGAATCTGCATCTGCATAGGACATCACTCCGCTGGACCCCTTCTGGCGTCCTTCGAACGTGGCGACATGTTTGCAGTTCGCGCCCCAGCGGACATGGCGGGGTCGAACCTGAATCCGCCATGACGGACCTTCGTTGCCCCCCTCGCAGCCCTCGCAGGTGGCCAACGTGTGTCAGTTCGCAGGCCCCCCGGGGATGGCGAGGTCTGGCCGAATCCGCGTGTGACGCCACTCCGCTGGACCCCCGGCAGCCCTCGAAAGTGACGACGGTTCCCCAGATTGCAGCCCCCTGGGGACGGCGAGGTCGAATCTGAATCCGCACATTACGTCGCTCCGCTGGACCCCCCAGCGGCCATCAAACGTGGCGACACTTTAGCAGTTCGCCGCACAGCACGAATTGCGAGGTTGACTCTAAAAGCGCGTGTTAACGTCACCCTTCTGCACCCAGCCTTTCAAAAGCGACGACAGCTTCGCGGTTCGCAGCCGTTCCGCGAGCCACCAGGTAGAACGGTGAGGCCGGCGGGAGGAGGCAGGCAGAAGGGGAGAGGAGGAAGGAAGAGAGGAACAGGCAGGCGGGATGAGAAGGAGGAGGTCGCGACGGCAACGATGTATTCAAAACAAAAAATCATGGCAGGATGGTGAGGAACAAAGCAGGCCACGTTCGTGCGTACCCCTTGCCCCCCCCTCTCGCTCGTGTCCGCCCCGAGGTGGAGGAGTACAACTCGGTAAGGCTGAAGCTCACGGCGGAGATGGCGGACAGCGCAAATCTGGTCAAGGCCACCGCTGCCCATGTCATGCGGAGCCACCCTCGAATGGCATAGACATGAAATTCCAGAGATGCTTGCGGGCTGGATATTCGCCGGGCGCCGCCCCAAGCGCGCTCCGCGCGACGGGGGCGGCGCCAAGCGCCGGCCCAAGAAATCTGCGCGCCCGTTTCACAACACAAGTTTCTGTTCACGCCGTTTCGAGGTTTTCCAGTCTACGTCAAGTGCCTTCCGCGCCTCCCCACACACGTCCCTGGTCAGGCCCGTCCAGGGCTCGGAGTTGTCTCCTCTTCATCCCTCTCCCGCTCCACGCCGTCCTCCTCCCCTTCCCTGTGCTTCCTCAGTCTTGGTCTCTTGGTCCTCCACTCATCCTCATTGTTCTTTATCCTGGTCGTCCTCGTCCTCCTCTTCCTAGCATATCGCTCCGCATCCCCGTCCCGTTGGCAAGGCGCTCATTGTCAAGGCTGAGGACTGCACCTTGCAAGAGGAGGGCGAGGAGGAGGAGGGGGCACGATTGTGCAAGATAAGGAGAAGACAAGGACCATGCAGTGGAGGAGGAGGAGGAGGAGGAGGAGGAGGAGGAGGAGGAGGCATGGAGGAGCCTGAGGGCGAGGAGGGTCGGTTGGTCGAGGAAGCTCGCAGGGACTGCGCAGGATTCCAGATCCCTCGTGACAGGGCCGCAGGACGTGGACACTGTCTAGCCACGAGGCGTGCGCGGGCACGGCCGGCAGCAGGCGCGCAAACTGGGGACCACGCATGACGGGGGACAGGCAGCCCGGGGTGGCAGACCCTGCCATGCACGGGGATGCGCAGAGAAAGTGTTGCGTGTCTCGCTCCCTCTCCCTCCCCTCTCTCCCTCCATCCCTCTCTCCCTCCCTCCCTCTTCTCTCTCTCTCTATCTCTCTCTGTCTTTCTCTCTCCCTCTCTCTCTCTCTCTCTCCCTGTTTCTTCCACACACGGGGAACAATGATGCGCCGGATGCAGCAAGGCAGAGAAGGTGTCTCTTCACGGCCCCCTGCCCAGGACTACAGGATGCTCTCTGACATGGCCAACTTGAAGAAGGTGCTTCTCCGAGGGTGTCTCGGACGACTGGCGCCTCCAGGGTCCCAAAACCGTGTGGTTACGGACCGCGCGGTGGGGTCGCTGGGGACTCCGAGGTCCCCACGCTGTCCGTCACCGCACGGTTTTGGGGCCCCGAGCAGGAGGGGCGACGCGAACCCAGACTCCTGGCATCACGTACAGATCTCTAGGCCTCCCAGATGGGGTCCGAGTAGATGGGGTCGGAGGATCGCGCAGCATCGCCGACGCATCGGATATGCGGCTCGATGTGGAGACCGATTTCCCCCACGCCGACTCTAAGATCGCGACGCCCGGTGTTGCCTCATTTGGGGCGCTCGGGGGCCTCTTTAGGGGCGTCGGATGTCTACGCGGGTTTTTCTCATCCTTCCATTGTTTGTCTAGAACGTGATTGTCGAAGCGCCACGCGCATGCAATGCCCTATGTGTTGCCGCGGTTTCCCAGCCGGCCCATGCGCACGCGCACAATCAATG
>CAUYUJ010015843.1:55000-102500 GCA_963575745.1 Prorocentrum cordatum
GAGGGTCTCCTGCAATGCCTTTTCAGGGGCCTCTGAGGGAGCTCGTGGGGGTGTCCGATTTGCTTTGGGGGGGCTCTTGGGTGCCTTTTTGATGCCTGTCGGGGGCCTCGTGGGTGCCCTGGGGGCACCTCGGGAGTCACTGGGGTGGGGGGCTCTCGGGGCCATCGCGCCGGGAAATACTCGAGATAGCAGGTCACATTTCCTCCCTTGGGCTCGTCTCCTGGCCCTCCTGGGACGTCTTGGGGGCCCCTGTGGCCGTCTCAGGGCCCTCCGAGCTCATGCCCCCCCCCCCTCCAGCGGCACCTCCTGCGCGCCCCGTCCCTCCCTCCTGTAATGCGATTCTGGGCTCCAGGGGAGAGGGCAAGGGGGAGGGGGACAGCCAATTATCTCACACGCCTTCTCACCCCCGGCAATCGGGGGTCGGCGGATCTTTCAGACGAGTAGTTACAGTGGCATACATACATGTGTATACAGTGTGCTGTAATGATAAGTCGCGCTCACTTTCACATGCATGGTCTTATGTTGTGTTGTGTTGTGTGTGTGCGTGTGTGCGTGCGTGTTCGTGGTACTCGTCGGGATATGGTCCGAAAGCTTCCGTGTCTGTAGGTATCCACTTACAGGTGTTGTTTTCTCGCGATGTGTTCGGGCTTGTTCATGTGATGTGTGGTTTGCTTTGCTTGTCTGACGGGGCGTTGGACTTATGTTGGAGTCTGTGCTTTTTATGGCATCGCGAGTGCTCCGTCCAGGCGCCGTTTGATCTGATTGATCTTTCAGCAGTGGCCCTGGCAGTCAGAGAGTTGTGAAGTTAGATGCATCGCTTACCAGCCTCTGCGCCCGCTCGGTCCAACAGTTTCTTGTGTGCGCCGGGTCACCGCATGCCTGTGCTTAGTGGGTCCCGAACAGCGGTTGAGCCGTTTTTTCTTGTTTCCGAAAAAGTGTCTTTTGAAAAGGGAAGCATCAAAAATACGGCGACCGGAAACGGCAAAAAAACAGCTCCAGGATTGGAACCAGAGCCAGAACCGGTAAAACTACGGCGATGGAACCGGTAAAAAAACGGCGTCGGAACCGGTAAAACACGGCAAAACGGAACCAGTAAAAAAACGGCCCTGTCGTTTCCAAGGCCCTCTAAGTGCGTGTGTGTGTGTGTGTGCGCCAGACCCATCGCGGTGTCACAGAAGGGCAGCTTTCTGCTCACGGGTCAACATCCGCGTGTCCGCGCGTGCCGATGTTCTGGCCATCGCGTGTTCCCGGGACCACCGGCGCTGTTTAGTGGAAACCCATGCCAAGAAACATTTTGCTTGCCTCCAGGGTGCCCAGGGTTTCTTGGGCTTCGATCGGGTATTGCCTGGACCCCAGGTAAGGGGACCCGATTAGT
Source organism: Prorocentrum cordatum (assembly GCA_963575745.1). NCBI lineage: Eukaryota > Dinophyceae > Prorocentrales > Prorocentraceae > Prorocentrum > Prorocentrum cordatum. The sequence continues at coordinate 56,376 of CAUYUJ010015843.1, forward strand.
GGTAGGGTCCCAGAGCCCCTAGAATGACCAGAATCACTGAAAACCAGGTCTGCTGTAGCTCGTGCTTTTTTCGGGTGGCCGCAGTTCGGGTTTTAGTGGAACGTGTCGGGGGGGCGTCCCCCAGTACACATCACTAAACCAGGTCCCACTAAACTCAGTTTTGCCAACGCCCGATTCGATGGTCTTGCACTGGAAAGCGTGACGTTCCTACACCAGAAAACTAATGGACGTCCCGGGGTCGCAGCGTTGGGTTTCTTGTGTAAGGTTTCTTGTGTTCGAGCTCCTACTGTATTTGTTTCGCGGCGCGGGCCCCGGAGCACTCGACCACAGCCCTGGCGGTGTGGTGTTCGCCGCGGCCCGTTCTGTGGAGGGCCTCGGGGCCCAGAGAAGGTTCCCGGGAGGGCCAAACTGTGAGAGAGGGCGCCTGTCGCGGTTTTCTCGCGACGCCCAGCGGTCCTGGGCTGAAATCGGGCATGTCCCTCTACAAGAGGAAGATTCAATAGTAGTGAAACAACTCGTATGGTGACGTTTTTCAGTGTTTTTTGAGGTTGTTTGACCATTATTTGATTTTTGTTTTTTCTTCCAATTTCCGCCTGTAGGAGGACACGCCCGACCGAATCCTGGGCCCCATTCTCCTCGCTGGCCCCCTGGCGCGTCCTGGCGTGCGCTCTGGCAAGAGACCCAAAAGGTGAGATCTGGAGGCGACGGGGGCTGCCTGGGAGGCCCCAGGAGCGCCGGAAGCATGCCGAGTCTCCGTGCCCTCCGCCCCGTCCTCACCGAGCCTCGGTCTGAGCACTCGGACCCCGAGCGTCGTGATTTTTTGCTCGCAGCGTGGACCCCCCGGGGTCGCGATCCCTGCCCGGGGCAGGGATTGCACATTTCATTCCGAGCGTCAGTGCTCAAGAAAACGGGGGTCGATGCAACCGGGGGTCAGACAGAGCGCCGGAGCGTTCCGGGTCCTGCAGAGCCAGGGGTGCGTTGACTTGAGTTTGGGCGCGGGATCCTGCAGGATCCTCCTCCTCCTCCTCCTCCTCCTCCTCCTCCTCCTCCCTCCTCCTCCTCCTCTCTTGCAGGATCCTGCAGAGCATGACTGGCCCGGGCTTGCATCGACCCAGATCAGTGCGTCCCCGAGAGTGGTGATCCGACCGTCCCTGGGGACATGCCAAGACCGCGCAAGTCCGAGATTTGTCAGCACCTCTTGTCCGCCAAGCCTGCCTGGCGACGCAGCGTGTCGCGTGGTCAACGCGTCCCGTTCCCGCGCACGCCAGGTCAACATGATGATACAGAGGGCGTCCAACCTGCGCCGCGGCGGCGCCAAGACGCGGGTCGTGGCCGCGTGCCGACAGGCCACCCGTGCGACGGGCGTCGCGACGGGCGTTGCGATTGGTTTGTTTTTCTCCGGGTGCGTGCTGGGCCTCCTGGGTCGCCCTCGTCGCCACGTTTGGATTGGCCTCGAGACGCCAGCCAGAACGCACCCCAGGACAGGTCCCGGGGTCGCCCGGAGGCGCCTGGGCCAGTCCCATCCGAAGAAACAAAAGAGAGCCTCAGCAGAAGACTGCTCAGCATTCTAACGCTCCACCACCGTGCGGGCAAGGTGTTCGATCTGAGAACTTGTACGAAGTTCGGGGGAAGGGGGGTCGGGGGGTCCATCTTTTCCTCATGTTTATCCCCCGTCTTGCTGTTTCCACTTATCCCACACCGCAATCGTTATACTGTTCTGCGAGCGTGTTGTTCAGGTCCGGAGAAGCTGGACTATTGGCACACGTATCTTCATATGCGGGGGGGGGAGTCCGTGGGGAGGATCTTGTTGGTATAGGATTGATTTCACGCGTGTGTTCGTCGGGGTTGGAATTGAACTTCATCTACTGGAGCTCACCATAGCATGAGGACGCATGTGTTCGGGTTCGTAGTGACACACATTGGTCTTGCGTTGATCGTCTGCCTCAGCTTTGTGTCGGCCCGTGCGGCCATCGGGGAAATATAATTGATGCCACAATCATCTGGCCGTTTTGTTCAAGCCATTCATTGATCAGGGAATCCACAAGATTTTGCAATCAGATCCCTGTACTCCCCGCTGGCCCAAGCCTCCGACGTCGTGATTGGATGTACGACGTGGGCACCAGGGCCCTCAAGATCATCCTTGGGGCCCGTTTCTGGCACCGCTCTCGAGGCTCTTCTGGACGATCTGGAGCCAGGGGGGCGAGGAAGGGGAGGAGGAGGCTGGGGGCAGGGCGATGGGAGTACGAGGCGGGAGGGAGGAGGGAGGGAGGGAGGTCGATGGGAGGGAGTACGGGGGGGCGGCAACGCCGCAGGGGGGGCAAGGAGGGACGGAGGGACGGAGGGACGAGGAGGAGGAGGAGAAGGAGGAGGAGGGGGAGGGGGAGGGGGAGGGGGAGGGGGAGGGGGAGGAGGAGGAGGAGAGGTAGGGGGGTGGGGGGGGGGGGGGGGGGGGGGAGGGGGGGGGGGGGGGGGGGGGGAGGAGAGGAGGAGGAGGAGGAGGGAGGAGGAGGAGGAGGAGGAGGAGGAGGAGGAGGAGGAGGAGGAGGAGAAGAACGTGGGCAGCAGGAGGAGGAGGAGGAGGAGGAGGAGGAGGAGGAGGAGGAGGAGGACCGGGAGGACAGGCAGCAGGGGGAGGAGGAGGAGCGCACCTTGGGCGGAGGCCGGGAGGGGAGGGCGGGCCACTGGCGGGCCCTCGGCGGCGGGAGGGGCCCCCACGAGGGCTCCGAGGAGGCGATTTTGAGGGCTCTGTCCCCGTCCGCCTCGTCCGCCTCCTCCTCCCCCTCGTCCTCGGCTTTGCCCTCGGCCTCGTCCTCCTCGTCCTCCTCGTCCTCCTCGTCCTCCTCGTCCTCCTCGTCCTCCTCGTCCTCGGCCTTCTCCTCTTCCTCGTCGTAGTCGTCGTCGTCGTCGTCGTCGTCGTCGTCGTCGTCGTCGTCGTCGTCGTCGTCGTCGTCGTGGGAGCCGGACCCAGAGGCGATAAAGAAGAACAACATACAGGAGCTCTTCGCGATCATAAGGAGCGCACCGGGGGAGGAGGAGTTGCCTGCGGCATGCGCGCGCAGCGCTCCCTGGCGTTGCTCCCTCAGGGGCAGGGTTAGGGGGTGATAGGCTTAAGTCGGGCCTGTCCCTCTACAGGGGGAATACTCAAAAATAGTCAAAACATCGTCAGGGGACCATTTCTGACTATCTGTTAGAATGTCCGGAGTATTCTTAGGGGTATGTTTAATTTTTCGTCCGAAATCCCCCTGTAGGGGGACAGGCCCGACTTAAGAATAGGCTCAGGGGGGAACGCCTCGACCCCGATCGCCCTTTCTCCGCCGACAGGGGCCCAATAGCCCACTGTGCGGATTTACGATCCGGGGCCGACCGCCAACGATGCATCGCCGACTCCTGGTTGGCGCTGCCCCCCCCCCTCCCTGAGCCGGCCTCTCCTTCACGTTCCCCGCGCCCGCGCGTTGCCCCCCTCCTCCACCCGCATCCTTCCCCCGCGCTGCGTGCTGCTGACGCTGGTTCCTCCCTCCCGCCGGTATGCCCCTGCTGGTCCCACCCCCTCGCGTGCACCGCCACGGGGAGGAGGGCCTCCTCCCTCCTCCCCCCTCCTCCCCCTATCCTCCTCCTCCTCCTCCTCCTCCTCCTCCTCCTCCTCCTCCTCCTCCTCCTCCTCCTCCTCCTCCTCCTCCTCCTCCTCCTCCTCCTCCTCCTCCTCCTCCTCCTCCTCCTCCTCCTCCTCCTCCTCCTCCTCCTCCTCCTCCTCCTCCTCCTCCTCCTCCTCCTCCTCCTCCCCCTCCTCCTCCTCCTCCTCCCCTCCTCCCCCTCCTTCCTCCCCCTCCTCCCTCCTCCTCCTCCTCCTCCTCCTCCTCCTCCTCCTCCTCCTCCTCCTCCTCCTCCTCCTCCTCCCCCATCCTCCTCCTCCTCCTCCTCCTCCTCCTCCTCCTCCTCCTCCTCCTCCTCCTCCTCCTCCCCCTCCTCCTCCTCCTCCTGGGGAAGGCTTGTCCACACCTCGGCCCATCGATGAAGTCGAGGCGGCACGTTCCCGCGGCTCTGGGCGAAGGAGAGACAGGGAGAGGAGGCAGGGAGGGAAGCAGAGTGGAAGAGGATGGATGGAGACGGGAGACGAAGACCATCTGGCTGGCGCTCCCGCCATACCCGACATCCTACGCCTCCCACCCGTCACTTGTTTCGGCGAGGAATGGCAGTCTCAAGATTAACTCACGTCGCTGACTTCATGAATTCAGGCGCGCACTCGCCCAACGACCTTTCCGTCAACTGAGCGCGCGGGAGCCACAGCCAAATGGGGGCCATGACTGGCTCGCTGGGCAGACCTGCGCTGTTCGCGACCTACCACATCCAGCCTTGCGACCTCGGAGTCCGGCAAACGATGCCAGCGCAGGAGAATCCAATCGCGGCACTCCGGGCGGCGCGAAGCGGACACGTGCGCGATCCATCGCAACCGCTGCGCGAAATCGGTGCCGCATGCAGGACACTTCGAGTCAGGAAGAGGAGGAGGAGGAGGAGGAGGAGGAGGAGGAGGAGCAGGAGGAGGAGGAGGAGGAGGAGGAGGAGGAGGAGCAGGAGGAGGAGGAGGAGAACGACGCATCGGCAGGCGCGTGCCGTGCTGAGCGCACGCTGGTGGCTCTGCAAGCCCCTGGAAGTAGAAAAGGCAGCTCCGCGGTGACAGACGTGAGGTTCGCGACCGGGTGTCGAATGAGGGGCGGCAGTCGCATCGCACACCGATCTGGACGCCCGAGATGGGCACGGAAAGAATGGGGACGATGTCCAACAGCAGTTCCTGTTCGTTCTGAACAGGATTCGCTGTCCACGCCGCCGCGGCTTGTGTCCGTTCGAGACAGGAGGCCGCCCGCCCAACAGCGGCCGCTGTTTCTTTCGGTACCCATTTCGGGTGTCCAAAACCGAATCGCAAAAGAAGATGCGGTCCACGAGCGCCTTCCAAGAACCCTCGTCATGCATAAGAAGCGCCCGGGCCTCAGGGTCTTCAGACAAAGCAGGGACACCGTCAGGGAGGTGGGGCCGAAGGAGCCCGGCGTCCCTGTTCTAATGCTTGGACCCACCTGAGCTTGTGCCCTCCAGGCCTCGCCCCGTGCAGGGCGAGCAAAGCGGCAGGAGGAGTGCGCTGCAAACGGGCGCAGTACTTCAGCCAGAGACGGGCGACCAAACATTCCAGAGCAGGGTGGTGCAGTGCCTCGCGAACTTCGCGATCTGTGTGCTCGGAGTGCTGGAATCGAGGCTCGCCAAAGAGACGTCGAAGCGCAGTCGGGTACACAGCGCTGAGGCGTTTCAAAGGGCTCGCAGAAGGCACAAGCACGTGAATGCCAAACAAGAGCTTTAGACATCAGCAAACACTTCAGAGAGTACAGGTTGTGCGCGCGATCGACGCGCGCAGAGCCAAACACTTTGTACGACAAAGGTCAGGAGGGAAAGAAACACACAGACACCAATAATCGGCGATTCCTCAGAACATATGGGAAAATATGGGAAGTGGGGGGGAAGACAAAAACCAAGAAAATATCGGAAAATATGGGGAATCCTTTTATTTGTGTGTATTTATTTGTGTGTCCCAGGGCCCCTTTAAAAGGGGCGTACGCAGTGCGGGTCTTGGCAGCCTCTGCGGTAGCACCACACATGGCACCGGCGCGGAGGGAAGTGGCCGTGCCGAGATGCTTATATGATCTTTTCACACGGATGTGGATATCTTTGCCTGGGACTTTCACGCTCAACTGGCCGCTAGCGTCTCGGCGAGCTTCGCGCCGGGCGGTAGCTTTCGGGCCTCGGTACTTAAGAAGAGCCTCGGCCTTCCCAGGAGAGTCGTTCAACTGCAAATGCAAGTTCTCAAATGTAGAAAAGAACTCTTCCATCAAAACAGCGATGTTCTGATCTAGCTGCTGCGGAGACGTGGCAGTGATGGCAAGAGCTTCATCATCAATGAATGCCGCATCCAGGACAGACTCTGTAGGAGGGTCAGAAGAAGGAGGAGCCCAGAAGGGATTGGAGGGGGAGGGGAGACAGAGCGTGATCCCTTTCTCTCTGAGCTGCCTGGCTATGATGTCCAGGGCTATCCCATAGACTCCATTCAACGTGAGAGCACCTAACTTGCATCCCTGCCTCCCTCCGGTGTGGCTCGTAACGCAAGTTGGGAGATCAGCAACGGCGACCCATGCACCCTCATGCAACGTGCGCATCATGCGTGCTACAGCCGCATTGGCAGAGCGTCTTCAGAATTTTGCGTGGAGGGAGGAGAGATGCCGCCTGCGCTCGGCGGGGCCAGTTTATTGTGAAGGCCGCTCGGAGGTACCGTTCGCGCGCGAGTGGTGGGTTGTGGTTGCGCATGGAGTTCGCCGAAAGGCGACGACGCATGGAAAGGCTAGGCTCGCAGGCCTAGAGGTTAACACCAACACGAATATCGGCGGTGTGCCTCCACCGAGGGAAGAAGATCCCGATCTCGGTGATGGTGGTAATAGTTCTGGCTTCCAAGATGGCCGAAATATTACCACCAACACCGACATCTAGGATCATCTTCCCCCTTGTGGAGGGAACCCCATGAGCTGGAAGTGGTGCCCATTTCCAGGCCTCCGATAGTCCAATCCGGCTACGGATAGCGACACGAATGGGAAGAAGTGTTCGTTACGACATGGGGGACAGGATGGGAGGGAACGCAGGGACAGGTGCCAGGCACCATCGGAGTGGACGGTCTGTTTCCACTGGGGATGGTTTTTCCACCAGCAGGCATAGACATTGATGATGGTTGGGGCAGCTCGCCACAGCCGATCGCCAGGAAGAGACCACGGCTCGCGGAGCACCCGCTCGAGAGCCCACCGTAGGAGCATGACGAAGACCCGCCTACCATACATTGGGAGAGCGTGTCCAACATATGTTTCCCATCGACTGCTGTAGCTAGCGGCACCACGGCATTGGAGACACTTGCGCTCACTATGTTGTTGTTCGACCGCATCCCACGCATGATTTTCGGCATACTCGAGCACATGGGCGGAGGCTGGCCACTGATGTCGAGGACGCCATTCTTTGGCATAAGCGCGTTTGGGGCAACATCGCCGATGACCTTGCGAACTGTACCATGGACGAGGGCAACTCGTGGTACAAAACTCTGCTCTGCGACACTGGCGGCGGAAGAGGCCAGACTCTACTTCCGCATAGGCGAAGAGAGCTGGCGAAATTCTTGCGCATCGGCACTTTGGATTGTTGAGGCGATTAGCGCGCACGGGAGTCTGCCGCCGACCATTCTTGTTATCGTGGGCGGCGCAGTCTCTTCTGGAAGTGCCAGATTTTCGATTGTCAAGGCACTCGCTTTGGAAGAGGCGGCACAGCCAGTTCAATGCATAGTAGGCACATTGCCGTCCCAGCAAGGATTCCGACTCGGGCTCTGCGAAAGAAGGTGAGGGGGGGAAGTGGGCCAATAACGCATGGCGCTGCGTGACGCCCTGCAGAGCTCTGCGCTCTGCATCGGCGCGCACTGATTGACGGGACGGCGCCACGCGCCATGCGGGCGCGTCCCCCTTCGTATGCGATGGATCGTCTCCATTTCAGATTCGACAGTTCGCGCCCCCCCCCAGGGAGCCGCGAGGTCTCGCAGGGATTTGCCGGACGACCCTCTCCGCTGGACCTCCCGGGGCCCACGGAGGTGGCGACAGTTGCGCAGTTTCCAGCCCCACAGGGTGCCGCGAGGTCTCGCAGGGACCCGCGCGACTGCCCACTCCGCAGGAACCATGAGCCCACGGGAGCCGCGACGGTCGCGCAGTTCGCAGGCTTCCAGGGGGCCGCGAGGTGCGGCAGGGATCCGCGTGACGACCCACTCCGCTAGACCTCCCGGAGCTGACGGAGGTGGCGGCAGGTGTGTTTTTCCCCCACGGAGCCGCGAGGTCTCGGAGAAACTGCGCACTTCGCAGCCCCCCATGGAGCCGCGAGGCTTCACAGGGACGCGCGTGACTAACCATTCCGTTGGGCTTCCCAGGAGCCCGCGGGGAGAGAGAGAGAGAGAGAGAGAGGTGTAATTGCGGAGGGGAGGGGAAGACGTAGAGAGGGAGAGGAAGGAGGGATAGGGGAAAGGGAATGAGAGGAGGGAGGGAGAGGGAGGGAGAAAACAAGATATGATGATGACGATGTGGATGATGATAATTATGATGATGATGTTGATGATGAAGCTGATGATGATGGTGATGATGATGATGATGATGATGCTGATGCTGATGTTGATCATGATTATGATGATGATGCTGATGATGATGATGCTGATGCTGATGCTGATGCTGATGATGATGCTGATAATGTTGATGATGCTGAGGATGATGATGCTGATGATGATGCTGATGATGATGTTGATGCTGATGTTGATGCTGATGCTGATGATGATGGTGACGATGATGCTGATGATGAATATTATGATGCTGATGATGATTATGATGATGACGATGATGATGATGATGCTGATGATGATGATGATGATGATGATGATGATGACGATGATGATGATGATGATGATGATGATGATGATGGTGGTGGTGGTGGTGATGATGATGATGATGATGATGCTGCTGATGATGATGATGATGCTGATGATGATGATGATGATGATGATGATGATGATGACCAGGATGACCACGAGGAGGAGGAGGAGGAAGAGGAGGAGGAGGAGGAGGAGGAGGAGGAGGATCGGGGGCAGAGGGAGGAGAGGAGGAACGGGAGGGAGGGAGGGATGGATGGGGGGAGAGGGATGGATGGGGGAGAGGGAGGGGAAGGAAGGACGGGAGGGAGAGGAGGAACGGATAGGCGAGGGGGGGCGCAGAGCGCAGGAGGGGGGTGCAGAGGCAGAGCGAGGAGGGTGAGGGGAGGCCAGCAGTTCTGGCCGAAGAGCGCCGAGGCTGCACCGAGGCACCCAGACCTCCAGCGCCTTGACGAGCTCAACGCCGTTGTCCCGAGGGCTCACCACCCACCAAACCACCCCAACCCAACCCGAAGGCCCAGATTTATCCTCGATTTCCAGTGAGGGGGGGTCGGGGAACATTGAAAAAACACACGGAATCCGTACCCCCCCCCACCCGAAATTCGGGTCAAATTCGGGTCTTCGGGTTGGGTTGGGGTGGTTTGGTAGGTAGTCAAGGGCGCTGTTCGCATGGACGTGCGGGCTTTCAGGATGTTTGAGGCGTTCCCCCAAAAAGAGCCTCGCCTTCGAGGACAGAAGGAGGCGTCATCTCTTCCTCGGCGGAAGGGCGGCAGAAGACCGGCGGAAGTAAAACCGAGCCGCCTCCGCCGGCGGAAGCTGGCGGAAGGGAGGCGGAAGCCCAGGGAAGCAGAAGTCTACTTCCCAAGAGGTGATTTTTGGTTTCAGGGTTTCCGGAATCGGCCATGTGGGCCCACGTCCACGTGCGACGCAGGTCGTATGACAGTGGCTGGTGGCAATGGCGGGCAGCCCTGGTCATGCAACCTCAGGGCCCTTGAGCAGGGGCAAGTCTGGGCCCCTGGCGAAGAGCCAGACGTGACGCTCGACGTTGCAGCCCACGGGGCCCTCGAGCAACGCTGTCGTCCCCGACTGCGCAGTGGCCCCAGAAGCAGCTCGGCTTCCTGGATGCCGAGGCTGACGAAATGCCTCCACAGGGCAGCAGCACACGCGACCCTGGGAGCGGCGGCGGCGCCGACGGCGAGGGCAACAGCGTCGAGGACGACGGCGAGGACGACGGCAATGACAACGACAGCGACGACGACGACGACGACGACGACGACGACGACGACGACGACGACAACGACGATGACGCCGGCGGCGGACGGGCTGGCGGGCCCGGGCGCCCGTCGCGTGCACGCGCGCGGACGCGCTCTTTCGCGAGGCTCGGCGCGCGCGCACTCGGCTCGGCCGGCGCCACTGCCGCCGGCCAGCCGCCCGCCTCCCTCCTCCCGCCTCGTCCTCAGCCTGAGCTCCTCCTCGTCCTCCCTCCCCTCCTCCACCCCCGCCTCCTCCACCTCGTCGTTCGACGGTCGCTTCCTCCTCCACCCTCCCTCCTCCGCCTCATCCGACTTTTCCTTTTCCTCCTCCTCTTTCCTCTCCCTCCCCGTCCTCTTTCCTCCCAGTCCCTTCCATGTCCCTCCAATCCGTTCTTCTTCTCGTGCGCCTCCTCCTCCTCCTCCTCCTCCTCCTCCTCCTCCTCCTCCACCTCCCCGTCCTCCCGCCGTCTTTCCACCGCCGACGCCCGCAATTTGCTTCACATCGGGAGTTATCGCCCGCCTTCGGGTCCTTGAATTGAAGCCCTCGCGGATCGATCCGGCTCGAGTAGCGCCAGGAAGATGGGATTTTGGGCATTGCTCGTGATCATCTACGATCGTGTTTGTTGTCGTACCCTGGGAGCCTGGGGTCCGCCTCCTCCTCGCGGAGAGGAGGAGGGGGGAAGGGAGCAGGAGGAGCGCAGGAGTTCTCAGCTTCCCCGTCCTCCTTGCATCCTCCTCTTCCTCTTCTTCCTCCCTCCTCTTCTTCCTCCTCCTCCTCCTCCTCCTCCTCCTCCTCCTACCCAGGCCTATCCTCCTGCTCCTCCTCCTCCTCCTCCTCCTCCTCCTCCTCCTCATCTTCCTCCTCATCCTCCTCCTCCTCGTACCCAAACCTATCCTCCTCCTCCTCCTCCTCCTCCTCCTCCTCCTCGAATCCTCCCCCTCCTCCTGGCCAGGCTGCCTCGGGCGCCTGCCCGCCCCCGTGGCTCTCGGGGGCGCGCCCGCGCCCTCTCCCTCTCTCCCTGTCCTCCCCCCTCCGACCCCCCTCGCTGCCTCTACCTCTCCCTGCTCGCGCCGTCCCTCTCTCCTCTCTCCTCGTGCTCCCCCCTCCCCTTGCTTGCCCTCTCCCCTCGCTTTGTTCCCTCTCCTCGCGCCGCTCCCCCTCTCCTCGTGCTCCCTCTCTCCTTGCTTTCCCTCTCTCCTCGTTTTTGTCCCTCTCTCCTCGCGCCGCTCCCCCTCTCCTCGTGTTCCCTCTCTCCTTGCTTTCCTGCTCTCCTCGCGGTTTCCCTCTCTCCTCGCGCCGCTCCCTCTCTCTCCTCGTGTTCCCTCTCTCCTTGCTTTCCTGCTCTCCTCGCGTTTTCCCTCTCTCCTCGCGCCGCTCCCCTCTCCTCGTGTTCCCTCTCTCCCTGTGCTCCCCCTACCCGCGCGGGCCATGGGTCGTCGCCTCGCTCCCGGCATTGGACTCGGCGCCAGGGGCTGCGGGGCACCAGCGTTCACTCTTCGCTGCTGGCCGCGCGGCCCTGCGGGGACGCGCCACGAGCACGATCACCGACACACGAACGAGCACGGGCACGGGCACGAGCACGGGCACGAGCACGGCACGAGCACGGCAGCCGTGCAAGGCGAAGCTGACCATCGACACGAGCATGCGAGCGTCACTAAGTCGCTCAGCTCGCAGCCCTTGGTCGGATCGCTGTGCCCTTTTCCGATTGGTTGGCACCTGCCCGGCCGGGCATCGCGGTCACCGCCATTCGGACGGACGGCTTGACGTGGCCTTGTGGGTATCTTAGCGGCCTGGACCCCAGCTGCCTGGTCCTGATGAGGATGGTGACGACGATGCCGGCATAGGCATTGACATGCGCATCGTCGACGTGGGCATGGGCACAGGCTTGGGGCTAAGTTGGGCACAGGCATCGTCCACGCGTTGAGCCTGACGAGCCTGACCCATGGCGTGGACCAGGTGCTACCCGGCCCTGGGGGTGGAGGCCTTGCTGACGCGCTGCGTCTCCTGGGCACAACTTTCTTCAGAGCGTGAGTTACCTACCCCGCTTTCGCTTCCAGGCAAAACCAAGTCATACCATACGCCTCCTCGTCAAGCGGCCTGACCAGGACATGCTGTAGTTTGGCATCGCTTGGTATCTCTTGGAAGCGAGGGTGGTCAAAAGCGAGGTAGGTTTGTTTGCCCCCTATTTCTCGGGGGTGGACAGAGCCCCCCCTGACACGTCGCTTCGCGAACTGTCCGTTTTCGGTTCTCGAGAGGGCGCCGTAGCCGTCTTTTTCGGGGCGTTCGCCCGCCAGGTTCGGGGCCCGAGGTCGTTTTCACGAAACCACGCTTTGGTAAAGGAGGTTCTGTCCATCCATGACTAAGCGGCCACGACGATGTGGACGTGGTGGCGACCCACCCCCTGATCCTGCTGCTCAGGCCCACGATGCTTTTTAACTAGCCTGCTGGGCGTTCCCCATGCTCTTGCGTCATCCTGGAACCGTGGAGCACCCGTGCTCGAGAGGCCGCCTGCTGGTGGCGTCGATGTCCTTCTCTTCAGGAGCTTGTGTCTCATCATGGGGAGGCCTTCCCTGGAGCTGGTGCTCCTGGTGCTGGCGGTGCTCCTGAGGCACTTCCTCGTGCTGGTGGTCGGTGCTCGGCGCATGGCACTCGCGGGAGGCCGATGCCACTACCTCTGGGGAGTTTCTCCGTAAATGGCAAGATGGCATCGTGAGCCAAAGTAGCGGTGAGCAGATTGCCAGTGATGATCTTGTTCTTCTTGGTGAAGCATCCCCTGGAAGGGCTGCGTGGCGATGCGGGTACTGTGGGTGATTTGGTGGAATGCGACCTGGAGGAGCGGATTGTCCCGAGGTGGCGTTACCTGGTGGAGGGGGTGTTCGTGGAGTTCTCATGAGTTCTCCCCAGGAGCGCGGACCTTCCTAGCGAAGCCGGTCTTGGCGGATTGCTCCATGGAGTGGTACATGGTGGTGCGGATCCTCCTGGTGAGCTCTCTCATTGTGGGGTGGATGTTTGCGGGAGTTTACCTGGAGGTGCAGATCGTGTTGGTGAAGGGGTCCTTGAAGGTCTACCTGATGCTGCGGATCTGCCGGGTGGCGTATTTCCTGGCCGTGTAGAGGTTTGTGCTATTTGGTGGCGTGGATCTCCATGGCGAAGTGTCAGGTGGTGCCCCTTTTCGTTGGATATCGACGCTCGAATTCCCCTTGGGTTCGTGATCCTGGGCAAGCTGGTGCTGGAAAGCCCACCGTGATGACGAACATTATTGGACTGGATAGGCCACTTGTGTTAGATGGTGCCCATAACAGTGACGTTGGTGAGGGAGGCACCCATGATATTGTCGGGCCTGCTGCTGGGACGGCTCAGAAGCGGAAGGGGACCACGATGTTCAAGACCATGGACCGCCATAAGATTTCCGATAGTGGTGCCCATGAGCGTATCAACGGTGATCGTAAGAGTATGGGGCGGAAAATGTTCCACCAAGACGGTGGCAGTCCTCCTGATGTTGGTGGGGCTACGCCTGGGTTTTCGAGCGGGCCTGCAGCTCCTGGTCCTGGTCGCGTGGTTGCGGGGGCTTCTCGGATTCGCCCTGGGATGCAGCAGCTGGTGGAAACAGTCGGACTGGGGTATGAGATCGAGGTCGGCTCGGCGAGGGTACCCTAAGTTTCTTCGTGATTGTTGGATGTTCTTGTGCATCCTGGGGAGGGTACCCGTGGATGTTTTGTCTGTTTGGGCCGGCGGAGGGTCTCGTTTTTTTCATGGATGTCATCATGTCCTCGATTCGATTGTAGCTGCGGCCTGCCATGTCGTCCTTCGCGGGTGCGGTTGCTGTCATCGGTTTTCACTTGCCCGCTGCGGGCATGTACTTGCTTTGTGTTGACCTCCTCCGCGGCTGGTTCACATCCCCTAAAGGGGTCCCTGGCGCGCTTCGGATGCGCCCCTCCCTCCTCCCTTGGAGCAAAGACCTCCTCCTGCTCCTCGTCGTCGTATTCCTCCTCCTTTTCCTCCTCCTCCCCTCCTCGCCTCCTCCTCCTCCTTACTCTCCTCCTCCGTTTTTGGCTCAAAGCGGCACTGCAATTTGCTTTCACGTCCAAGCATGTCGGCCCAGTCATTCGCGCCCCTGGCTGCCCCGGGTTTGGCGCCACACCAGCTTGTCAGCGAACTTCACGGGACGCCGATGCGCACCTTCGGCGTTTGCGCGACGGTACGTTTTGAGGGGATCGTTCAAGCTGCGCGCGAACTTCATCGTCAATGGCGGATCTCCAACAGCATGAGGAACAAGCTGATCAGGCTCGACGGCGCTTACTTCCATATTCGTCACATCACGGTTGCCTTCACTCACGACTGTCGCGACAGTGTGCTCAAGGAATTGGATGGTTCCAGTCGGGCAGCATCACGCTGCGCGCAGTACCTCGGGCGAGCTTGCGATGTTTCGAGTGGCATTGACGTGCCTCCCGATGCCCAAGCCTTCCCGGACACCATCGCGGGGGACATCGACACGTGCGGCACAGCAACCCAGGAGTCCTACATTGGCGACGGGGTCGATGCCAGCTCGCCCACGGCAGACTCGATCCCTCCAGGTGCCTTCTCCCAGTATGCGGTGGCTGCTGTTGCCGAGGCTCCCCACATGAGTCCGTTGGTGTTCGAACTACGGCACCGCCTCGGCCCAGGAAGTGCCTGGTCACTGGGCGCGCTGCCCAGACCATCGCGGCCGAGACCCCAGCTCTGGAGGCGAAGCAGGTCGGGGGCCGCTGCGAGGGTGCAGCCGCGGAGCCTTCTCAGCCTGAAGACGCGCATGCTGAGTCTCACGATGACGCCGGTGCGGGCGCGGCCCCTGCCCTCAGAGGTGGCCTCCCTGGCGAGCTTCAACGCGAGGCCGCCTCCAACCGGAAGCTGACGCAGGGGAAGAAGAGCAGGAAGAAACCCAACGGGGGCGGAGCTGGAATCAGAGACGCCACAGGCCGCTGTTTCGGCGGCCTCTGGGCCAGCCGCTGGCGGGGAGGATCCCCCGGACGCGTCGGCGGCAGTCTCCCCAGAGGAGCTCCAGACGTTCATCTCGCAGATGCGCAGTGAGCTCAGTGTCTCCCGCACCCCGCCGACGCGATTAGAGCGTTGGCGCCGGCGGTCCTGCCGCGAGCGCGGCCTTGCTTCCTCTTCCGCCTCCTCCTCTTTCTCCTCCTCCTCCTCCTCCTCGTCCTCCTCGTCCTCCTCCTCCTCGTCCTCCTCGTCCTCCTCGTCCTCCTCCTCCTCCTCCTCCTCCTCCTCCTCCTCCTCCTCCTCCTCCTCTACGCCAGCGTTTCCAGCTGCGGGTGAGGAATAAGATGCGGTTCAAATGCAACCGGTTCTCGCTGATGTTTTCCCGTCGTTTGGTCGCGTTCGCTGCTTTTGCTTGCCTCTTCTTTCGGGGTGTGGCTTGTCGCTGGCCCACTGTGGGATGCCGCCCCCCACAGCGGTGACAGAAAGTTCTCCTCCTCTCCTCCTCATCATCATTTTCCTCCCCTCCTCCTTCCTCGCCCCCCCCCCGTCACCTGCGCCACCGGGCCCCTTTCCACATGAAAAAAGCGGGTTGCAGCCCGATCGTCACTTCGTCCGCGCTCGTCCGAGGGTCGCGGGCAACCACGATGTTCGCCGGGGGCGGGCGGGAGACAGACTTTTGAACGTTGTCGCCTGGTTTGCCCCGCTCGCCCCCGCTCTCCCTCCTCCTCCTCCTCCCTCCTCCTCCTCCTCCTCCTCCTCCTCCTCCTCCTCCTCCTCCTCTCCTCCTCCTCTCTCCTCCCTCTCTTCCTCCCCTCCTCCTCCTCCTCCTCCTCCTCCTCCTCCTCCTCCTCCTCCTCCTCCTCCTCCTCCTCTTCTGCCTCCTCCTCTTCCGCCTCCTCCTCCTCCGCCTCCTCCTCCTTCCCTTCCGCCCCCGCGCACGCCTGGCCATGCCGCCGAAGAGGGGGCCCAAGAAGCCCAGTGGCAGGCCGCCCGGCATCGGTGTCGTCGTCGTCGTCGTCGTCGTCGTCGTCGTCGTCGTCGTCGTCGTCGTCGTCGTCGTCGTCGTGGTCGTAGTCGTCCTCGTCCTCGTCCTCGTCCTCGTCCTCGTCGTCGTCGTCGTCGTCGTCGTCGTCGTCCTCGTCCTCGTCGTCGTCGTCGTCGTCGTCGTCGTCGTCCTCGTCGTCGTCGTCGTCGTCGTCGTCCTCCAGGCAGGTCCAGTCACTTCGCGTGGGTTGATTTTGTCAACCCGCGGGCCCTGGATCCTGAGGTCTGGGCGACGCGCTTGCTCCGCGGACGAAAGCCTACCGATGCCGCTGACCCTCCGTCGCTGCCGCCCGCGGCCAGAGCCGCCTCGACGCCCCGGCCGACACGCCGCCCGGGAGAGGTCCCGGGCGCTCCCGCCCTGCCAAGGGGCCCCTGCATGGGCCCTCGCGGGCACCGATCCAGCTCGGGGCGTGCCGCAGGAGGTTGGGGTCCGGGGCTCCCCGTCGTGATGTGCTACGAGGTTGCGACGTGCTGGACAAGCACCAACTGCCTCGCAGCCCGTGCTGCCTGGCCGGGTGCAGTCAAGCCGCATGGCAAGGATGGGCAACCTTCCTAAGGGTACCTTTGCATCTTTGCCTCCTCGGTCCACACTTGGCCACTTTCGTTGGCCGTGCCTCGCTCGAGAAGCTTCGAAATGGGCGTCCAAGGCCCTTGCATCCTTATCGCGAATTCTTATGATACTGGTTGACTGTAAGTACCAGCTGCCTCGCATCCGGTGCTGCCCAGCCAGGTAGACGGAACACCAAGCAGACGACGACGAACATGCAGGCGAGAGTCCTGACATCCGACGGCGGGCAAGAAATACAGCATCGTGAACAAAAACACGACCAGAGCCCCAGACCCCATCTTTCTGCCACATCTTTCGAGCCGGATTGATCCGTGAGGATTCCCTGGCCCGAAGTTGCGCAACCGCCCGATTCCGAAACATTGCGACGCGAGGATACCAGGGGCCAGCGGGACAAAGCAGGACGAAGCGTTGCGATGTTGCGTGTTTGTTAGCACCGCTCAGGCCCGCTCGACGCGGAACTCTTCCGCTTCTGACCGCTCTTTCCTCCCCTTCCCCCGCGCGGCCGCCCTCGTCTTTTTCCTTTCTCCTGCACGCCAGCCTTTTGGTTGCCCCGATTAGCTACACGCTGGAGCGGACTGCCTCTGCCTCGCCGCCGACGGAACAAGTCTGTTCGCGCCGTCGGATCTGAAGGATCCGCGGTCCCAGCGGCGCGCCGGCCCCTTCCCGCACGGGTTTGATGTGCCTCGAGCACGAAAGGGCTCCTAAAGTGGCCAGGCTGAAGCACCGTCGCCGGGATGGAGCGGGTCAGTCCGCCGGAACCCTGAGATCTTGGCGTCGCATGTCCACCCCCTCCTCCTCATCCTCTTCCTTCCCCTTCTCCTCCTGCCCCTTCTCCTCCTGCCCCTTCTCCTCCTGCCCCTCGTCCTCCTCCTCACTCCTCCTCCTCGATTCCCCCTCATTAATCCTCCTGGTTGGCCCACCTGACGGATCTGTTCGACTCCAGTTCGACCCCAGTTCGTCAGGTTAGACGCAAGTTCGACGCAGGTTCGACTCAGGTCCGGCGCAAGGACAACTCGAATCGACGGGCGTTCGACGAAGCTTCGACGCACGAGTGGAGCGAGTGGCTCCAGGAAGGCCCTCAGAATGATCGGGCCGGGCGAAAGGGGGGGATTGGGAAAGGAGGGGGTACAAAATTTGCTGCATGCAGCTGGTTTCGGCCTCGCCGAGGGGCCCGTTCCTCGATACATAGCCGCCTCCGGCGCCGGGAGGCGCCGGGAAAATCAGCTGCGTGAGCTGATTCTCACCCCCCCCCCTTTGCTATCCCCCCCTTTCGCCCGACCCGAAATGAGCATCCGAGTTCCGTCTGCCCGAAGCCCGAGATCTCGGCGCCGCATTCCTGGTGTCGAGCCGGGCGCCTCCAGGGCCTGCACGGATCGATCCGGCTCGGCACATGCAGCATAAAGGAGGAGGAGGATGAGGATGAGGAGGAGGGGGAGGAGGAGGAGGAGGAGGAGGAGGAGGAGGAGGAGGAGGAGGAAGAGGAGGAGTAGGAAGAGGAGTAGGAGGAGGGCGAGATCCCTCAGGATGTGTTCTTGTTTGCTGTGCGCCGTCGGATCTCCGTGAAGTCTGTGTGTTTCGCCTCCAGAGGCGCCCTGGGGCTTCGAGGACCTCGTGGGCCCTCCAAGGGGCCTCCTGTTTTCTCAGGACGTGTGCCTGTCTTCTGTGGATGCCTTCCTACTTTCTTGTCGCCCAGGATGCTTTCTTATTTTTTCCTCATTGCTGTGCGTCGTCGGATCTCCGTGGGGGTCCCTGGCCTCCTCCGCGGCCCGGGCCGCAGCTGTAGGCGGTGCCCCGCCCCGGCACGCGCGTGTAGTGCAGCGCGGGGGGGCCTCTCTGGCGAGCTCCGCTACCCTGCAGGTCTGGCGACGGCCCACGCCCCGCCCAGCCAAGGGGCAGTCTGACTAGATGCTCGTCTTGGGGGGACCTTCCTGGGGCCCACCCAACGGATATCTTCGACTCAAGTTCGACTCGATTCGATTCAAGTTCGACTCGGGTTCGACTCGAGGTCGACTCACATCGACGGAGGCCGTTCGACGCAGCTTCGACGTACGAGTGGAGCGAGTGGCTCCAGGAAGGTCCCCAGAATGAGCATCCAAGTTTGAGGTCCTCGTCGCCTCGGCTGGAGCATCCTCGAGATCCCGGTCATGTCTGAGTGAGTGCATGCCGTCCTGGCCAAGTGAAGGGGCGCAATTACACCTCGTTTGGTCACCTCAGGCGTCCCCGAGCTTCCGATGTCTCGGTGTTTTCGACACGGCCCCTTCCTGGAAGTTCCGACTTCCGACCCTCTGCCCCGAGCTGGCTCTTCATGCCCAGTCGTGTGCGGATGGCCCAGGGGCCCAGTGGAAGCTCACGGGAAGCTGAGGAGGAGGAGGAGGAGGAGGAGGAGGAGGAAGAGGGATGAGGAGGAGGAGGAGGAAGAGGAGGAGGCAGAAGGGGAGGAGGAGGAGGAGGAGGAGGAGGAGGAGGGAGGAGGAGGGAGGAGGAGGGAGGAGGAGGGAGGAGGAGGAGGAGGAGGAGGAGGAGGAGAAGAAGCAGAAGAAGAAGAAGAGGAGGAGGAGGAGGAGGAGGAGGAGGAGGAGAAGGACCGGTGTAATCCCAAGTGGCTCCAATGGTGTTGAAGTAAACCATCCCTCCAGGCTCCCTCTTCACAGGCTCCTGCAACGGGTCATTTCCACTGAGAGAACTGCCTCGTTCGAAGACAACCGTTCGAAGACCCTGAAGCATGCCAGAACATTGTTCGCGGGATTCCAACGCCACGGATCAACTTGAGCGTACCAGAACGCCATTCCTGGGATTTCAACACCGCGAATCAATGCAATTGCTGCTGAACCCGTCCAAAACACCATCTCTGGCACGCTGATCATGGGACCCCGTGAAACTCCTGCATCTTGTTCAAACGAATGCGCGCGGCGCTAAAGCGAGAACGCAATGTTGAAAAGGAACCGCCCTCACTCCGTGAAACGGCGCTCAGGCGGGAGCCACATTTTGAAAACGGGTCGCCCTCAATCCGTGAAGTTCTTGAGTGTTTAAACAACGAATGTGCGCGGCGCTAAAACGAGAGCCACATGTTGAAAACCAGCCGCCCTCAATCCGTGGAGCTCGTGCAATACGTATGGTTTAACCAGTGTGCGCGGCGCTAGGCTAAGGCGAGAACCACAGTGTGAGACCGGGTCGCCCTCAATCCGGGAAATTCCTGCAAAGTTTTGAAACGAATGTGCTCGGCACTACAGCGAGAGCTAATTCTTGAGAACCACCCACCCTCCATCTGTGAAGCTGTTGCCAAGTTTTGACCTTCAGGGTCATAAGGGGTGAGGAGACCTCAGGCGAAACGCCCAGCCCGACCTGAAAACTGGCCTCGGAGTGCGACAGGGAGAAGTTATTTACTATGAGGAAAAGGAAAGGAGGAGGAGGAGGAGGAGGAGGAGAAGGAGGAGGAGGAGGAGGATGAGGACGAGGACGAGGAGGACGAGGAGGACGAGGAGGACGAGGAGGACGAGGAGGAGGACGAGGAGGAGGAGGAGGAGGAGGAGGAGGAGGAGGAGGAGATGGAGGTGGAGGAAGGAGGAGGAGGAGGAGGAGGAGGAGGAAGAGGAGGAGGGAGGAGGAGTGGATGTGGAATGCGGAGACGGAGGGCACATAGGGGAAAGAGGGAGGCAGGAGGGAAAGGGGGGAAGGGAGTGCTGGCGGGGCGCCCAGCGGCAAGAGGCCGCCCCCCCACCGCCCCCCCCACCCCACACCCAGCGGCCTGAGGCGGCGAAAGAAGGCGGGGGACGAGGAGGCAGCCTTGGACACGCGCAGGCGTCAGGGGCAACGCTCGGGAGGGGACGCGGCCTGGAACTCTGGCTCAGCGTGTCGCTCCGCTGGTACGGGCCCGTCGCGGCTCGGCGCGACACGCTATCCACGTCCAGGCGTCGAAGCCCTTTTCCCAGCCTCCCGCCCCGCGGAGTGGAGCGACACGCTGTCCACTCGCAAGGCATAGCGGCATAGCGTGTCGCCGGGGCCGCCGCTGCGACACGCTATCCAAAAGTTCATGCCCGCAGGCGCAAGGGGGGGCGCATCGATCCCAAATCAATCATTCATCGCTGATGGGGGCCGGCAGCCCGCCCCGCTCAGGACAGGAACGTGCGGAGTCGCTATCGAGGGCCTGTCGCCGATCTCTCGGCGAAGTTTCGCCGATTTCAGCTCGATGTTTCCCCCCCCTGCGCTGGCTACCCCCTGTCGTTGCCCCTCAAGGTGGTTGGAGGTGGACTTCCAGGCGAACAGGGCTCTGGAGCAACGGCCATATCCATTACCTACGCTTTGACGGGCTGGATGGCCAGAAATCGAGGATCCAAGTTTCTCATCGTCCTCGGCGTGTGGAAGCAGTTTTGGGCTCCCTGGACTGTCAAACATCGATCTGGGATGAAACACTTCGCCCAGATAGAATCCGCGATGAGACCGAGGACCGAATGGGAGAGGATTTTTCGTCGAACCTGCACATATCCATGCCCCGGCGGTCTGGGTGCCGAGGCGAGATCCCATAGTGATGTTTCGCGCGGAGCCCCCGCGTACAGCCGGCCTGTATCCATGGGGTCGCGGCCGAGGAGTCCGGGCGGCGAGGCCGCGGAGAAGGACTTCCCAGCGGGCATCGAGGATCGAGAAACTCCATGGATCCATGGCTGGCCAAGGGGGGTGTGGTGTCTAGGGGGGTGATATTCAGAGCGTGAACTAAACTACCTACCCCGCTTTCGCTTCTGAGCAAAACCAAGTCATGCCACGCGCCTCCTCGTCAAGCGGCCTGGCCAGTACAGGCCGTAGTTTGGTATCGCTTGGTATCTCTTGGAAGCGAGGGTGGTCAAAAGCGAGGTAGGTTTGTTTGCGCGGACCTCCTTTTGGGTTACGTCGGGCCCGTCCATCCACAGGAGGAATCTCCAAAAATGATAAAACAAATAGTCTGGGGACGCTGTTTGGCGCATGTGTAAACCATGTGGAAGTATTTCTGACTATTTCCAATTTGTCGTCCAAAGTCCCCCTGTAGGAGGACAGGCCCGACTTGAACTTTGGGGTCAGGATGGGCCCTGGATTTCGGGCCGTTCCTCGCATCTGGGGTCGGGGGGGTCTGTTCATGGCCGAGGCTCGCCGTGGTCAAAAAAACACCTCGTTTTGTATCCGGGCTTTGGAATATACGTGGTGCAGTTCGCGTGGCGCAAGCTGTGTGGTATGAGCTCTGTGGTGAGTCATGTGGTGCAACATGCGTGGTGCGAGCATTGTGGCGTCATCTATCTGGTGCAAGCTCTGCGGGGCAAGCTGCGTTGTGCAAGCTATGTGGCGTAAGCTACGTGGCACAGGCTGCCTGGTGCAAGCTACGGGGTGCACGCTACGTGGTGCTGTATAAGTGGTGCAGTTTGCGTGGTCCAGACTATGCTGTTTAAGCTCTGTTGTAAGCTATGTGGTGCAACATACGTGGTGCAAGACTTGTAGTGTCAGCTATGTTGTGCAAGCTGTGTTGGGGCAATGTGCGTGGTGCGAGCTACGTAGCGCAACCTACGTGGCGCAAGCTGCCTGATGCACGCTACGTGGCGCACGCTATGCGGTCCAGTATATGTGGTGCAGCTTGCGTCGTGCAAGCTAAGTGGTGCAAGCTTTGTTTGTTTCGCACTGACCACACACCCCACCTCAATGCGAGAGGGCGCACGGGTTGCAGGCTCCCGCGGGGGCCCACCAAGGAGCCTCATTTGAGACCAGCGCTAGCAGCGACGATCTGCCACCGCTCCAAAGACCATCGACATGAGCCTCGCACGATGGGGGGCCCCTTTCACCAGGCGGGCCCCGTACCTGCAGCAGAGGCCCAGGCCGTACCCGATGCACTGCCCGAACCGCCCCTCGTCCCTGGCCCTGGCCCCCGCCCCCCCCTGGCTCGAGCCCTGGGTCGAGGCCCCAGCCCCCCTGGCCCCGGAGCGGAGCATCCGCCCCCCCGAGCACCAGCCCCCTTCGCCCCGGAGCTCTATATTTTCGTCGTGGTTCCTTCGTTCGTGGTGGTTCGTCCCTGGCCCTGGCTCCCGCCCCCCCCTGGCTCGAGCCCTGCCCTGCTCCCCCGAGAGGGCCACCTCCCCAGCCTGGCGCCGAGCCTCGCACGGAGGGCCGGCCCCTCCCGCTCGCGGGCCTGGGCCTGCACCGCCGCCGGCCCGGCCTGCAGCACCGCCATGCGCTTGGCATGGCTCGGACGTGTACACTTTTTTCTCGGCGGGGACTATTGAGGAGCATCCTGGGTCATCCTGCGAAAATCCACGCACGAAGCCGATAAAAGCACAGGGGATGGACGTCCGAGCGACGGGGAGTGTACCTGCGCCGCTGGGAGTAGCCCTGCAGCCACAGCCACCGCATGGCGATCCGCTCGGCAGCACCGCTCTCGTCCGCGGCCGGCTCACCCACGACCACGCAGCCAGCGGCCACAGTGCCAGCCAATGCCTCACTCCCCGTAGCCGCTGCACCTCCCCATCTCGCCAGGGCACTCCCCGCACTCCGTCGCACGGGAGCTCCGCGGGCGGCACAAGGTACAGATGTCGACCTCGGCCTTGCACGCACGGCACCGCCAGCGGGAGAAGTGCAGCGCGTCTTCGGACATCCCTTCCGCCTTCCTCGCCGCCCTCCCCGCCCACGATGTCGTAGCAGACGTCGTCGTCCCGGCCGCCCTCGACGACCACCTCAAGCGCACCCACTTTGCGCTTCTGCTCTCCTGCCCGCGTCGGCCCCGCTCCACCCCCTACCGAGGGCCGCGCCTCGGGCGGCGGGGGGGCTCGGCCCTCCGCGCGGCCGCCTTGGCCGCCGCCGCCACCGCCAGCTCGCCCTCCAGGTGCGCCAGCCTGCCCCGATGGGCCCGCCAGCCGCGCTGGACGGCAGCGGCCGCGCGCCCGCGCCGCTCAGCCGCGAGCCGCTGCTGCCGCTGCTGCTGCCAGGCCGCCGTGGAGATGTCGGCCATCTTCTGGGCCAGGTCCCACGCGGTGGCCTTGGAAGGCGCCTGCCTGGAGCCACTGGCCGCAGCCCTCTCCAGCGCGCTCCGCCTGTGCAGGCGCCACCGCCACGTCGAGCACCGCGTCCTCATCGTCGACGCTCCCGCCGACGGTGCGCGCGGCGGGCGAGGTCCCCGCCTCGCCCTTCTCCTCGACGGACACCGCTTCCACGGGGGCGTCGTCGTCCTCGTCGCCGCCGTCCACGAGCGCCGCGAAGGGCGCGATGCGCCCACTGGCGCCCTCGCAGCGGCGCGACTGCTGCGCCCTGGCACAGCGCCTCGGCACTCGCCACTCTCCAGGAGCCGGCTGCGCCGCCTGAGCCACGGCCACGCCGCCCCGCGCCTCGCTCGGGGGCGCCTACGGCTGGGCCTCGCGCCGCAGCGCCTGCCCAGGCGCCTGCTCGACCTCGGGCTCCGCCACCGCCGGCCGCACGAGGGCCAGGAGCTCCCGCCCTCGGCGCGCCCCGGCCGCCGCGCGCTCATCGAGCCCAGCACGCTCCCGGCCGGCACCCCGCAGGCAGGCGCCGTGCAGGGCGATTCTCAGCACCGCCGGCGGAGCCGCCCAGCAGGCTGCCCCGCAGCTGCACCAGTGCCCCCCAGCGGGCAGCGCCCGGCCGCCAGCGAGGAGGGCCGCCGCCGCCATCGCCTCTTGCCCCAGGCGCCGGACCCAGCCATAGCGGAGCTGCCCGGCACACGGCGCCCGGCCCGGCCGCGCCCACGGCCGCCCCTCCTAGGCACCGCACGCCACCTTGTGGGAGGATCGGCCTTGAGCCAAAATGGCTACGGGCTATGTGGCGCAAGCAATGTGGTGTAAGCTACGTGGTGCAATTGATCCAACCAGTAATGATTTATCATCCGCACTGACAGTGCAGACATCCCACCCTCCCACCCGCAAGTTGTTTGGCAAAACCCGCACGGCCGCGATTGAGTTTGTGTTTGGGCGTGGGGAGCGTATCTCCACGGCCGCGCTGGCGCGCGCACGTTCGCGCGCATGGCGACCAGCTGGTTCGGGCGCAACTGGTGCGGCCGCGATGGCGCTTCACGGTGGGAACTTCCAGCGCGTCTCGAAGGCCGCGCTGGCTCGCGGGCGCTGCAGTGCGGGTCGGCGGTCCGAGGTGCCGCGAGAAGTATCATGATGACGTCGACAATGACGTCAATGCTAGTGGTGTTAACGATGGAGGTGGCGATGACGGCGATGTAGACGACAAGGCCAATGACGGCGCCGATGTTGGGGACGACGGTGACAATGATGATGTCAACGTGTCGATGAGGAAGGTTATTGTTCTGATGATGGCGGCGGTTTGCAATGACGAGAACCGCGGTGATGCGATGGCGCTGATGAAGGTGACAAGGAAGTGCATGCGCGCAGAAATCCAACACATTTGGCAGACGCGCTGCTGACAACCATGTGGTGTGTCAAATGGCCTGGCGAGTTATATTGTGAAACTGCTTCGGAAACCGAAGTCTTTGGAAGGAGTTCTGCACGCGCGCGACGCCATGCGAGCGCGTGCGGTTCGCATGGAGTGATTGAATACGGCTTTGTGCACTCGGAGCATGCCAAGTCAATGCGGATGCACCGCGTAGTGAGATGAAAACGTGGGTTCTTGACGAGAGTGCTAAAATCATTTGGATGCATGTTGATGTGAGAAGGTGGGCGCGGGCACGCTCATGATGTTTCAGCTCATGTTGTTCATGAATTGCATACGGAATTTCTTGCATCACATGTTATTGGCACAATTTCGACACGTGCGCCCGCGTCTGGAGTTTGTTGTACTTGTGTGCCAAAGTGATTCCTGCAACACGATCTTCTGACAGACGAGTGCGCGCGCATGGTACGATTTGAGACCTGTGAGATGGGGGTCAAGGATAAATTCATGTGATAGCTGTGATGGACGTCCGTTGCTGCTTGAGTTTTTTTTAAGGACCCTCAGGAGGTCCGCTTGAGTCCGGCCCCGTGGGTGTGGTAAGGCTAGTGCCACAGGCCTAGAGGTTGACAACAACACCAATGTCGGCGGTGTGCCTCCACCGAGGGAAGAAGATCCCGATCTCGGCGATGGTGGTACTATCCTGGCTCCCAAGGTGACCGAAATACGACCACCAGCACCGAGATCTGGGATCATCTTCCCCCTGTTGAGTCAAACCCCTGTGTTGGTCTAGCACCGAAATCTGGGATCGTCCTCCCCCTGTGGAGGCAGCCCCCTGTGTTGGTGTCGGTGCCCACTTTTTTCCAGGCCCATGAGAGGGGGGCCAAGGATGCTCTGATACGATAGCTAAGATGAACTACCGTTGCAGATTGATATATATATATATATATACATATATATATACATATATATATATATATATACCTCTTCCTCTATGTTTGCAAGCCCGGCGGGGGGAAAACCCGTCACCCCCCCCCCAAAAAAAAATTGGATTCCCGGGAACCTCCAGACAGGCCTCGAAGCGGCCCCCGGGCCTCGCAAGGCGTTTTGCCAAGCCTTCCCAGCACACCTAGGGCGATCAGGGGGGTCATCGGAGACGTCCCAGAGACCCCCAAGACAGCACAAGAGCGCTCCAAGAGTGACCGACGTGACCTCAAGATGGCCCAAGAGGCCTCCAGGACGGCCCCAAAGAGGCCTCCAAGAGCACTCCCAAGAAGGCCCCCCGAGGCAAAAATAATTGATTTTCTGATGGCTTTTGGTGAATTTTGGGGTTCTCCTCTTTTCGGCTTCCCGACACTCCAAGACGGCGGTCTTCTGGGCGTCCGAAGCCGCCTGGGAGGCTCCAAAATCGCCCCACAACCATCCGAAAAGGCTTCAGCCAGTCCAAGGGAGCCCCAAAGCGGCACAACACGGGTCCAAGATGGCCCTTTGAGAGCCCCATGTCGGCCCAAGATGGCCCAAAGACACCCTCCGAAGCATTCCAAATCATGACCCGTTCTTTCAGGGAGACCGCGGTTGGAGGCATGGTGGCCCGAGGAAGCCCCCGGAGGCCCTCAGAATACGCCCAGGAGGCCTCCAGAAGGCTTTAAGAAAGCCTGAAACAACTTTTGTGAGGCCCCCAGAGGCTCTCCAAGGAGGAGCCCCCGCAAAAAAGAGCTGAGAAGGATGGGGAGAATGCCCAGGGTATGGCGAAAATAAGGGAACATAAGCATGGAGGAAGGATACCGAATAACATTATTATAGCGGCGATGCCGGAAAAGGCAACAAGGAGTTATCGCTAAATTGTCGGCTTGACCTTCCTGCTATTCCGCCTGCGCACCAAGCTTCAAGGACCAAGGTGCATGGCGCGAAGCGCCACTGCAGTCTTGTGTATTATGTGTATATATATATGTATATATACATATACACATGTGTGTATGTATATATGTATATATATATATAGGTATGTAATGTGTCGTTGAGTTATTTGTTTTCACATCAAAAATGCACCTCCAGGAGGTCCGCTGAAGTCCGGGCGCGTGGGCGTGGCAGGGCCGTGGTGGCCCACGCCACCAGGGCGCCTACGAGGGCGCCCACGGGCGGACGCGCAGGCAGCACCTCGGACTATAACGCCTCCACGGCGCGGGGCTCGCCCGCGGTCGGCGCCCAACGGGGCGGACGCCAACGCCGAAGCCTCGCAGCTCCAGAGAGCGAGGGGTGAGGAAGAGGAGGAGGAGGAGGAGGAGGAGGAGGAGGAGGAGGAGGAGGAGGAGGAGGAGGAGGAGGAGGGGGAGGACGAGGAGGAGGAAGGTGAGGGGGAGGAGGAGGAGAGGAGAGGAGGAGGAGGAGGAGGAGGAGGAGGAGGAGGAGGAGGAGGAGGAGGGAGGATGGCCGTTCAAGCCCCCAAGGGGCGGGGGGGGGCGCTGGGAAATGCCTTGGTTGACCGTACCCCCCCCCCCTGAGGAGGAGGAGGAGGAGGAGGAGGAGGAGGAGAGGAGGAGGAGGAGGAGGGAGGATGGCCGTTCAAGCCCCCAAGGGGCGGGGGGGGGGGCGCTGGGAAATGCCTCTGGTTGACCGTACCCCCTCCCCCTCTCGCCGCGGAGGGCGCCCACGAGGCGAGCGCGGGCGGGCTCGGAGCGGTCGCGCGGGCGCGCGGGCGCCCGCGAGGCTCCAGTCGGGCCTGTCCCTCTACAGGAGGAAGATGCAAATTATAGTCAAAGGATAGTCTTGGGACGATTTTTGTTTGAAGTACCATTGTCGAGTATGTCATTGTATTTGTTTCGCTATGTTTCATTTGTCGTCCAGAAGCCGCCTGGAGGGGGACGGGCCCGACGTCACACGAGGCGCGGCGCAGGCGGGCGCCAACCGAAGACCCGGAATGCCCAAATTACGCCAGCAGGGAGGGGCAAGGAGAGCCTTTTTGGGGAAGGAGCAGAGGCAACTTGGCATCGCTCGGACGTGTGCATTTTGCCTTCGGCGAGGACCATCGAGGAGCATCCTTGATCATTTGGCGAAAAAAACACGCTCGAAACTGAAAACGGCACAGGGAACGGACGTCCAAGCGATGGCCAGGCAAGGAGCCCCTGGGGAAATGCACGTGCATCCTCTGGGGGAGAAGTGGCCCTGCGAGCACCTTGGGGGGGGGCACGCTCCACCCTCGTGGCCCTGCTTCTGTGGGGGCTCTCCGTCGGCTCGGCACGCGGCGTATCACGCGGAGTGCCGCGGCAGCACGCGTGTGTGTGTGTGTGTGTGTGTGTGTGTGTGTGTGTGTGTGTGTGTGTGTGTGTGTGTGTGTGTGTGTGTGTGTGTGTGTCTGTGTCTGTGTCTGTGTCTGTGTCTGTGTGTCTGTGTGTCTGTGTGTCTGTGTGTCTGTGTGTCTGTGTGTCTGTTTGCGTTTGTGTGTGTGTGTTTGTGTTTGTGTTTGTCTTTGTGTTTGTGTGTGTGCGTGTGTGTGCGTGTGTGTGTGTGTGCGTGTGTGTGTGCGGGCCCCCTTTTCGTCTCGCGAGCCAGCACGTCGCGAGCTGAGAGCAGGAACTGCGGAGAGGTAAGACGCAGTCTAGGAGTCCTTTGGAAGCCCCTTTTTCGCTGCATCACAGACGGCCGTAGCAAACATTGGAGACTTGAGCGACGGGTTGGCGCATGCCTTGTTGCCACATTGTGGTTCCTTGTCTGGGTCAGTGGGTCCAGCCTTCAGCCTTCGTGAGTTGCTCGTGCAATGCAAAGACAACTTCCATGCAGTGTTAGTCTCTACTGGTCTCTGCACGCAGCAGCCGCAGTGGACCAAGTACCAGCAGCATCACTAGCACAGCACAGCACGCTTCGCATCAGCACCGACCAAATGACAGGATTATAATATTTATATATAGATACAAGACTGCAGTGGCGCTTCGCGCCATGCACCTTGGTCCTTGAAGTTTGGCATGCAGGCGGAATAGCAGGAAGGTCAAGCCGACACTTTAGCGATAACTCCTTGTTGCCTTTCCCGGCATCGCCGCTATAATAATGTTATTCGTTATCCTTCCTCCATGTTTCTTTTTCCTTATGTTCGCCATACCCTGCGCATTCTCCCCATCCTCCTCAGCTCTTTTTTGCAGAGGCTCATCCTTGGAGAGCCTCTAGGGGCCTCACAAAAGTTGTGTCAGGCTTTCTTAAGGCCTTCTGGAGGCCTCCTGGGCGTATTCTGGGGGCCTCCGGGGGCTTCCTCGGGCCACCCTGCCTCCAACCGCGGTCTCCCTGAACGACCCAATCACGATTTGGAATTCTTCGGAGGGTGTCTTTGGGCCATTTTGGGCCGCCATGGGGCTCTCTGAGGGCCATCTTGGGCCCGTGTTGTGCCGTTTTGGGGCTCTCTTGGATCGCCTGGAAGCCTTTACGGATGGTTGTGGGGCGATTCTGGAGCCTCCCAGGAGGCTTCGGACGCCCAGAAGACTGCCGTCTTGGAGCGTCGGGAAGCCGAAAAGAGGAGAACCCCACAATTCACCAAAAACCTTCAGATAATCAATAATTTTTGCCGCGGGGGCCTTGTTGGGAGTGCTCTTGGAGGCCTCCTTGGGGCCGTCCTGGCGGCCTCTTGGGCCATCTTGAGGTCACGTCGGTCACTCTTGGAGCGCTCTTGTGCTGTCTTGGGGGTCCCTGGGACGTCTCCGATGACCCCTCTGATCGCCCTAAGTGTGCTGGGAAGGCTTGGCAAAACGCCCTGCGAGGCCCGGTGGCCGCTTCGAGGCCCGTCCGGAGGGTCCCAAAGCCCCAGATCTCGGGAGTCAGTTTTTTTTTGGGGGGGGATGGGTTTCCCCCCCGCCAGGGCTTGTAAAAATATAGAAATAGGAATGCATAATATATATATATACACATATACACACATATGTATTTATATATATATATATATATATATATATATGTATGCATGTATATATATATATATATATACATATACATATACATATATGTATATGTATATATATATATATGTATAGATATAGGAGAATCGCACCAGGAAAGGACTGGAGTGGAGCTTCCAGCGAGAGCGATGCCCAGCGCATCTCGTCAGGGCTTCCGCGGGCGTGGCGTGAACACGAAGTACACGCCCGAGCAGGACGCCCGGCTGCTGGAGGCCTGCCTCGAGCGACGAAAGAAGGGGACGCAGAGGTGGAGAATCTCTCTCTGCATCGAGCAGAGCACGAGGGCGGGAAGTGCGATGTGCTCTCTGGAGGGCAACGTGCGTGCATGCATGCGTGTGTGTGTGTGCGTGTGATGCATGTGTGTGTGTGTGTGTGCGTGTGTGTGTGTGTGATTGTGTGTGTGCGTGTGAGTGTGTGTTGTGTGCGGTGTGTGTGTGTGTGTGTGTGTGTGTGCGTGTGAGTGTGTTGTGTGCGTGTGCATGTGTGCATGTGTGTGTGCGTGTGTGCGTGTGTGTGTGTGTGTGTGTGTTTGTGCGTGTGTGTGTGTGTGTGTGTGCGTGCGTGCGTGCGTGCGTGCGTGCGGGCGGGCGGGCGGGTGGGTGCGTGCGTGCGTGCGTGCGTGCGTGCGTGCGTGCGTGCGTGCGTGCGTGCGTGCGTGCGTGCGTGTGTGTGTGTGTGTGTGTGGTGTGTGAGTGTTTGTGTGTGTTGTGTGTGTGCGTATGTGTGGGTGTGCGTGTGTGTATGTGGTGTGTGTTTGTGTGTGTTGTGTGTGTGCGTGCGTGTGTGTGTGTGTGTGTGTGCGAGCGTGCGGCGGGCTTTGGGGCGCGTGCGCTCCTACTGTCGGGCTCTCGCGACAGTGACGCCACTTCGATGCAGGAGGGAGGGCGGTTGGCTTCTTTCTCGTCTCGGCCTATCGCCTTCCTTCCGCTGCCGTCGTCTGCCGACGTTGGCCGCGAGGATGCTGCGCAAACCGCTGCCGAGCTAACCGTGCGTGCCGACCCGCCTTTGCCCACGCTGCCCGCTCGGGGCTCCCGTGCCGACAGGCGTGGCTCCCCGCCCTTTCCTTCCCCGCGCGCCTGCAAAGCACAGCGTTGGTGTGGTGCCTCCCCCGTTCTGCCCACACGCCTGCTCCAGCCCATGGCATGGTGCTTCTGCCATTTGTTTCTCTTCTGCGGCACAGCGCAGTCGCCCACAGGTCATGCGACGCGTCTCTGGTGGCCACGCTCGACTGGAGAGATCCTGGCGTGTGCCGGGCCGCAGCTCCCGGCTTTCTCGCCGGCGTGCTGGGAATGTCAGTGATGTTAGCACGGGAGTTGTTAAGGGAGTATCCCCCCCGCCCCGCCTTCCTTAAAGGGGGGGGGGGACAACGCCCCCAGCGGCGAAAGATTGAGTAGTCGAGTAGTCTTTTACCCCGTCGGCTGAAGCCCTACACGCCGCCACGCTGGTCCCAGGTAGGCTGTGCTGCCCGACGGAGAAGGAGGCAGACGAGGACGAACGCGCAGGCGGGAGGCCAGGACCGGCGGGGCGGGCGGGCAGGCGGAAGAGGGGCCAGGCGGAGACAGCAGACAGGGAGCAGGAGGAAGGGAAAGCCCCCCCCCTCGTGGCGGCTGCGTCGGCTGCGTCCTATCAGGTTCGCTCAGAGTTCCGCGGCCTCCTACCAGTCGCGCGATGCGGCGACGCGTGCGTCCAGCGATCTTCGGCCGCTCAAGCAAGTATTAATTCTGCCTCCCAAGAATCCGGAAAACCCGTGAGCTGGCTGCGTGCCAGTTGCCACCACCACGCGCCGGTGCTCTTTATCTTGGCGTCCTCCCGGGCCTTCGCCCCGCTGGCGGGCCCCCCCTCGGGGCCCAGTCGCCCTCGGTGGCCCGTCCGTTCCCACGCCCGTCTGCCTCCGCCCTCTGCGCGCGCGGCCTCGGCACTCTCTTTTGACGCAGTCCTCCTGGCCTCGCCCGCGCCACCCACTAAGATTTGAGTCGGGCGTGTCCCCCTACAGGAGGGATATTCAAAAATAGTCGAAACATAGTCTGCGGACGATTCCTCTGTTATTTTCGACCAATTTTGAATAATTTTCGACTTTTTGGAATTTGTCCTCCAAAATCCGCCTGTAGGGGGACACGCCCGACCTAACACTAAGCCGGATGCTTCTCGCTGCGCGCCGACTCGTTCTTCGCTGCGCCCCCATTTGCCACGCCTGTAGGCGATCGGCGCGTTCGCGGCGGTGCCGTCGCCTCGTTGGAGGAGGGAAATGTGGGTGGGTGGGGGGGGGGGCGGCGGGGGTTGGCAGGGCGGTGGGGAAGGGTGTGTGTGTGTGTGCGTGTGCGCGCGTGTGTGTGTGTGTGAGCGTGTGTGTGTGTGTATGTGCGCGTGTGTGTGTGTGTGTGTGTGTGCGTGTGTGTGCGTGCGTGGGTGTGGGTATGTGTGAGTGTGCAGGCAGGTGCGTGCGTGTGTGTTTGCGTCCCCAGTGTTCGCAACACCATACACATGTCCGGTGCAATTGCATGCGTTTCTTGAACGGATGAATGTGGGGCCCAGTTCGACACCAGTTGCGCAATGCTGCGTTGGAATTGCGCACCATGGTCGATCTCTGACGGCCTCTATACCAGGGGTGAGCCCTGCTGCCTCCCCCCTTCCTCCCCCCACATTTTGTCCTTGCGTCCTCCTTTTTCTTCCTCGTGCATGTGCTCCGGGACACGGCGTTTTGCTCCATGGGTGGCCGGCGCTCGTCGCCTCACTGGATGTTTCTTCTTCATTGTTTCCGGTGTAGTTGTTTTCGCCACCCACGCCACAAGTTTGCGCGCCCAGCCGTGTCCACCCCTATGTACATTGTAGGATGTGAGTTGTTCTGTTTTTGCACACCCTAGTTTGTCTCGTCGTCGTCTCTCCTCTCCCCTCCTCCCTTCGTCCCCCTCGGTTGTGCTCGTGAGGGTATCTGTGCGCGTGCCGTCCACCCCTGCCGGCATACGCACGCTCGGGTTCCTTAGTTGCGATGGTTGCGTAGCCCGTCTTTCTTTTGTGCCCGTCGCCGCGCAGCGTGCGTAGCGGCAATCGCGTTTTGCAGATCAACGACGCCTACAGGGCGCAGTTCGGTGGCAAAGCTGTGTCGCCGAATTTCTGGGGATGCCATCCCGTGGGCTGTCCTTCCTCCTCCTCCTCCTCATCCTGCTTCGTTGCGACCGCTGTGTGCTTACACATACATGGCTGGTATAGCTACAACCCGTTTGGCATTTCTCCCTTCTCCTCCCTCTCCTCTTCCTCTCTCCTCCTCACTTTGTTCCCTCTCCTTTCGCATGCGGCACGTTCACTCATCTTTCAGGCCACGGTTCGGTGTACGTTTGACTTTGCTTATCGCAGCTCCAAATGTCGGGGGAACGTAAGACTCGAGTAAGCCGGAACTCGGGTTTGCCGACGTTTTTTGACGAGCGCGTCCTGGATTTTGCCGGTCCCGTTTTCGCGGGATGTTTGCAGCGGGAGCTCGCGTCAAGTTTCAGATTGGGCCTCGTCATTTTTACTATGGCCCCGTCAGGCCAACCCGAGTCCCCCGTACCCGAGTCGTACGTCTCCCCGAAAATGGTCTGGGGTCTTCTCATTGCTAATCATACGAGGGACAGACCACGGTGCAGTAACGGCCGCGTTCCCTTCCGGGGCAGACATCTGGGGGCAAGCCGCGGTGCGACGAAGGCCACCCCCACCTGCGGTCCAGGCATCTTCGGACCTGTGCGCAACAGAGGCCCGAGGTCCCCTGCGCGTCGCGTCGGCAGGGCCTCGCCTACGCACTGCATGATACAGGCGGCGACCACGCTCCCGGGCCCAGGGCTGGTCTCCACTTTTTCCAACCTCTCTCCTCCCCCGATGACCGATGGGGGTCCTTGGGGTCCTGGGGCCTGCTTTCGGCACTCTTCACGGGGCTCCGTCAGCCCTGAGATGGGCGAACACGGGCGGCGACTGCCTCAAGCCAACGCCGCGGGACCCCGAAAACAGACAAAGGGACAAGGCGTGCTCAAACCAGCCCGGATGAGTCCCAAGATGGCTCCCCGAACGACTCCAAGACTTCCTACGGCACCCCGAGAGGGCGCCCACCAGAGATCCGGTTTCTGGATCATTTTGCCATGCTCGCTGTACTAGTATTCTGAGCGGGTGGGGGGGTAAGATCACGTCAAAACGGTTACAAGAGGCACCGTGAGCAGCCCGAAACGGCCCAAGAGGGATACCAGATTGCCCTCGAGCCTCCTTTGACGACTCAAGGAAATTCTTTGAAGGAGCTCGCGACGCCGGCAAAAGTCTGCAAGATGAGTTCCGTCATGCGGGGTATATCGTTGTGCAAACTATTCCATTTCAAAGTTCACAGTGTCGCATGTTGCCATTGTTTCGTTGTGCATTGCGTTTTCATTGTGTTGCATATCATTGCATTGTGAAGCAATTGTAACGCAACACGTTGCAGCAGAGCGTCGGAAAAGCAGACAGTTCGCCCCCTCAGCGGTCGTGGAGCTTCGCGTATACACCCAGGGTTTCGAGAGCCTCCAAGATCGCTCAATGGGGACAAAAGGTTAGCCCCGTGACGTCCCCACGACGCTCACAAGGGGGTCCCCAGAGGGGCCAACAGGCCCCCGAGCGAGCCCTTCGACTGGTACTCAATGGGGGAGGGCGCTGGCAGAACGCCAGCCTGAGAGATTGGGCAAGGAGCTCATCGGGCGGCGCATCAGGACGGCTCAGGTCGTCCGGCGGATGTAGGCCGAGCACGCACCCAGTGTGTCGCGGCGTTGTCTTGATGTGTGCCAGAGCGCAGGCGCGTGCGAAGCGCCCGTGTGGCTCTATGTCTCTCTCTCTCTCTCTCTCTTTGTCTTGCTCTCTTTCTCTCTTTATATCCCTCATTCTCGTGTTCTCTCTCCCTCTCTCTTTTTTCCCTCTCTCTCTCGCTGTCTTTCTGTCTTTCTGTTGCTCGATCAGTTCCCGTCTATTTCGGCGCCTCTCGTTTGGAGAGGGGCTTGTGCGAAGCACACGATCCTGCTGTTGTCGTTCTATCTCCCCTGCTCTCCTCTCCCACTCCCACCTCGCGCCTGCCCCCTACCCCTGGCAATGCCTCCAGCGCCGCCAGGGCCAAGGTGAGGGGCGCAAAGCGCCGGCCCAAGAAATCCGCGCACGCGTCCGAAGGGTTCTGCTTATGATTTGGTTGTCCCCCTTCGATCTACGCTGACAGCCGAGTGCCTTCTGATGGGCAAAGTCCCACCGCCGCCACAATAGGTAGGATGGGGGATGAGGGAGGAAGGGGAGGTCTTCCTCCTCCTCCTCCTCCTCCTCCTCCTCCCTCCTCCTCCTCCTCCTCCTCCCCTCTCCTCACCCCTCCCCCTCCCCCTCCCCCCCTCACCTCACTCCTTCTCCTCCCCCTCCTCCTCCCTCCTCCTCCTCCTCCTCCTCCTCCTCCTCCCTGCTCCTCCTCCCTCTCCCCTCCTTCTCCTCCTCCCCCCCTCCTCCCCCTCCTCCTCCTCCTCCCCCTCCTCATCTTCCTCCTCCTCCTCTCCTCCTCCTCCTCCTCCTCCTCCCTCCTCCTCCTCCCCCTCCTCCTCCTCCCCCTCCTCCCCCTCCTCCTCCTCCTCCTCCTCCTCCTCCTACCTAATGGTGGCGGTCGTGGAAGATCGGCCCCTCGCCTCCGCCGGCACCGGAGGCGGTCCAGGCCTTCTGCGCGGAGCGCAGCCTGGACGCGGAGCAGGCCCGGCAGGCGCCCGCGCACGGCAGTGCGGGTTTGCTGTGCTTCTCTACGCCCCCAGGTTGCCAAGAGGAGGAGGAGGAGGAGGAGGAGGAGGAGGAGGAAGGAGGAGGAGGAGAGAGAGGAGGAGGAGGAGGAGAGAGAGAAGGAGGGGAGTTAGGAGGAGATTAGGAGAGGAGAGGATGAGGAGGGGGAGGAGGGGGAGAGGAGGAGGAGAGGAGAGGAGGAGGAGGAGGGGGAGGGAGGAGGGGGAGGGAGGACGGAGGTGGAGGAGGAGGAGGAGGAGGAGGAGGAGGAGGAGGAGGAGGAGGAGGAGGAGGAGGAGGAGGAGGAGGAGGAGGAGGAGGGGGGCGATAGCCAGGGAGGGGTGGACGATTATCTCGGCTGGGGCCATGGCACCTCCCAGAATCCGCGTCGCCCTTCCTGCTCGTCAAGGGGTTGGTTGGTCCCCCTCCGCCCGTGCACATTCCTCGGCACATGGTCTGCGAGCCCCCTCTTGGACGCCCCCCTCTGGGACGCCCCCGATTCTTCACGCTGGCCACTATCCGACTGCTCCTCGCCGAGTCCTGTACGGGCCGTGGTGGCAGTCGTGCGGCAGGTGGAGGCAGCAGTCCCGCAAGAAGCCCCATGCGGCAAGCAGAAGGTTGGCGAAGTAGCGAGATGCGTTGGAAAGCCCAGGGGGGCACCGACTCACGGCTGCTGAATTTTATTTCAGCATGGTGGGGGTATTTCATATGTTTCCTTACACATCCGCCTGTAGGGGGACACGCCCGACCTGAGGCTATCAGTTCGCCGGGGCCGACGCCGCAATACGCTAAGCAACAGTTCCCTATCGTAGCACTTGTCGCCACTCTCTTGCCAATGTGGCAGCTGTCCTGTGCTCTTGTGGGCCCAGCAGAGTACAACTGTCGCCACGTTCCTGTGCCCTTCCTCACCGATGCCCGATACCGCTACCATGCTCTCGTTTTCATCTTCTTGGCCCCCCTGGGAGGCCCTCGTTGCCACGGCTGGATTCGCCTCGAAATTCAAGGCAGTCTCGTGCTCTCTCTTGCTCTTTGCATTATCCTCCCTCATTTTATCCCCGCGCATGCTCCTGCCGTTTGTGCTCTGTGCTCCCAGGATGTCCCGAGGATTGTCGCACGTTGGAATGCCGCCGCGTTCTGATCCTCTCGGCCTTCCAGGACAATCACTTCCCTGCTGGCAGTCGAAAGCAGATGCCGTGTCCTTCTGTACTGGCTCCTGGTCCTCCCCTACACGCCGGTCGTTGAAAGTAGGTATTTTTGGATTCCCAGATCCCAATCTACTTCAAGCGCCTTCCTACTTCAAGAATCGACACGCTTTTGCTGTGTTTTGTTATTTCCTGGGGGGGCCTGGACCCAATCAACTTAATCCGCCTTCCTACTTCATGTTTTTACCTACTTCTTCCGACCGACGTGTACTGGCTCCTGGTCCTCCCCTGTTCCTCGGGCCAGTCGTCCATGGACAGCTGAAAACATTCGGCGGGTGCCTCCTCGTTGTGCGCTGGTCGGCCCCGCGGCAAAGAGAGAACGCAGCGACGGCGTCTGAGGCCGTTCGCTGGGCCGCGCGCCACATCTCTCATCTGTTTCTCCTCCTCCTCCCTCCTCCTCCTCCTCCTCCTCCTCCTCCTCCTCCTCCTCCTCCTCCTCCTCCTCCCTCGTCCTCCCTCCCTCCTCCTCCTCCTCCTCCTCCTCCTCCTCCTCCTCCTCCTCCTTCTCCTCATCTTTTTCTACCCCACTTCCTCTCGGGCCGGACGAAAGGGGGGGGATTGGGAAAGGGGGGGTTACGAAATTTGCTGCATGCAGCTGGTTTCGGCCTCGCCGAGGGGCCCATTCCTCGATACATGGCCGCCTCCGGCGCCGGGAGGCGCCGGGAAATCAGCTACGTGAGCTGATTCTCAAACCCCCCCCTTTGCTATCCCCCCCTTTTGCCCGACCCGATCCTCGTCCTCCTCCCCTTGTTTTCAGTTGGGTGAATGCCCGCGGTGCCAGCCGTGCGTCCCAGGCTCAGCACAGCGGGGTTCGCGCATCTGGCAAAAGGTCCAGCAACAGTCACTCCCCGTGTTTATCTTCGTTCCCGTCATCCTGTTCCTTCCCAGTCCCCTCCTCGTTCTCGTCGTCGTCGCTCTCCGCATCATCGTTACACTCCTGCCCCCTCTTCCCTGGGCACCGAAAGCAAGAATACGAAATCCTCCGCTTCCTGCCCTTCCTCCCCATCCTCCTCGTCCTCCCTCCTCATCCTCCTCATCCTCCTCCGCTTTCTGCCCTTCCTCCTTTTCCTCCTCATCTTCCTCGTCCTCCCTCATCCTGTCCTGGGCCTGCCGTCTCGGCTGCTGGGCCGATCCCTGGGCGGTGCTCGCTGCTCTGGGAGCCCCTGTCCAACAGGACGCTTGCTGTGTGGCTGCCCTCCCCCATCCTCGTCCTCCCCCCCCCCCTCGTCCTCCCTCCTCGCCCCCTCCCCCTCCCTCTCTCCCTCCTTGTCCACCCTCTCCCCATCCTCGCCCTCCCTTCCCCTCCTCGCCCTCCCTTCCCCTCCCCGTGATCTTCTTCCTGCTCCCGCTCGTCCTCCTCTCGACGCCGCTCGCGGCCCGACTCTCTCTGAAGGGCGGCCCCCACCCAGAGGGGGGCGCCGTCCAATGGAGGGAGGAGGTGCTCACCGGGGGACCTTTTGGGGGGGGGCCCTTCTCGCCTCGGGCTGCGCTTTTTGCAGCAGCCGCGCCCCGCCCGGCGAGCCTCCCGGGGGACCCCCGTCCCAGACTCGGGGCAAGAATTTCGGGAGCGGCAAAGAGTGGGGTGATGGCTATAGGGGGGGGATATCGTGGCGTGGGCCATGATATCTCTTCAGATTCCATGGCGCCTCTTTTTATTCAACTA
The DNA here is from genome assembly GCA_963575745.1 of Prorocentrum cordatum. Classification (NCBI taxonomy): domain Eukaryota; class Dinophyceae; order Prorocentrales; family Prorocentraceae; genus Prorocentrum; species Prorocentrum cordatum. Next base: position 94,564 of record CAUYUJ010015843.1, read on the forward strand.
CGTTCCTGGCTCCCCCCCTGGGCCGCGCACATGCCGCCGGCCATGATTTGCGCCCTCCCCTCTTGGACGCCCCCTTCTTGGCCGACTCCGAGAAAAGGTGCCCATACGCCACACCCTTCCCCAGTGTTCCAACTGTTGGGCCGCCTAGTTTTCCCTAGATCTCCCTAGTGTCCCCTCGTTTCCCCCAGTTTCTTTCCCCTTCCCATACCCTTACCTAGTTTTCCTGAGTTTTCGGCCCTCATCGCCACCGCCGGATTCGCCTCGAGGTCCTGATCAGGATGCACCCCGGGAGAGGTCCGAAGAGTAGCGGCATCGGTACATGTTTGTTTCCCCCCGAACGGCCGCTGGAGGCTTGCTCCACGCCCCAAAGTCTCGGGGCTCAAGAGAGGCAGGGGTTGATACAGCAAAGGTGTCAGAGCGCCGGATCTTGCAGGATCATGCGCAGCCATCCGCAAAAACAAATATGCACCGACACCCTCCAATGGATTGTTCCTGGTGGGCCTCATGGGAGGGTGGCGGTGTATAAATCAACACGGGGAGCCAGCGACTTCATACACCGCCGCCCTCTCTGGAGGTACATGCAAAGCTTGCCGGAGGGTGTCTGTGTATATATTGTCGTGGCGTAAGCCAGGGATGTATTGACCTGGGCCTGCAGGATTTTGCAGGAGCTTGCAGGATCCTGCAAAGCGCGACTGACCGGGTCTGGATTGACCCCGCTCAGTAGATCCCCAACAAACGCGATTTTCTTCAGGATGTGCAACTCCTGGGAAGTGAAGTTCAGCATCTGCGCTGGTATTTCTCTGGTCGAAGACTGGCCCACTCTGGCCTAATCCCGCCGAAGCCAGCTTAAGCCCGCTGAATCTTGCTCAATCCCAGGCTTCATGCGGCTTCACCTTGGGCCTAATCTGGCCTAGCCCAGCTCAATGACCATGCAATCGGGCTTAATAGCTTTTGTCGTCATGTTCTTTATTGCCGCAAACCAAGAATTGGCGACGGTGCCGCCTCAAACTGCCTTGGATGTCAAAGTGTTGAAGGTGGTGATCTTTGTTTTGGCGAAGGCGTCTTTGGTGAACCACCTAAGTGCCCTCGGTGCGCCATCGAGATGTGGCAAGGGGATGGCATAGTAACGCTCGCCAGCGAAAGCCTGCTTCTCGCAATTTGGAGTTCGGCGGTAGCGTCGTAAACCACTGCCCCACAGAACAGACTAAGCGAAATGTCAGAGAGTAGGAGTACTCGCGTCTTTGGTCGCAAATCATGGGGGCCTTGTATACCCTCGCAGTTCCGTCTGTAGAGTGCATGGGCGTCGACCAGCGTCTGGCACTCAGCGAGGCAGCGACAGCTTCGCGTCGAGCCAGCGTCGAGGTAGCGTCGAGTCAGCGTCGATCGGCGTCGATTCGCGAGCCAACAAGCTGGTACGTTTTCGAGGCTCCCGTGAGTTGCCGCAGAAGCTTCCTTCTCCCGGCGGCGAGCGAGGGGTGGAAGCGAGAAGCAGAAGGCTTCCTCGGAAGGTTCGGAGGCCCCCCCCGGCCTACTAAGAAGTTTGTTAAGCCTTCCCCGAAGACACCAACAAAACACTTCTCAGAAGGCGCGAGGACTTCGGAGAAGTCTCGCCGCCTTCTGAGCAGGCCTTCTCCTTCTCACTCCCCCCCTCGCCCGACGCCGACAGAAGATGGTACGCGTGTGAGGCCCACGTGAGTTGCCGCAGAAGCGTCCTCCTCGTCGTGGTCGAGCCTGCGCCTGCCGATCCTGCCCGTGGCGGCCGAGAACCTTAGGTCGGGCATGTCGTCCTACAGGCACATGTTGGACGAAACAAAACAAATGTGTGACGTACCCAACCCTTTCTATATATGGCGATTATACTCAGGACCACTCAATGCTGACTTGGCATTCTGAAGGACCCGCAGTGCGCAAGACGAGCACCCAGCAGTGGTTTCACAAAAAGCGCAGCAAGAAGAGGAACGGCACATATACAAAATGGAACACAGGGGCGTTGAAAGAAACGCGCCCAACAAGTGAACACAAGGGCCTCCAAGGAGCCCACGAAAGTGGCGACAGTTGCGCAGATCGCAAGCCCCCCAGGGGGCGGCGAGGTCCCGAGGTGGTCCGCGTGGGACGTACCTCCGCTGGGCCACCCAGGAGCCCACGAAAGTTGCCCAGTTGCACAGATCGCAAGCCCCCCAGGGGGCGGCGAGGTCCCGAGGTGGTCCGCGTGGGACGTACCCCCGCTGGGCCTCCCAGGAGCCCAGGAAAGTGGCGACAGTTGCGCAGGTCGCAGACGGCACGAGAGAAGAGGAGAAGGGAACACAGGAAACTTGAGAGAAGGAGGAGGGGAGGAGAGGGGAGGAGGAGGAGGAGGAGGAGGAGGAGGAGGAGGAGGAGGACGGGGCGACCACACTGCTCTATTCAAAACGAGTACCCAACCATAGGAGGGTTGGGAACAGAACCAAACATATCCAACACATTCCCGAACATAGCGAAAAACAGACCAAACATCACCAAACATAACGAACAACAAGACAAATCCTCAAACATGCTCCAGCAATCGCCCCCAGACTCTGAGGGTGGATGTTCTGCTCTCTGGACGAGCTGCCGCAGAGAAGCCTCCTCCTCGTCGTGGCCGAGCCTGCGCTGGCCGCGCCGGCGCGGCCCGCTCTGCCGCCTGCGGCGGCCGGGAACCCGCAGCGGCGGGGCCGCCTCTCCGAGAGGCGCTGCGGGCGTGCCCGCCGTCCCGCGGGGCCTCCGCGCTCGGCCGCTCTCCCCCCCCCCCGCGCGGGCGCCGCCCCTCCCCCGCCTCCTCCCGCCTCCTGCCCCTATCCGCCCTCCTCCCCCGCCGCTGCCTCCCCCTTCGCCTCCTCCTCCTCCCTTCCCTTCTTCCTCCTTCCTCTTCGCTCCTCGTCCTCCTCTTCCCTCTTCATCCCTTCCCTGCTTCCTCCTCTTCCTCCCTTCCCTTCTTCGCTCCTCGTCCTCCTCCTCTTCCTCCCTTCCCCCCTTCCTCCTTCCTCTTCGCGCCTCCTCCTCCTCCTCCTCCTCCTCCTCCTCCTCCTCCTCCTCCTCCTCCTCCTCCTCCTCTCTCTCCTCCTCCCTCGGCCGTGCCCCCTCATCCACCCGCGAGTCGGAGGCCGACGGTTCGCCTCTCTTCGTCCCCGCCTCGTGGCCCTGCGCCCGCTCTGGTGAGCGCGCTCCTCCGCCCCCTTCGCTTCCTCCCCTTCCTCCCTCCGGCTCCTCCTCCGTCCTGGTCCCTCACAGTGCCTCCTCCGCGTCCTCCTCCTCCTCCTGCTCCTCCTCCTCCTCTTCCTCCTCCTCCTCCTCCTCCTCCTTCTCCTCCTCCTCTTCCTCCTCCTCCTCCTCCTCCTCTGTCCTCCATGCCTCTTCCTCCACCTCCTTCCCTTCCTCCGTTGCCTCGCCCCCCTCCTGCCTGGATCTACCTCTCTTCCTCCCTCGGCGCTTCTCCCCCGGCCCTCTCTCGCCTTTCCATCGTCCCTCCCTCCCGCGTCTGCCTCCCCCTGCCGGCGCCCTTGTCTGCTCAAGGGGCCCCAGCGCTCGTTTCCGCAGTACCCGCCGGGCGGCTTGGAGAGCTGGCCTTTGGAGGAGGTTGCTGCAGCCGATGGCCTGCAACAGGAGCGCTCTGCGCGCTGCGCCCGTCGAGGGAGGACGAGCTTTCGGAGGCCGTGGGCGTGTCTTGTGGAGGCTTACACATTGTTGTTCGTTTCCAACTCTTTGACAGTTCTGTGTTTTTTTGGGGGGCAAGATCCTTTCATTTCTAATTCTTCTATCCTGGGCCTCTTCCTGGTCACTAGGGGGCCAGGAACAGTCAGAAACGAGCACGCTTAGAAATGAGCACGGATAGACATGAACGACATGTAGGTCGGGCATGCCCTCCTACAGGCGGGTGATAAAACAGAACAGCTTCAGACCAGAAGAATAGCCATGGTCAAAAGTGGTCGAAGCATCGCCCCCGGACTTCCGCACTGTTCTCGGATATCCCCCCTTGCAGAGGGACACGCCCGACTCGAGAGCAGGCGCTGGACTTCCCCTGGCGGCGCCTGCGCCGCAGATCCTGGCGCGCCCCGCGCGCCGGGGGAGAGGGGGGGGCCAAGGCCTCCCCCAAGGAGCCCGCTCGGACCTGCTGAAGTTGACGTCGATGTGGCTCGTCACTCGAATGCTTGGCATCGCTCGGACGTGTGCATTTTTTCTCTGCTGGGGCCATCGAGGAGCATCCTTGATCATTTGGCGAAAGAACCACGCACGAAACCGAACAAAAACACAGGGAATGAATGTCCGAGCGATGGCCCGCCTCGGACCTGCTAAAGTTGACGCCGATGCAGCTCGTCACTCGAGTGTGCCCCCCCCCTTGCCGAGGTCTGGGCCTCCCAGAGGGGGTCGGAGCAGAGGGGGGTCGGAGGCTCGCGCCGCATCGCCGGTGCGTCGCCGCTGCGGCTCGAGGTGGAGCCCCCGAGTGGCTTCACGTCGGCCTCGCCGAGGCATCGCCGACGTCGACGGTGCATCGCTGGTGCACCGCCGATGCGGCGCGGTCCTCTGACCCCACCTGCTCCGACCCCGTCTAGGAGTAAGTCGGGCCTGTCCCCCTCTACAGGAGGAACATTCCAAAAGAGTAAAGCATAGTTTGGGGACGATTCGTGTTTACCACTTTTGAATATGCTCAGGGTATGTCTGGGCTATTTGCTTCTTGTGCCCAGAATCCGCCTGTAGGGGGACAGGCCCCACTTCAATCTAGGAGTCGGGGGTGGACAGAACCCCCAACAGTGACACGTCGATTAGTGAATTGTCCGTTTTCGGTTCTCGGGAGGCGCCGTGGCCGTTATTTTCCAGGCTTGCGCCCGCCATGTTTGGGCCTCAGGTCGTTTTCACTAAACCACGTTTTACTAAAGGGGGATCTGTCCATCCCCGAAGGAGGCCTCTACGAGACGCGCAGCGTCCGGACAGCTCGCCTTCGAGGCACTGGAAGGGCTGCCCCCCGTCCCTATAGGCCGAGGGCCGGCGGGAGAGCATGCGGGAGCAAAGGCGGCGGCGGCCCCGTCGCCGGAGGGCGGCGGACTGCCGACGGGGGCACGAGTTGCTTGCTCCACGCGATGCCGGATCTTCTCGGGCATGACGCGTAATCGGGGGACGCAATCTATACATATCCACTGCTCCCTGGCCAGGCCCATCCTGAACCCAGGAGCTGTGTATACGCCCTCCTGGCCAAACCAGGAGGGCGTGGCGTATACACAGCTGCTGTGTTCAGGATGGGCCTGGCCAGGGAGCAGTGGATATGTATAGATTGCGTCGCCCTACGTAAGTCGGGAGTGTCCCTCTCAAGGAGGAATTTCCAAAAATAGTGAAGGAATAGTCTGGGGACGATGTGTGGACCGTGTCTGACCATGTCTTGGGTAGTTGTGTGTTTCTTGCATGTTTCGTCCAGAATCCCCATGTGGGGGACAGGCCCGACCGAAAGTTACTTTCCCCACGCGATGCCAGATTTTCTCAGGCATTACGCGAACGCCCATCCGGATGCCAAGACGATTGTGGGGGAAACGTGAGACTCGAGTACGCCGGAACTCGGGCTTGCCGACGCTCTCTGACGAGCGCGTCCGGGATTTTGACGGTCAAGGTTTCGTGGGATGTTCGCTGCGGGAGCTCGCGTCAAAGTTCAGACCCGGGCTCGTCGTGTTCATGATGGCCCTTCCAGGCCAACCCGGGTCCCCCGAACTTGAGTCTTACGTGTCCCCAAGATCGAGGAGATCTGCATCGGTTCACTCGGCGTCGGCATCCAAATGCCCCAGTCTGATCGGTGTGCGTCTCGCCAGATGCATGCGGTTGTTTCTGGACGTCGGTTGGCTATCCCGCCAGGGTGCCATCGGAATGCGGTGCCGTGCGGCACGTGGAGTGCCCCCCTGTCAGTTTTCTCCAGAGGGCGCTTTGCTACAGGGGGGTTTTGTCCACCCCCCTTGGCATCGCTCGGACGTGTGCACCTTTCCCTTCGGCGAGGACCATCGAGGAGCATCCTTGATCGTTTGGCGAAAAAAAACACGCACGAGACCGAGAAAAAACACAGGGAATGGACGTCCGAGCGATGGCGAGCCCCCGGCCTCCACGAGCTCGGGAGCAGGTGCCCGTCGTCGGGCCCGCGCCTCCTCCCTCGGACGGTCCTCCATTTCCCTCTCTCGAGTTCCCTCCCCGCACTCCCAGACCTCCCGACGCCTGGGAAGGTCGAGGCGGGGCTATTCTTCCCCATGTTTGGAGGGGGCCGTCTCTGGGCCGCCTCCCCTGCCAGCCTGGAACATATCCCTATCCCTATGCTGGGCATCTCCTCATCACGATGCCAATCTCAGGGATTCCCTCATCTTTTGAGGGCGCATCCCTAAGATTGTCATCGCATTTTGGCGTGTCAATCTTAGGGATAGGGATAGGTTCGAGGCTGGTAACTCTCCCCCTGCGGTAGGTTCGTGTCGCGTCGACGAGGCGGCGACCCCGGCGCGGGCTTTCGAGGCTGTGGGCCCCCAGCCATCGGCCAGCAGGGAGCGCTCTGGCCCGCCGAGAAGCCGCCGACCGTGCAGGGTCGAGCGATCCGCGCGGGGTCGGAGCCCAACGCGCCGAAGCCGTCGCGGCACGGACCTGCCGCATGTCTTCCACCTTGTCCTTCTGCCCGTGCTCTCACAGGGTAGCGAGCCCCTCTCTTGCGGGGCCACCGCGGAGCTCGCCCCATTGGAGCTTCGGGGCGTGCCCCCTGTGCCGGCCCTGGTGAGAAGCCAGGGCTGCTGCACCACCGAATCGGAGGGGATTCTGCGGACGCGCCGCAAGGCACCAGTCCAGGTGAGTCGACGTTCACCCCCTTTTATGCGGATGTCCTATCCTGTCTACCCGTGCTTCCCCCTTCTTCGGCACAAACGAAATGGGTACGGAAAGAATGGGTACAATGCCCAACAGCAGTTCCTGCTCATTTTGAACAGGACTCGCTGTCCGCGCCGCCGCGGCTGTGTCCGTTTGAGGCAGAAGGCCGCCTGCCCACCAGCGGCCGCTGTTGGTTTGGAATGACACTTCTTGTTGGGCATTGTGCCTATTTTTTCCGTACCCATTTCGGGCGTCCAAATTTTTGGGGGACAGCCCAGGAGATGCACCGTCGACCCCTCCCATCGCCCCTTCCTCGCCGACGCGAGCCCGACAACAAGCCCCGCCCGGGGAAGCATCGGGGGAGGACGCCTCGCCGATCTCTCGGCGACGGATATCGCCGATGTCTGGGCCGATGCTTCCCCTCCCCTGAGCTGCTACACCCCCTATCATATCATCCCTGTCCTGCCCTCTGTCGCATCCCCTCCCCCCCTGCTCTCCGAGCTCGCTGCTCCTCTTCCCCCTCCTCCTCCTCCTCCTCCTCCTCCTCCTCCTCCTCCGCCTCCTCCTCCTCGTCCTCCTCCTCCTCAACCTCCTCCTCCTCCTCCTCCTCCTCCTCCTCCTCCTCCTCCTCCTCAACCTCCTCCTCCTCCTCCTCCTCCTCCTCCTCCCTGCGCTCGTATCGCCTCCCCGCTCTCCTGTGCTCGCCCTTCCTCCCTCCCCCCCCCCGCCCTCTCCTCCGCCCAGCCCGCCCTCCCGGCGCCCATCCCCTGCCGCTCGTCCTCGTCCCTCCGCCCTGGTTCCAGTGGGAGCCCATGCCAAGTCTTCGCAGGAGGGACGATAGTCGGGAGGGGAAAAACACTTCTTTGTTTGGCCGGCGGGTCGAGAGCGGGCCTCTTCCGGTTGGGAGCTAGGCGGGGCGCGCGAAGCACTAATTGGGGACACAGCGGAGGGGAAAAACACACAGACACAATTAATCGTCTACTCCCAGGAAAATACGGCAAACTATGGGAAGTGGGGGGGAAGACAAAAGCCCAGAAAATATAAGAAGACATGGGGAATCCTCTTACTTGTGTGTATTTCTGTGTGTGTCCCAGGGCCCCTTCAAA
>CAUYUJ010015843.1:107500-126346 GCA_963575745.1 Prorocentrum cordatum
CGGATTTCTTGGATCGGCGTTGACCCCCCCTGCCAGCGCCTCCGGGACCACCCCTGGCGCGCTCGGCGCGCCAGAGAGGGGGGTCCAGCGCCGACCCACATTCGCGCGGAGCTCAGAGAATTGTTTTTACCTAACAGCGAAGACTGATAGGTTTCTAGTGGGATCAAAAGAGAGCAGCAGATCACTCCACAGGGGGGTCCGGGCAGGTGTTGGGAGTTGCCGGGCGGCAGGTGCCGGGCTCGTTTTTCACCAACAGTCACACACTTCGTGCTCTTCGACTTCCCAGAACTCCATTCCCAGGCCACATTCTCAATACCCGGATGCAACAGTCACACACTTCGTGCTCTTCGAGATCCCAGAACGCCATTCCCGGGCCACATTTAGAATAACCGGATGCAACAGTCACACACTTCGTGCTCTTCGACATCCCAGAACGCCATTCCCGGGCCACATTCTGGAGGGCCGTATGCAACAGTCACACACATCGTGCTCTTCGAGTTCCCAGAACTCCATTCCCGGGCCACATTCTGGAGGGCCGGAGCCAACTGTAGGCCACTTCGTGGTCTTCGAGTTCCCAGAACTCCATTCCCGGGCCACATTTTGAATGCCCGGAGCCAACTGTAGGCCACTTCGTGCTCTTCGAGTTCCCAGAACTCCATTCCCGGGCCACATTTTGAATGCCCGGAGCCAACTGTAGGCCACTTCGTGCTCTTCGAGTTCCCAGAACTCCATTCCCGGGCCACATTTTGAATGCCCGTAGCCAACTGTAGGCAACTTCGTGCTCTTCGACTTCCCAGAACTCCCTTTCCTGGGCCACATTTTGAATGCTGAGGCAGGCTGATGCTGCGGTCGAGGCAGGCTGGGGCTGAGGCAGGCTGAGGCTGAGGCCGAGGCTGAAGGCAGACTGAGGCTGAGGCTGAAGCAGACTGAGGCTGAGGCTGAGGCAGGCTGAGGCTGAGGCTGAGGCAGGCTGATGCTGAGGCAGGCTGAGGCTGAGGCTGAGGCTGAGGCTGAGGCAGGCTGAGGCTGAGGCCGAGGCTGAAGGCAGACTGAGGCTGAGGCTGAAGCAGGCTGAGGCTGAGGCTGAGGCAGGCTGAGGCTGAGGCAGGCTGAGGCTGAGGCTGAGGCAGGCTGAGGCTGAGGCTGTGACTGCGACTGCCGTTGCCGCTGCGACTGTCATCGCGAATGCGACTACGACTGCGAGAACAGCAGAATCCTACAACTGGATTTTCATCTGAATCTTAAGGGGAATGCTTTCAGATATGCTTCTACACATCGCTGTTAGGTTGCTTTGCCGGGATAATATTACCTAACAGCGAAGACTGATAGGTTTCTAGTGGGATCAAAAGAGAGCAGCAGATCACTCCACAGGGGGGTCCGGGCAGGTGTTGGGAGTTGCCGGGCGGCAGGTGCCGGGCTCGTTTTTCACCAACAGTCACACACTTCGTGCTCTTCGACTTCCCAGAACTCCATTCCCAGGCCACATTCTCAATACCCGGATGCAACAGTCACACACTTCGTGCTCTTCGAGATCCCAGAACGCCATTCCCGGGCCACATTTAGAATAACCGGATGCAACAGTCACACACTTCGTGCTCTTCGACATCCCAGAACGCCATTCCCGGGCCACATTCTGGAGGGCCGTATGCAACAGTCACACACATCGTGCTCTTCGAGTTCCCAGAACTCCATTCCCGGGCCACATTCTGGAGGGCCGGATGCAACAGTCACACACTTCGTGCTCTTCGAGTTCCCAGAACTCCATTCCCGGGCCACATTCTGGAGGGCCCGGAGCAACTGTAGGCCACTTCGTGCTCTTCGAGTTCCCAGAACTCCATTCCCGGGCCACATTTTGGATGCCCGGAGCCAACTGTAGGCCACTTCGTGATCTTCGAGTTCCCAGAATTCCATTCCTGGGCATGATTTTGAATGCCCGGAGCCAACTGTAGGCCACTTCGTGTTCTTCGAGTTCCCAGAATTCCATTCCCGGGCCACATTTTGAATGCTGAGGCAGGCTGAGGCTGAGGCTGAGGCAGGCTGAGGCTGAGGCAGGCTGAGGCTGAGGCCGAGGCTGAAGGCAGACTGAGGCTGAGGCTGAAGCAGGCTGAGGCTGAGGCTGAGGCAGGCTGAGGCTGAGGCTGAGGCAGGCTGATGCTGAGGCAGGCTGAGGCTGAGGCTGAGGCTGATGCAGGCTGAGGCTGAGGCAGGCTGAGGCTGAGGCCGAGGCTGAAGGCAGACTGAGGCTGAGGCTGAAGCAGGCTGAGGCTGAGGCTGAGGAGGCTGAGGCTGAGGCTGAGGGCTGAGGCTGAGGCAGGCTGAGGCTGAGGCTGAGGCTGATGCAGGCTGAGGCTGAGGCAGGCTGAGGCTGAGGCCGAGGCTGCTGAGGCTGAGGCTGAGGCTGAGGCTGAGGCTGCAGGCTGAGGCTGAGGCTGAGGCAGGCTGAGGCTGCAGGCTGATGCTGAGGGCCTGAGGCTGAGGCTGAAGCAGGCTGGCTGGCTGAGGCTGAGGCAGGCTGAGGCTGAGGCTGAGGCATGCTGAGGCTGAGGCTGAGGCTGAGGCTGAGGCTGCAGGCTGAGGCTGAGGCTGAGGCTGGCTGAGCTGAGGCTGAGGCTGAAGCAGGCTGAGGGAGGCTGAGGCTGAGGCTGAGGCTGAGGCTGATGCTGAGGCAGGCTGAGGCTGAGGCTGAGGCTGAGGCAGGCTGAGGCTGAGGCAGGCTGAGGCTGAGGCCGAGGCTGAAGGCAGACTGAGGCTGAGGCTGAAGCAGGCTGAGGCTGAGGCTGAGGCAGGCTGAGGCTGAGGCTGAGGCAGGCTGAGGCTGAGGCAGGCTGAGGCTGAGGCTGAGGCTGATGCAGGCTGAGGCTGAGGCAGGCTGAGGCTGAGGCCGAGGCTGAAGGCAGACTGAGGCTGAGGCTGAAGCAGCTGAGGCTGAGGCTGAGGCAGGCTGAGGCTGAGGCTGAGGCAGGCTGATGCTGAGGCAGGCTGAGGCTGAGGCTGAGGCTGCAGGCTGAGGCTGCAGGCTGAGGCTGCAGGCTGAGGCTGAGGCTGAGGGCTGAGGCCGAGGCTGAAGGCAGAGGCTGAGGCTGAAGCAGCTGAGGCTGAGGCTGAGGCAGGCTGAGGCTGAGGCTGCAGGCTGAGGCTGAGGCTGAGGCAGGCTGAGGCTGAGGCAGGCTGAGGCTGAGGCTGAGGCTGAGGGCTGAGGCTGAGGCAGGCTGAGGCTGAGGCCGAGGCTGAAGGCAGACTGAGGCTGAGGCTGAAGCAGGCTGAGGCTGAGGCTGAGGCAGGCTGAGGCTGAGGCTGAGGCAGGCTGATGCTGCAGGCTGAGGCTGAGGCTGAGGCTGCAGGCTGAGGCTGCAGGCTGAGGCTGAGGCTGAGGCTGAGGCAGGCTGAGGCTGAGGCTGAGGCTGAGGCTGAGGCAGGCTGAGGCTGAGGCTGAGGCTGAGGCTGAGGCTGATGAGGCTGAGGCTGAGGCTGAGGCTGAGGCTGAGGCTGAGGCTGAGGCTGAGGCTGAGGCAGGCTGAGGCTGAGGCTGTGACTGCGACTGCCGTTGCCACTGCGACTGTCATCGCGAATGCGACTACGACTGCGAGAACAGCAGAATTCTACAACTGGATTCTCATCCGAATCTTAAGGGGAATGCTTCCAGATATGCTCCTACACATCGATGTTAGGTTGCTTTGCCGGGATAATCCATGCAGTTTTCAGTTGCTCTAGAGCCGCGTCGTGTAATGACGATCGCGGGCTGCTTTGGCGTGCCTTTCATGTATATTATGTTTGACGGGAAGAATGTTGTTAACCAGGGTTGGCCGGAGGGGGTTGGGGGTGTTGGCCCGGAGGGTTGGGGAACTAACGGGGGTTGGTTGGGGGGGGTGACCAGGCTTATCGTTGCTTTGGAAGTTTGCACGGTCGATAAGTGTACACGAAACTTGTCGCTTGGAAGCGAGAATGCCGAGTCTTTATCCTGAGTCTCCTCGAAGTCCAAGGCGATAACCTCTATATCCTCTTCCCCCCTCTCTGGTGGCTTCCTATTGCATCGTCTTCCTCCTCTGGTGTATCCTCCTCATCCTCCTGAAGCTCCTTCTCCCTCATCATCCTTCTCATCTTCTTTCCTCCCTCACTCTATGTGTCTCGGTGGGGGCAGGGGATAGGGCGCGGCAGTTTCGGGCTTTCGCGTTGCGCGGTTCTATCGACGTTGCCCCGGTTTCTGGGCGAGGGCCTCATGCGCAGATTCCAGACAAGTTGCATAATCAATGGATTGAGACCCCATTGTTCGCATCATGGCGTATCTGAGCCACGCTGGCCTCATGCTGGACTGCTTCCAGCATCAGAGGTCCGAGCCTCTACGCAGGTGCCGAGACACATCGAACTATATTAGTTGGTTCCTAGCCCCCCCCATCGCCCTTTTTTTCCTCCTTGCCCCTGCCCTCGTCATCTTCGAAAGGCGTCCAGGGCGCCAAACTGGGGAAATCCAGGGGGGGCCGGGGGATTGGTCAGGGGTCTGATGAGGGGTTGGTTAGAGGAAGGTCTGGCTCACCTTCCACCCTTGCTTTTTCCACTCAAGGGGCTCCTTCCTTTTGCTCCTCCTCCACCCCCTCCGTTTTCGGTTTCTTTTCCTCTATCCCCCCGCCCTTGCCCGTCCCCGCGAAGGCGAACGGATGCGGCGGGGACGGATTAGGAGGATAAGAGCGAAGGTCAGGAGATGAGGAGGAGGAGAAAGACAGGGAGCAGATGGAGGAGAAGGAGGAGGAGGAGGAAGAGGAGGAAGAGAGGGAAGAAGAGGAGGAGAAGGACGAGGTGAAGGAGGACGAGAACGAGGAGGAGGAGGAGGAGGAAAAGGGGGTAATGAGGAACAGTTGTGAGGATGGACACAAGGAAACGGACGCGTGGGGTTGTTCGAACGTACCGGCTCGCTCACCGCGCAATTCGGAAGGCCAGCGAGGTTCGCAAGGAGTTTTGTCAAGGAGTTCCCTCGGAGCGTGCGGGAGTGCCTCTGGCGATCATCCTTCTTGCCAGCGGTGTGGCCATGGGGCCCGGGAAGCTCCATCGGAGCGTACAGGTCGCCTCTGTCCCTCGGAGCGTGCCGGAGTGCATCTGGCGATCCTCTTTCTTGCCAGCGGTGTGGCCGTGGGGGCCGGGAGGCGCAATCGGAGCGCGCAGGTCGCCTCCATCCCGTCGCGAGGCCGTGCGCAAGCGGCTTCTGTTGACGGGCCTCCCGCCGCGAGGCCCATTGCCTCCCCCCCTCCTGCCGTGTCACTCCGGTGCCCCTCCCTGGAGCTTCGCGCACGCCGAGCGTGCCGGCACGCAGGACGCGCGCATCGAGTAACCAGCGGTGCCGGCGGGGAAATCATTCCGAGCGTGCCAGTTCACGCTCGGGGGCTCCCAAACGGGGTGGTGACCACACCGTGTGGTGAGTCGGTGGGGATTCGGGGTCACCGCACGGTTTTGGGACTTGGGTCGTTCTCCGAGGACGTCTCGGGCGACGGGAGCCTCCATGGTCCCAAAAATCGTGTGGTGGCGGACCGTGCGGTGAGGTCTCTGCGGATTTCGAGGTCGCCGCCGGGTCTATCGCCACACGGTTTTGGGGCACCCAGCACACGTGAGAGCTTCTCGCATGGCCGAGGGTCTTGCCAGGAAGCTCGTCCCGAGCGTGGTGGCTCGCTTTCGATGATCGTTCCGCTGCCCACGCTGATGCCAGGAAGGGCCGTCCGAGGGTGCCCGCTCGCTGCAAGCGCGCAGCTCTCTGCCTGAAGAGGGTTTGCTGGTGTGGGTCTCGGTCAATCACCACCCACCTAACCACCCCAACCCAACCCGAAGGCTCAGATTTACCCTCGATTTCCAGTGGGGGGGGTGTCGGGAAACATCGAAAAAACACATGTGGAACCCTTACCCCCCCCACCCGAAATTCGGGTCTTCGGGTTTGGTTGGGGTGGTCTGGAAGGTAGTCAGTCAACCAGTTGTTCCGTAAGACATCGTAGAACGGAACCGCGCATGTGTTTTCAAGAGTGGTCGGGGATCTCAGTTTCATACGCTGTGTCATGCCGTGGTGGTCCCGAACCTCCATGTTGATCTCGATGGTCTGTACCGCGACTTTGGGCGCCCTGCTTCCTGATCCTACTCGTCCTCATCCTTTTGCAGGAGGGCATGGTGTCCCAAGACTTCGCCAGAAGTGAGGCGACAGAGACGGCAGTGACGAAGGTTGTACCCCGCTTGCGCAGAGCCTAGTGTCCTTATCCTCCTTGGGAGGTAGAGAATGAGGGGAAGGGAAGGAGATGAGTTGGAGGCACCGGAGGATAAAGAGGGGGATTCGGAAGACAATAAGAGAATCGCCCACAGCAGAAGCAGTTGGAGGAGCGGTCGCGTTCGGGACCCCTGCTGCTTCGCTAGGAACGGCCGACAACGTTTCTCTCGGAACTGGATGCGCCTCAAATGGTGCGGTTGCGATACCGGCCATACAGGCTGCAATTGAGCGCTGACGACGATACGTCCTGTTGATATGCAAAAAACGATCTACATATTGGAAGTGATGATCTTGGGATGAGTGTGGTAGAGCTCGCACATCAGGCGTGGACGCCACCGAGGGAGGGAGGGCAGGGCCGAAGAAGGACCATGACGAGGGAAAGACGAAACATGACGTGGGAGGGATCGAGAAACTGGCAAGTAGGAGGAGCAGCAGCAGGAAGAAATGGGTGACTGAGAAGGGGGAAGGAATGGCAGGATGCTGATTGGAGATGAGTGGCCAGACATCAAGGCAAAGTAGCCCCGACGCCGAGTCCAGGGCCATGGGCATCATCAAGAACTTGCCTAGCAGGTGCAGAGAGGAGGAAGTGCTCGATGTGATTTCGCAGCTTGGCTTTGGCTCCGACATCACCTCGTTCAGCATGCCGACTCGCGTCGGAAAGGGGAACAGGATGTTGAACCGAGGGTTCGCGTTCGTCTATCCAGCTGCTTACGGCAGACCCCGCCACCGTGCCAGTGCAGCAGCGCGGCGTGAAGGAGGCTCAGCTTCTGCAGCTCTGCGCTAAAAGCAGATGGTTCCTAGATACCACTCGAAACATGTTCCCTGGCAGCAGAGGCGTCCTCCTCGCGCGCGTCCTCCTCCATCCGATGTCCTCCTCCTCTTACTTGCGATTGCTTTCCTGCTCGTTGTCCCTCTGCTCCCCTCCCCGCCCTTCCCGCTGTCCACGCTGCCATCCTCGTCAGGCGCCGCCTCGTCATCTCGCCCTCGCTCTCCTTGTCGCGAAACTTCTTTCCCCGGCAGCAGAGGAGTCCTCCTCGCGCTCGTCCTCCTGCATCCGATGTCCTCATCCCCGTCCTCGCGATTGCGTTCCTGCTCGTTGTCCCTCCGCTCCCCTCGCTGCCCTTCCCGCCGTCCACGCTGCCATCCTCGTCGTCCGCCGCCTCGTCATCTCGCCCTCGTTCTCTTCTGGTCTCGTCCAAAATTTCGAGCCCCATGGGCAGCATCGGCGCTTCCCGCTCTCGTCCCGTCAGCTTCGAACGCGCCCCGAGAGACGTCGCCTTGTGGCTGAAGGGGGGAGGAAGAGAGCAGACGGGGAGAGGGAAGCGGGGCAGAGGAGCAGCAGCAGGAGCACCAGCAGAGCAAGGCGGGCGCGGCCGGGCCGGCGCCGCCGCCTCAGCGCGCCCCGGCCGGCGGAGCGCCCGCCACCGCCGCGCGGCGGGCCTCCCCGACGTGCACAAGGATCCAGCAGACAGCCGGCTGACGGCGGGACGCGTCGGGAGCGACCGGGGGCGCACAGGAACAGGGAGGCAAGAGCCAAAAGGGGGGGGGGGGGGGCGCTCGCGGGAGGCCCAGAGCGCCCTCGGCAGGAAGCACTGCGGGAGGTGCTGGAGGCAGGCTCGAATTCTCGCCGCATGCATCCAGCAGTGGCGAAGCGTCCTGGCGTGCCCATAGGCACACCAAACGATGCTCCAAGGACCTTGTGTGGTGTCTACGAAATGTTCTCGGACCATTTCTGGCTGGAACTGTTCTGTTTTAGCACGTCGGGGTTACGTTATGAGGACATTGTTCTTGCTCTCAGGACATGCCCTCGGTTCCAAGGACATGTCGTGGTGGGGTCTGTAGGAACGCCAGGACGGCCGGTGCCTGCTCAAAGTCAGTGCCTGCGCAGACGGAGTGTTCTGACACGCCCCCACGTGCACAGCTGCGCGGTGGCGGCTTTCTCCAACGAGGAGGTGTGCAGGCAGTTCGTGAAGGCCGCCGAAGGCCGGGCGCGACTCCGGAAGCCACCGCCCGCACGGAGCGGAGGGCAGCACCCCTCCTCCTCCTCTTCATCCCCCTCCTCCTCCCCCTCCCCCTCCTCCTCCTCCTTCTCCTCCTCCTCCTCCTCCCTCCTCCCCTCCTCCTCCTCCTCCTCCTCCTCCTCCTCCTCCCCCTCCTCCTCCTCCTCCTCCTCCTCCTCCCTCCTCCTCCTCCTCCTCCTCCTCCTCCTCCTCCTCCTCCTCCTCCTCCTCCTCCTCCTCCTCCTCCTCCTCTCCTCCTCCTCCTCCTCCTCTTCCTCCCTCTCGAGGAGCCCGTTTCGGAAATTGGCTATACGGTCGGGAGTTTGTGGTCAGCGTGTCGCGCCGCCTGTTCTGGCCCACCGCGCTTCGGTGCGACACACTATCCACGTCCCCATTCCCCAGGCGGCCACGTCCCGAGTATTTTCCCGACCTCCCGCCCCGCGGAGCGGAGCGACTCTCTATGCATGGGGCATGGCTGCAAGCAAGGTCGGTTTGTCCACCGCTAGTTCTGGGAACGTGTTTAAATGTGCGTTCTTTGTGTCGAGCCAGCTCGAAGGCTTGGACGTGGAACCAGATTGCACATCATAGCTTGCACCGCATGGCCTGCACCACGTAGCTTGCACCGCACAGCTTATACCACCTAGCTTGCACCGCACAGCTTACTCACCACCTAGCTCACACCACACAGCGTGCGCCATATAGCTTGCAAAGCGTTCACCACGTAGCCTGCACTACCTGGCTTGTACATCCGCCCTGCAATAAACCACTGTTTAGGGCGGATGTTGGCAGACAAAGAAATAAGGCCCTGGCTCGAGCGATGTCGAGCGACACAGATTTGCCAGCGGGGTCGCAAACCCCCGCACAGCATGCTAGTGCGATGGCATTGTTACGATGTTTCGTCCTTTGCCTCCTATCGCGAGCCGTCGCCGAGCTGGATACTACGCGCTGGAGGGCCGAGCGCTGGACGGCGGCACGACCGTCCTGGAGTCTCGTGTGTGTACCGACAATGACCGACAGAGACGAGCCAGTGCACAGCATGTGGTGTTACCACCGAGCCTGCCGCACCACCCCCGCCAGAGGGCGAGTGTGGTATGTGGGCGACCTCTACGAGGGCCAGGACGCAGTGGCGAAGCTATGCAGAATGGCGGCACTCAACGGTGCTGTATTCGTCCCATCTCTTCTTCCTGCCCATTCCTGCTCATCACGTCGAGGCCTCATCAAGGTATGGTCAAACAAAGCTGAGACTATGCTGACGCCTGACCAACGGGACAAAGTTCTCCGTCATTCTGGTGCTGCACGGGTGGAAGTAATTGCTCTACGGGGCACCATGGGCAGTGCCAGTGGTCGTAGCACACTGGTGCGCAATCCTGACGGCCTGGGTGTGGCCAGAATCGACTACATTGCGACGTCCACGCGTACGGGTGGCCAGGACTTCGCTACAGCTACCACTGATACTTCGATGACATGGGGACCAGCTTGTGTCCAAAGGATCTTGGAGACATCAGCCCGTGTGGGCCAAATTGTTCCTCAGCGTGCTCCCCCCCGACATGTGAAGTCTAGGGACCACCCTCTACGTGATGGCGTTGCAGAGATATGGCAGGAGTGGCCCGAGGCTGAGGCGGAGGCTGGAGGCAATGGCGGACACATCATTCCGTTTATCAACAGAGTGCCTCAGTACCCAGACAGCCTCATCGACGAGTTGTGGGATATTGATCTAACTATGACTGACAGTTCTCCAGCGGAGCTCCTTGGCCAGTTCGCCGTCGGGCAACAGTGCATGGGTGAAAACTTTACCACTACGACCTCTACCCGTCCATCGCGCCACCTCGTGGACGGTGTGTCCAGCGCAGTATCCAAAGAGATTGTACTACGCAATGACAGCAAAGTTTGTCATCGTTTGCAGCTTGGGTGCTTGAGTGGTCTTAGAATTACGAGTGGCCAAATTATTGACCTTTCTGCTCTTAGCGACCATGCCCCAGCTGACAAGCCCCAAGCCAGACCCACATCAGCGGCCGCCGGCTTCAACCTGAACAGCAACGAGCGATGGCCGCTGAAAGAGATGGCCAAGCTGGGATTGCAGCACGAGGTCGCCTACCGCTCGTGCGCCAGGGACAACATCGTATCGACGGATATGGAGAACAAGTGCAAGCTGGAGATGTACTACGACCGCTCCATCAAGCCGTTCGACGTGGAGGGGGAATGGCAGCACTGGCCAAGGCGGATGTGAAGGCAGAGGGCTACCTCAGCCACCCCCAGGGCAGGAAGCCCGACGTGATGATGCTGGCGGTACTCTACCACCTCCATGGGGTGCTGAAGGAGAACACCGACCAAGTGGGGGCGGTTTTGGACGTGGGCGACGTGGTGGCCGTGCAGGGGGGCATGGAGGCTGGTGGAGCTGCTGGTGCTGTGGCTCCCCAGTTGAACTCGCCTCAGGCCAGGAGTTGCTTCATGATTAAGTGCATGGACGAAGTGAAGGCGGGCAAAGTTCGTTGGATTTTGTCGACAGATCGCCACCGGAAGTTGATCGAGTCCAATGGCATGCTGAAGCAGGCGATAAAGTGGCAGAAGAAAGTAGGCCTAGTGATCGTCGTCGGCCATGCCCCCCGCTCCGAGTGCGCCTTTAGTCGTGGAGCAGGTGTCCAGGGCAAAGCCAAAGGCACAGGGCAAGAAGATAAGTGAATGAGTCGCATGATTGGGAGGCTCCCGTTGTGAGCCCCCTGAATTAGTGGCTTGGGCTTTGAGCTACAGCTTTGTTTTGTTGAGAATTACGTTTTGTGCCGTTCTATAGCTCGACACCAGTCCAACGGTCAGAGGGCCGATGACTGACGTGCGAAGCTGCCCACCAGTGGGTGGGCGCCTCGTGCGTTGCGTCCGTGCACGCACACGCGCGCAGGCCTCCCTGTCGGCAGGCCTTGTGAGGGCTCGCGAGAACTCGTAGATTGGGGTTGCGTTGTCAAGAAAAGACAAAGAAATGAATGTGTGCGTTTGTTTATGTGAATTTTTGCGTTGTCATCCGGACTGGTTTGCGTGTCTGCTGCGTTGCCGCGCAGGGAAGTGATTCGGCCTGTGTTTGTTTCCCCTGACTTGCCCACCGCCGATTGGAGTCATGGGCGTGTCGGGGGCAAACGTGCGTGTGTATATATATATATATATATATATGTGTGTGGGCAAGACAGAGTGCGGTAGAGAGGCGAAAGCAAAACCGAATCGTGCCAGGGTATCAGGGGAGGAGTGGTGCTCACACGGTGCGATTGCGCAACGGAGGGGGTTGGGTGAGCGAGGCGGGGGCGAGTCGGCGGCGAGGCGGGGCGGGCAGGGCAGGGCAGGGCAAGGGCATGGTTTTCCCTACCTAGGCTCTGCCTAGAAGGGTTCTTATCTCTTAGCTTGAAGGGGCCGGGCAGTGGAAATCGCGCCGGGCGGTTCCCCCAGTCCCCGCCCCGCGGTTCCCCCAGTCCCCTGGGAGCTCTAGCTTTAGCTTTAGCTTAAGCTTAAGCTTAAGCTTAAGCTTAAGCTTTAGCTTAGCTTTAGCTTAGTTTTAGCTTAGTTTTAGCTTAGCTGTAGCTCGGCGTTTCGCTTAGCGTTTCGCTTAGCTTTTCGCTTCGCGTTTAGCTTCGCTTTAGCTTAGCTTTAGCTTAGTTTGAGCTTAGCTTGAGCTCAGCTGCAGCTTAGCTTTAGCTTAGCTTTAGCTTAGCTTTAGCTTAGCTGTAGCTTAGCTTTAGCTTCGCTTTAGCTTAGCTTTAGCTTAGCTTTAGCTTAGCTTTAGCTTCGCTTTAGCTCAGCTTTAGCTTAGCTGCAGCTTAGCTTTAGCTTAGCTGCTGATCAGCTTTATCTTAGCTTTAGCTTAGCTTTAGCTTAGCGTTAGCTTAGCTTTAGCTTAGCTTTATCTTAGCTTTAGCTTAGCTTTAGCTTAGCTGTGGCTTAGCTTCAGCTTAGCTTTAGCTTAGCTTTAGCTTAGCGTTACTGTTACTACTAATGCTGCTTTCCTAGGGGCTCCAACTTCTAGGTAGGGTCGCACTGGGATATTTTTTTGGATTGCGGCTCTGATGAGGCTCACGACCTGTCGGAGAAGGCTGGCACTCAGCTGTCTGGCGGCAAGTGGCATCCAGCCATCGGACAGAACGGGCACCGAGGTCTCGTGAGAAGCCGATCCCCCCGCAATCCCCGAGCTCCACTCCCTTCCCCTCCTCTGGCAGCAGCCGGCGTTCAGCCGGCAGTCGGAACGGGCGCCGAGGTCTCGGGAGAGCTGCGCACGAGGATGGAGGGGGAAGTGGCCAGCGCGGGCGCGGAACATGAGCCCGGCGGGCTGAGCTCTGAACTGCAGCAGCAGGACGGCAGCAGCAGGCGTAGATGCGCAAGGACAGTGCACACAGTGCGAGCGGCGGGGAGGTCTCCAAAAAGTGAACGGTCACTCCCTGGCCGCGGAATCGGCTGTGCAACTAAACCGCAACAGCAATCATAGAGTCGGACATGGTTGGTCCAGCCTTCCTTACTGTGAGGGGGGGGGCAACGTTCTTCGCACCCTGCCAGAGTAGCGGGAGATGGGACGGCGAAGGATCACCACGCACGATGACCTCAGCCTTTCCAGGGAGGGAAGGCCACTGCCAAAAGGGCTGGCACATCACTTCCGCATCCTTGGGCGCCCGGCGCTCGCGAGCACAGGCTCCCCATATTCGCAGGCCTAGAGGTTGACACCAACACCAACATCGGCGGTGCGCCTCCACCGAGGAAAGAAGATCCCGATCTCGGCGATGGTGGTGATATTCTGGATTCCAGGGTGACCGAAATACTACCACCAACGCCGAAATCGAGGGTCCTCTTCCCCCTGTGGAGGCAGCCCTCTGTGTTGGTATTGGTGCCCACTTCCAGGCCTCCAACATATGTCTCCCTGGCGACACCTCTCGGGAGGAAGATGATGAGGAGGAGGAGGAGAAGAAGGAGGAGGAGCGGGGGACTCGAGCGCCTCTGGAAAACGCCTCCTTGTGGGCGGCGGGTGGCATCTGCCGGCTCTGCTCGCGGCCGCTATGGCCAGCCTCTGCCCCACCAGCGGGTCCAGGCAGGCAACAGCGGGAAGCACGTGCGGCACAGCCCTGCCTTACCCTGCCCCGCTCCCCTCCCCCCTCCCCTATCTTCGGGCGATCGCAGGCATGGACTAAAGGGGGCGTGGATTAGCGACGGGTCCCGTTCCAATCGGGGAAACGCAGATTTCCACCGCCGAACGCGGCCGCGCTGGCCGAACGAGGCGGGAAGCACGTGCGGCACAGCCGTGCCTTACTCGAGGAAGAACAAAACGCGTAAACCAAAATTTTGGGCGCTCCGCGCGGATTTCTTGGATCCGCGCATGGGCCCCCCGGCGGCGCCTTCGGCGCCGCCCCGGGCGCGCTCCGCGCGCCAGGAAGGGAGGTAATTACAGCGCGAATCCGAGAAATCCGGGCGGAGCGACAAAAGTTTAACTATGTGCTTGTGGTTCCGTTATTCTTCTTCTACTTGCCTTGCCCTGCTCCCCTTCCCCCCCTCCCATATCCTTGTGGAAGTCGATTCATAGAAAGGAAGCGTGCTGCCAATTAATTTCCAGATGTCTAAAACATGTTTGAAACATGTTTCAAGCATGTTTGAAACCTTTTTAGAACATGTTTTACAGTTCAAACACATGTATTACTTCAATGACCGCATTGTTAGAGTGTCCATTGTCATTCAGGAGGGGAAAAAAGCACACAGACACAATGAATAGTCCACTCCCAGGAAGATATGGGAACATATGGGAAGTGGGGGGGAAGACAAAGCCTCAGAAGATATGGGAAAAGATGGGGAATCCTTTCTTTTATCTGTGTGTATTTATTTGTGTGCCCCAGGGCCCCTTTCAGTCATGGCGTCCACAACCCCATCCAGCACATCATCCACGGGCGGAGGCACGTGGCACCTGGCTGGCGGGAGGGGGGGGGGGCGGGCGGGAGGGGCCCCCCGCACGTGCTCGGCGCGCGACGGGTGCCGCGTGGCCCCCCCCCCCGGCGGGGGCGTCACGCGGGGCCCCGGCGTCGCCAGGGCCGGCCGCGCTCTGGCCAGCATCAGGAGGGGAAAAAACACACAGACACAACGAATCGTCGACTCCGTGGAAAACGTGCGAAAGTATGGGAAGTGGGGGGGAAGGCAGGAGCCCAGGAAGTATGGGAAATTGTGAGAATCCTGTTGTTTGTGTCTATTTCTTTGTGTGTCCCAGGGCCCCGTCACAACAGAAAAGCAGATCACGGCGGCACGCTCGGCGCCTGTGCAAGTCGCGCGTGCAGCCGCAAAGAGCGAGGGAAGCAGGCGGCGCCGGCGGGCCGCGCGAGAAAGGGCGGCTCCGCTCGCTCCCCACACCTCCCTCTCCATACTGCTGTCGCCGCACCAGGGAGCCCTAGGGAGGGGAGAGCACAGGGGAGGTGGACGCGCACGCGCGCACGTGCGCTCTCAAGACACACACACACACACACGGGTGGACCTAAACGAAAACGATGGACAACGAAAACGAAACGAAAACGAAAACACACACACACACACACGCGCACGACGAAACGAAATCACAACGACCAATGGCTGGATGGATGGTTGACCCCGGCACCACCAGGCTCCGAGAGCCCAGGCACCACGGCACCTGCGGCCCTCCGAGAAGGGCAGGAGAGGATGAGGCGGAGAGGGCAGGTCCGGCCCCGTGCCCCCGTTAGCGGGAGTGGCCCCCTCGCACCACGTCGGCTCGCCCTTTGGCAGGGGAGGGGCCTCGGCTGGCCAGGCCTAAGTCGGGCCTGTCCCTCCACAGGAGGAATATTCAAAAATAGTATTAAAAAAATAGTCTCGGGACTTTTTTAAAAGTATTTGTTGACCATGTTCTCGTCCTCTTCCTTCTCCTCCTTCACCTCCTCGATCCCCCTCCTCCTCCTCCTCCTCCTCCTCCTCCTTCTCCTCCTTCTCCTCCTCCTCCTTCTCCTCCCTCACCTCCTCGATCCCCCTCCTCCTCCTCCTCCTCCTCCTCCTCCTCATCCTCCTCCTCCTCCTCCTTCCCGTCAGAACTATCCTCCTCCTCCTCCTCCTCCCCCTCCTCCCCCTCCTCCGTCTTCTCCTCGATCCTGTCTTCGAGACGGCCCCGGCCCCGTCAGGGTACCGCGGCTTCGGGGAGCACCCCAGCGACAGGGCCATCTCCGCGATCTTCTCCCTGCACTTCGGTGGCAGCTCTCGCGGACCCAAGTCCTCGGCACGGTCGTCCCAGGAGCCTGCTCGGGTCAATGCCCGCCTCCTCGTCGGGGGGGGGGGGGGGGGCGAGGCAGGGTTCCAGACCTCCGACGATCTGGAGGAGGAGGAGGAGGTGCAGGGAGGAGGAGGAGGAGGGAGGAGGAGGAGGGAGGGAGGAGGAGGAGGAGGAGGGGGATCGAGGAGGAGGAGGAGGAGGAGGAGGAGGAGGAGGAGGCGGAGGCGGAGGCGCGGCGTGCCTCCGGGGCCCGTTGTCGGGCCCCGGTGCCCTCAAACCCAGACCCCCTTTGCGTCGTGAAGAAGGCACGGCGGGAGGTTTCTCCATCGTCGTCATCTTCCTCCTCTCCTCATCCTCCTGGCGCGCATTTGGCGCGTCGTAGCTGTCTGTCTTGTCGCGCGTTTGGCGCCTCCTGTCCGCCAGCTAACGCGTTTGGCGTAGCTCGCACGCTCGCCAATGGTCTTGCCCACGCGCGCTTTTCGTATGGCTGCTTCGCTTCGGCCCCCGGGGGCCCCTTGCCGGGCCTCGGGACCGTCAAGAAACGACATCGGGATGAAGAAATATATGGTCCCGCCCGACGGTGGCGCTCGACACCTTCGGAGTTTCGGGCGGCAGGGCCGTCTCCCTCTCACTCGGGGCAGCGTCCATCAGTACATCCACACACCGTGAAACTCATTTGCCCCCATGCCGTCGTAATAAACCGGCCCCAGGGAAGGGGTCCAGACCTCCGGGGGTCGAAGTGTTGAAAAGATCGCGGCGTCGGGGGTCTGGGAACAGTGATCCGGGACGCAATTCCCCCCCCCCTGGGGGAAGGGTTTCTCAGAAGGTCTAGAGCCGCGGATCTAGCCTTACATTGCGACGTGCCCAGCCCAGATGCGCCGAGTGGAAAGAGAAGGGGGACCCAATTGGTGTGGATGGTAATGCAGGGGCCGGCAGTTGTCGTGCAAGTTGCGTACCATGTGCGTGCGAGTTGCACGTTTCATAGGACAGCCACAGAAGGACAAGAAGTGAGGATCCCCCCCAAAGATGGCGACACCCCGCTCTGATCTGAGCAGCACGGCAGTAAGCTGGCCTTAATGAGCCCACGACAGTGGCGACAGTTTGCAGTTCGCACTCCCCCAGGGAAGGCGAGATCCCACTCTGATATGGACAGCACTGCGCGAGCTGGCCCCTCTCAGCAGCCCTCCAAAGCTACGGCAGCTTCGCAGTTCGCAGTCCCCCCCAGAAATGGCCACGCTACGGTACTCCGCTTGAACCCCCAGCAGTCGAAAGCGGTTGCTTTCGCAGCTCGCAGCCCCCAGAGGGAGGGCGAGGTCTAATCAGCGTTCGTTCAGGACGTCACTGCGCTGGCCTCCTCAGCAGTCATCGAACGTGGCGACAGTGTCGCAGATCGCAGCCCCTAGTGATGGCGAGGTCAAATCTGAGTCTGCATATGACGTCATTCCGCACCCCCCTCAGGGACGGCGAAGTCTAATCTGAGTTTACGTCTGACGTGACTCCACTGGCCCCCCCAGCAGCCCTCGAAAGTGACAACAGTTTCGCAGATCGCGGCCCCCCAGGCATGGCAATGTCTAGTCTGAATTTGCTGCCAGTGCCCACTACGCTGCCCCCCACCCTGCAGCCTTCGAAAGTGCCGACAGTTCTGCAGTTCGCAGCCCCCGAGGGATGGCAAGGTCTACCCATTACGCTGCCCCCCCCCCCCGCAGCCTTCGAAAGTGACGACAGTTTCGCAGTTCGCAGCCCCCTTGGGATGGCGACGTGTAGTTTAAATCTGCGCTCGGTACCGACTGAGCTGCCCCCCCCCGCAGCCTTTGAAGGTGAGCATTTCGCGACCCTAAAGAGATGGCAAGGGCTAATCCACATTTGCGGCTGGTGCACATCAAGCTGGCTCCCCCAGCAGCCGTCGAACGTGTGGACAGTTTCGCAGTCCGCAGCCCCCCAGGGATGGCGAGGTCGAGTCTGCGCGAGGTCGAGTCTGCGCTCGGCACCCACGAAGCTAGCCCCCTTCCCGCCAGCAGGCCTCGAACGTTGCGAGAGTTTCGCAGTTCGCAGCGCCCCAGGATGGCGAGGTCTAATCTGAGTCTGCGTGCGGCACCAGCTGAGCTAGCCACCCCCAGCAGCCCTCGGAAGCTGGGTCGGTTTCGCAGCTCGCGGCCCCCCAGCGAGCCACCCAGGCAGGGCGGCGAGGTAGGAGGCAGGCTGGCAGGCAGGCCGGAGCGGAGGGGAGGCGGGACGCGGGAGGAAAAGGAGCAGAGGCCGCAGCGCCCTGTGCAGAGCGAGAGCCCGCCGCAGGAGGGCCGGGAAAAGCCAGGTCGGAGAATGCCTTGGGGGGTACAGTCAAAAGCCCCAATGAGGAGGCGCGACTTTGCTCAGGGTGCCCTTGCGTCCTTGCTCTTCTTTGCTCTTGCGTCCTCGAGGTTTTCGTCGTCCGCCGCCCCAAACAATCCCAGCTTCGGCCTCCAAGGCTCTTGCGTCCTTGCCGCGCGTCCTTATGAAGGGTTTTGACCGTGGCGAGCGTGCGGGCGCGGCGGAGAGGAGGCGAGGGCCCGCCAGCACGCGAGGGCCGGGAGCCACCTGGGAGGGCTGCGAGCCGCGCGCGGGGTCCGCGAGCCGACGGCCAGGGGCGGAGGGAGGAGGAGGAGGAGGGAGGAGGAGGAGGAGGAGGAGGGGGAGGAGGAGGAGGAGGATGAGGAGGAAGGAGGAGGAGGAGGAGGAGGAGGAGGAGAGGGAGGAGGAGGAGGAGGAGAGGAGGAGGAGGAGGAGGAGGTGAGGAGGAGGAAGGAGGAGGAGGAGAGGAGGAGGAGGAGGAGGAGGAGGAGAGGAAGGAGGAGGAGGAGGAGGAGGAGGAGGAGGAGGAGGAGGAGGAGGGAGGAGGAAGGAGGAGGAGAGGAGGAGGAGGATAGGAGGAGGAGGGGAGGATAGGGGAGGAGGGAGGAGGAGGAGGAGGGGGGAGGAGGAGGGAGAGGAGAGGAGGAGAAGGAGGAGGAGGGAGAGAGGGGGGAGGCGGAGGAGGGAGGAGGATGAGGGCGGGAGGGAGGAAGGAGCCCACGCGCGAGGTCTGCGAACCGACGGCCAAGGGCGGAGGGAGGAGGGCGGAGGGAGGAGGGAGGGCAACGAGGGATGGAGCAGGGCGGGGCATCTCCCTCGGGGGGTGTGCCGCTTCTCGTGCTCGTCCTGTCGCTCTTTTGGCTCGCTCTCTTCTTCGTGAAGGTAAACGGCCAGATTGTTGGCGACAGCGCCACGGCTGCCCCCTTTACGAGCGCCGGTCGTAGCACAAGTCTCCCGAATCACCGCGGGGTCCGTCTCACGCCGCGGGTTCCAGAGTGCGCGGAACGTATGCTGTTACCTTGGGAGGGGCAACGAGGGAGGGAGGAGGGGACGAGGGAGGAGGGAGG
>CAUYUJ010015843.1:126446-218946 GCA_963575745.1 Prorocentrum cordatum
TAAGCAGCGAGCCTGTTGTATTAGTCGTTGATCCTCTTCCTCCTCCTCTTCCTCCTCCTCCTTCCTCCCTCTCTCCCCCCCCCCTCCCTTTTCTCCCTCCTTTTCCATCCCTCCCTTTGCCCAGGCGAGGTCGGTCGTGAGTGGACCAAGGGCGCCCACTATCTCCAGGGCGAGACAAGCCGAGGGCTCAGCTCGGTCGGAGCTGCAGAGAGAGAGAGAGAGAGAGGGCCCACGACCCCCGACATCGCGATTTGCACCAAACGCGGACCCGCAGCCTCGGCGTGCTCGTCGAGAGCATAGGGGGAGCGGAATAGCGAAGAGGAGGAGGAGGAGGGGGAGGAGGAGGAGGAGGAGGAGGAGGAGGAGGAGGAGGAGGAAGAGGAGGAGGAGGAGGAGGAGGAGGAGGAGGAGGAGGAGGAGGAGAGGGGCTGAGGAGAAGGATGGTTACATTTATCGGGATATCTGCTCGTTCCCTCTCCACACCGCGCCCTCGAAACCCGCAGGAGGAGACGGAGGACGAGCTGACGGAGACCTCCAGCCAGTAGGCCCCTCTCATCGTGCAGAGTCGCCACTCGTCAGTGGGCTCCTTGACGGGCGCCAGATTGCGAAGAAAACATCGGCATAAGTATATAGACTTTTGCACGTCCATGCGGCTTTCTTCGATCGGCGCCGGCCCCCCCACCCCCGCCAGATGCGGGGGCCAGAGGCGCCGCCGTGCCCTCAAACTCCGGCAGGACATGTGGAAGTCTATGTGAATACAGGTGTTGTTGCTTCCCCACAGCCCATACGCTGTCTACTGGCAATCTCGCCTCGGTTGAGCGCCAGGACTCGCGCACGCCCCGTTAGCTCCTGGGCGGGCTCGATGCCAGCCCGTCTTTTGCACTCTTTTGCACCATCACAGAGCTGTGATGCCTCGTCCCCTTCCTCTATTCGGCCCAGTCCTCCACCTCCTTCCTTTCAAAACACGAGAATCTGCGATGCCGTCCACTTGCCTGTCTGGACAGCCGTTTTCGCGAAGGCTGTGCAGGTCCTGGCCGTCCCACACGGGGCTGGAGCGTGTGTCGGTGGCAGCGCGGGGGGGGATAGGCTCAGGGAGGGCACGCGTCGACCCCCGATCGCCCACTCATCGCCGAGAAGGGGCCCGATAGCCCGCCCCGTCCAGGAACGCTCGGTCACGCTCTCAGGGGCCCGGCGTCGATTGAGCGCGGCGATGGGGGGTCGATGCTTCCCTTGACGAACCAACAACACACACCCATACCCATAGGGGGGTCGGAGAGGGCTATGGGTGCGTGTTGTCGAATGGGGGTCCCCGCTCGAACGGGAGCGTTCCCCAGGGTCCGACAACCCGCACCCATGCCCATAGCCAGTCCTCCTCCCAACGACCCCCCTATGGGTATGGGTGTGTGCTGTTCGTTCGTCATCCCTCCCGTGAGCCGGTGCCCGCATGGCGTTACCCCTCAAGGTGTGGACGGAAGATCTCACCGCATCGCCGATGCATCTTCGAAGCCAGAGGCCTTCCAAGCCTCGCGGCTCTCCCCCTGGGGCTCGCGGCCAAGCTGCGGGAGCGAGCTTCCCGGATCCCCCCTGCGTCGGAAACCTCCCAACACTGTACACCACCTGTACACCACCGAGCTCGATCATGTACACCACTGTACACCACCTGTACACCACCTGTACACCACCACCTCCAGATCATGCCGCGTCTTCGATGCGGCATGATCTGGAGCTCGATTGTCTCCATCCGACGTCGCCGATGCATAGCTAATGCACCGGCAGTGCGGTGCGATCCTCCGACCCAGCCTACTCCAGCCCCCTCTGGGCGGCTTGCGTAATGGGAGGGGGAGAGGGGCAGCTGCTTCCAGGGAGGAGGCAAGTCGAGGGAGCAACACCAAAGCCATAAGCGTGAGCTCTCTGAGGTCCGCACGGATTTCTTGGGGGTCCGCGGAGGGCACCTGCGCACAGCCACAAGTGCCGGCCAGGGCCGGCCTGGGCCCTGCGGCGTACCCATGGATCGTTGAAAGCAGTATGTTGGGATTCCAAGGTTCCAAGCTACTTTAGCCGCCGTCCTGGCTGGAGTATTGTTTGAAAATGTTTCATTTGTCCTCCGAAATCTGCCTGGCGTGAGTAGGGGGATACGCCCCACCTAATTCGACCTCCCTCTTCCGACCGATGGGTGCGCACCATGCCGCGGCCCAGGCGCGTCTGGTAGGGCGTGGTGGTGATGTATGCGTGCACTCTGCAGAGGCCTCTCTGGGCCCTCGGGAACCCACAGGCGGAGGGGAATGAAGAGGAGGATGAGGACCAGTGCAAACCCAACACTCATCAACGATGCTGCAGTACACCCTCTCTCCAGGTTCCCTATCCACTGGCTCCTACACGGACTCATTTTCACTGTGGGAAATGCCCTGTTGGAAGACAACCGTTTGAAAATCCAGAATTCTGTCAGGACGCCATTCCTGGGACTTGAACGACGCGAATCACCGTTACTGATCTGTCTTGACGATCCTGAATCGCTCCAAAGCCTCATCTATGGGACGTCAACGCCACGAATCACCGTACCCGTTTTGTCTTAACGATCCTGAATCGTGCCAGAAGCCGCTCCTGGGACGTCAACACCGCGAATCAACGTGACTGTTGCGCCCCGACATCCTGACATCGTGTCAGCACACCGTTTCTGCGACGTTAACCATGCGAATAATTGAACTTGCTGCGAACTCTGAGGACGAATGTGCGTGGCGCTCAGGCGAGCGCCACATTCTGAAAAGGAACGGCGCTCTACCCGCGGAGCTCCTGCAGACTTTCAGAGGACTGCGCGCGGCGCTGGGTCGAGAGCCAGAGTTTTGAAGCTGGGCCGCCCTGCATTTGTGGAGCTCATTGCAAGCTTTTCAAACGAAAACGAATGTGCGCGGCGCTGTGGCGAGAGCCGCATGTGCACAAGGGACCGCCCTCCATCCGTGAATCTCCTTCAATCATCGGGCGACGAAATCTATACATATCCACTGCTCCCTGACCATGCCCATCTTGAACCCAGGAGCTGTGTATGCGCCCTCCTGGCCAAGCCAGGAGGGCGTGGCGTATACACCGCTGCGGGGTTGAGGATGGGCCTGGCCAGGGAGCAGTGGATATGTATAGATTTCGTCGCCCTAAATCAGAGCGTGAATTACCTACCCCGCTTTCATTTCCGGGCAAAATCAAGCCATACCACGCGCCTCCTCGTCGAGCGGCCTGACCAGTACAGGCTGCAGTTTGGCATCGTCTGGTATCTCTTGGAGGCGAGGGTGGTCCAAAGCGAGGCAGGTTTGCTTTCCCCCTGTTCAAGTTTTTCCCCAAACAGGTGCTTGCACTTAGGGGTCCTTACTTGCGTGAACCATTTCGGAACCCTCCCCGCAAAACCCCCGCCGTGTCGCCCGTCGCCGTCGCCGCCCGTCGCCGCCATCCCCGCCCGTCGCCGCCCGTCGCCGTCGCCGCATTGCAAATATTGCACCGCATAGACTGCATCACGTAGGTTGCATCGCATTCTCCTTTTTCAAAAGGAAATAGGTTCTGCCCCCCTCCCCCCCCCGGACTTCTCGATTTCCCGGGAACCTATGCAAAACACATACAAAGTTGACCACGTGTCCATTCTACCTATGAGTTCATACAATCCCAGCCAAACTGGTATCGGCCCCTTTGCCTTCCTCGCAAAAAATACTATGCGCGCACATTCGGTTATCAAAACTTCCGCTACCGAGGAACCCCACATACCAATTTTATTTCCCATATGTATACCATCGGTGCTTCTGCTGCTGCTCCTCCTTCTCCTCCTCGGTGTCCCCCTCCTGCTGCTGCGTCTGCTGCTGCTGCTTCTGCTGCTGCTGCTGCGTCTGCTGCTGCAGCTGCTGCTGCTGCTGCTGCCGCTGCTGCTGCCCCACCTCCCCGTCCTCATCCTCCTCCTCCTCCTCCTTCTCCCCCTCCTCCTTCTCCTCCTCCTCCTCCTCCTCCTCCTCTTCCTCCTCCTCCTCCTCCTCCTACATCCCAGCGCACCCCCTGTGGTGTCGAGGACATGCCACGCCTGCCACGCCCTGGCAGCCTGCAGCGCATAGGGCATCCTCCCCCAACGCACCCCCTGTGGCGGCGAGGAAATGCCACGCCTGCCACGCCCTGGTAGCCTGCAAGGCATAGGGTCCCCACCCCCAGCGCACCCCTTGCGGCGTCGAGGAAATGCCACGCCTGCCACGCCCTGGGAGCCTGCAACGCATAGGGCCCCCACCCCCAGCGCACCCCTTTGTGGCGTCGAGGAAATGCCACGCCTGCCACGCCCTGCGAGCCTGCAACGCATAGGGCCCCCACCCCCAGCGCACCCCCTGTGGCGTCGAGGAAATGCCACGCCTGCCACGCCCTGCGAGCCTGCAACGCATAGGGCACCCGCCCCCGGCGCACCCCCTGTGGCGGCGAGGAAATGCCACGCCTGCCACGCCTTGGGAGCCTGCAGCGCATAGGGCCCCCACCCCCAGCGCACACCCTCTTGGTGTCGAGGAAGTGCCACGCCTGCCACGCTTCGCGAGCCCGAAACGCATAGGGGCCCCACCCCCAACGCACCCCTTTTGGTGTCGAGGAAGTGCCACGCCTGCCACGCCCTGCGAGCCCGAAACGCATAGGGCCCCACCCCCAGCGCACACCCTCTGGTGTCGAGGAAGTGCCACGCCTGCCACGCTCTGCGTGCCCGAAACGCATAGGGCCCCCACCCCCAGCGCACCCCCTTCTGGCGTCGAGGAAGTGCCACGCCTGCCACGCATTGCGAGCCCGAAACGGATAGGGCCCCCACCCCCAGCGCACCCCCTCTGGTGTCGAGGAAGTGCCACGCCTGCTACGCCTGGACGACCGTCGTGCATAGCGGCCATATCGGGACGCGTCTCATGTGGGTGCCCACTATGTGGCGCACACGTCGTGGATGTGTGATGCAGTGAACACGCCAGGCGCGCAATAGCGTTGTATGGTGTGTGTTGTGTGCGAATGTGTGCATACGTGCGGCTGTATGTAGACGCGTGTGTCATGTACTTGCCGTGCATGTGTTGAGCGCGGGTGGGGAGAGGAAGAGAAGGGAGGAGGGGAGGTGAGGCGCGGGTGCGCCGCGGCAGGGAAGAAACCAGAACCCCACGAAACATGTGGGGAGCAAAAATCAGAACCCCACGAAGCGTATGGGGAACTGTGCTGTGTTGTGCTGTGGGTGAGGGAGGAATGAAGAGGAGGGAGGAGGATGAGGAGGAGGAGGAGGAGGAGGAGGAGGAGGAGGTGAGACGCGGGTGCGGCGCGGCAGTGAAGAAAACCCAAACCCCACTAAACATGTGGGGAAGCATAAGTAGTTTGCAGAATCCTTTGCGCAAACATGGGACGAAACGCAACGCGCGCGTCGTCGCGCGCGCATGCCGAAATCATTATAACACCTTCGGTTCCGGACGGATTTCAAATTCGAGTGTCCAAGGAACATAAAACAAAGTTTCGAGTGTTTTGTGTTGGCTGGTGCATTTGCGCGGCCGCGCTAGCCCGCGCATGCTTGCGCGCGCAGCGGTCAGCTAGTGGCGCGACCGACGCGAACGCGGTGGCGCTGACCGCTGGGCACATCCCAGCGGGCACTCCTGTGCGAGTCGGCGACTTGGGCGGGCGCGGTATCATGGCAACGTCGACAAAGGTAGACACGATGATGATACGAGCGGTGCTCGTGACGATAGTGACAGCGACGACAAGGCAACCAATGACGGCGCCGATGCTGATCACGCTCCACCGAAATCCCAGTGGCTGTCCCCGCATGCGTCCCTGCCACCCATTCTGGCACACACCGCTCACACGTTCCGTGGCCCCGTAGGGAACTCCACCAGAGGCCCCAGTGGTGGTGCGATTGCGCGAACAGTGGAGCTGACAATTTCAAGCTCGTCAAATAAATTCCACCACATAGATCGCACCGCATGGGATGCATTACTTCGGTTGCATCGCATAGTTTGCAGCACACCGATTGCATTACATCGGTTGCATCGCACACAGCTGCACCACAGAGAGCACACCGCATGTATTGCATTACGTAGGTTGCATCGCCGACATAGAACCACATACGTTGCACCGCATGGATTGTATTACGTAGGTTGTATCGCATACGTTGCACTACACATAGCTTACGTGCCACGGGTCGCATCGCAGGCGGTGCGCCACTTAGGTTGCACCGCGTATACAGCACCACTTAAGTTGCATCGCAGACACTGCATCACATAGATTGCACCGCGTAGTTTGCATTACTTCGGTTGCATCGTATTCGTGCACCACATCGATTGCAGTGCATACACTGCAGTAAACAGGTCGCACCGCATAAAGCTGCACGTATTGCACCGGGTGGGTTGCTTTCCATCGGTTTTATCGCATACAATGCACCACACCGGCTGCACCGCATTTATGGCACTACATAGGTTACAACGCATGCATTGCACATCTACGCGGACAGATTGCATTGCACAGGTTGCATTTCAGACACTGCACCACATATGCTGCACCGCACACAACAACATGCGCAGCCATGTTGTGCCATTATACGTTGCAAAAGCCCGTGGTTTTGCGCCCAAGCTGGCTAACATCAAAACGAACGTGCGCGGCACTAAGGCGTTAACCACGTTTTGAAAACGGGCCGCCATCCTCCGTGAATGCGTTGCAAACGGTTGAGGCGAATTTGCGCAACGCGAAGGCGAGAGCTACAGATTAAATCGCACCACCTTTGTTCCGTTAAATTTTTGCAGGCGTTTAAGACGGTTGTTCGCGGCGCTGAGGCGAGAGCCACAGTTTGAAAACACACCGCTTTACATCCGTTAAGGTCATGCAGATTTCAAGTTTCAGGATCACAAGTGTTAAAGAGGTTTCAAGCGAAACACACAGCCCGCCATTTCGAACGGCTTCGGGGCGCGACAGGGAAGAGTTATCTATAAGGATACGGAACGGAAGAGGACCTCCACAGCAAGGACCTGAAGGAGGATCGGGGCGGTTGACGTGCATAGTTAGAGCATGCCAGGTCCGCATGCGTAAATTGATGTGTTTTCTTTTGCGCTCCGTCTGCATGGCGCTTAGGCTGCTAATGGGTTACCTAGAGGGAGACCCTCTGGAGTCTGAGCGACGGCGGGAGCCCCGCCTATACAGTATACGTCCCGGCTGCGTCACGCTGTTGCGGTGAGATGCGTGGCTTGGGCGGGCCAGGAGTGCAATCCATGTTTCGGCCAGCGCCCTCGGCTATTAGCTTCTTCGGTCTTACTCGCCTCCTCTCGTTGTCCGTGGTTCTCCGATGGAGTTTCGCTGGGGTCACAAGCTTCCGCATCCACTTACTCGGCATCGCTCGGACGTGTGCATGTTTTCTCGGCGAGGGCCATCGAGTAGAGTATGTTGCCGCCTCATCTTGCGAAACAAGTGCACGCGCGAAGCCGACAAATGCACGGGGGAGTGGACGTCCGAGCGATGGCTATGTGGGCTTTCCTGGGGTGGAGGAGGGGGGGCGAGAAGGCAGGCGGGTCGCCGTCTCTTTCCCCCCCTTGCGTCGTTGGCTGCGCCGGGCCTTGCAGGCTTGGGGAAGGCCGCGTGAGCTCGACAGTGAAGCATTGCGATGGATCGCGTGCTCCCTGCCTGTCCCTCCCCCACCGCTCACAGCGGCGAGCACGGGGGGAGGTGAGAAGGGGCGGGCCTTCTCGGAAGGCTCGGAAGTCCCTTCTGGCCTTCTGAGAAGTTCCCTAAGCCTCCCCCGAAGACGAGCAAGATCAGAAAGCAGAGGGTTCCTGAGAAGTCCCGCCGCCTTCTGAGAAGGCATTCTCCTTCTCATTGCCCCCCCTCGCCCGCCGCCGAGTTCAGTACTGCGATGGATCGCGCGTTCCCTGCCTGTCCCCCCCCCCGCCGCTCCTCTCTCGGATATCCTGGAAGGCAACTCCTGGGAGGCGAAATTTTGCATCGGCGCCGGTATGTTCGCGGTCGATGACCAGCTCAATCTGTGACAATATGTTACAAACTTGGCGCAATCCTGCTTGATCGGGCTTAATCGGGCTTTCTCCCGGGGTTAATCTGGCCTGATCTGGCGGAGTGGCCCCCTAATCGGGCTTAGTCGCCCTTAATCGTTCCAGCGAAGACCTCCCAGGAGATGCCTCCTGAGATATAGCGCCGGTCAAAGACCAATCTCCCCAACGATTCACCTCCCACTTCTGCTCCTCTCCCTGCCCCTCTGAAGTCTCCAAGGGTCCCTGGAGATCACTGGAGCACTATGGACGTCCCCTGAGGCCTCCGAGCGCCCCATGGGGACACAGAAGGGCAGACAACATTGAACATGTGCTACCATCGAACCTCGATCCCCCGCCTTGAATCCTCCTCCGCAAACTCCTTACAGCCAAGACGCAGAAATAAGGATGAGCCAACTTTCCACCACGACTACTGTAGGTAGGAGATGGAGGAGGAGGAGAAGGAGGAGGACCTCCCCATCCTCCCTTCACAGGCCACAGACAAGAACTGACGAGCAAGCACTACCCACTCAAACACAGGCTCAGGCTTTACCGAGGCACCGTCATTCGAACGATGACATACCGCGCGGAAGCGTGGGCCTTGACATAGCCACTCCGACAACAGCTACGCCGCACTCAACGACGGATGGTTCGGGCGATCATCGGAACTCAGAAGGCGCACAGACGTCACCTTGCGAACGCACGCCGCACCAACAGCAGACAGCCACAGCAACCACGTCGCAGACAGCGTCCACCCTGACGACTCCAGCGACCACGACACATCCTGCACCCCCCCCCTCCCCATCAGAACAGACCAGCTCACAAGAAGACAACAATGACGCACGCCAGACCCACGAGCAGACGACAGACGAAGACGAGCTGTGGTCGGACTTCATCCGCCGGAGCACACGTAGGGCCGAGGAGC
Source organism: Prorocentrum cordatum (assembly GCA_963575745.1). Lineage (NCBI taxonomy): Eukaryota > Dinophyceae > Prorocentrales > Prorocentraceae > Prorocentrum > Prorocentrum cordatum. Next base: position 135,360 of record CAUYUJ010015843.1, read on the forward strand.
TCATGAGCAAGCACGGCATCCCCGACGTAGTACAGATACATCGCGCAAAAGTCTGGCGTTGGGCCGCACTCGTTTCAAGCCATCCGCAGAGCCGATGAACATACCGTGTGTTGAATTGGATTTCCAGCCTCGACTCAAAACAGCAAGGCCACCGGCAGCACGGAGGCCAACAGAAAAGATGGGACGACGACGTGAGCAAGTTTTTTGGCAAGTTTGCACGCGAACACCAGGGACGAAGCAACGGACATCGACACCAACGACGCCATCCATCCACGACAATACCTCCACTGCGACAGTAACGACGTGAGATGGTTGACAGCCGCGACAGGCACCACATGGTGAGACTCTCTTGAGAGCGCTTTCATTGCATACAACAGCTGAGGGCGCAAACTCCCCGACGCCAGTTGCACCAATAACTTCTCCTGACCTCCGGCGCCGACGCCAAATGACCACCACCACCACCAGCACAACAACACCGAATATACAGGAGCACCGACTACACCACCGATGGTGATGATATATGCCGTGGATGGGGCAGTTCTGGTGCCAAAACGGTGATGGTAAAACGGTGATGGTGATGGTAACCGCTCTGGCCGACACAGACACAGAACCATTGGAATCCCTAAATGAGACTTCTGCCCCTGACGATTCCAATCCACCGAAAAACATCGACATTAACACAGCGACGCCGACAGCGAGACCGACGGCAACACCAACAGCAACGCAGCAGCGACACCGGCATACAGCACCGACTACCGATGACCATCAACAGGAGCAGCCACGACACCGACCACGCCGACTCGATCCTGACCAGGATCATGGACATCCTGCATCCTCTGTCACGCCTTCTGCTTCTCCCGGCTCGCACGCATGTCGTTCCTTGCCTGGTTCGCGCACTGGTTCTTGAGGAACTTCGCCCACGACGCCTAATCGGACACGATCTGAGGCCACGGCCTCTTGCGCCCTGCCCAACAAGGGCACGGGCACACCTGCGTGCCCGACTCTGGCGCCCTCGCCTCGCCTCGCCTCGCCTGGCCTTCTCCCCCGTCCTGCATCTGGTAGCGGCGGTGGCGGAGCAGGACCACTTCGGGCGCAGGGTTCGGGCAGGGGCTCTGGCCCCCAGGCGGGCGGAGGGAGGGAGGGCGGGAGGGAGGAGGGAGGGAGGGAGGGCGGAGGGAGGAGGGAGGGAGGGGGAGGAGGGGGGAGGGAGGGAGGAAGAGGGAGGAGGGGGGAGGGAGGAGGGAGGAGGCCGGGCCCCGCGCGCTCCTGTCACCCACCGCTTTCGGGCGGGTGGCAGGGCTCTTTTCGGTTCCTCCGATTCGAGTCGAGTCGACTGCGGTGGCTTCCGACTTCGGTTCGATTCGGCCTGGGATTCCGATGTGGGTTCCGGTGCCACGTTGTGCTATTGTATGCTGTGGTCTGCCACGGACTGATATGCGACGGTATTCTCTGGGATGGTATCTTTGGTCCGTTCAGTTGTGAGATGGTGTGCGGTGTGGTGGTCGGTTATTTTCTGTATGTTCCGTTCTGTCATAGCGCATGCCAGTTTGCGATGTTATGCCTTGCAACTTTATCAGTTGGCACGCCGTGATTTGGCACACTAAGATGTGTCCCGATATGGCATCCTTGCGTGAATGATGATATGTGTTGGTGTGTGATGGTGTGCCATGGTACGCCATGTTGTGATATGGTCCGACATGGGGCTGATCGTAGTACCTGGTCCGCGTGATCCGCTCTGTCATAGCACGTGCTGCAATGTGATAAAGTGTGGTGATCTGTTATGTCCATGAATGTTTTGTGGTCGCATGCTATGGTATGATATGTTATGTTATTGTATGAATTGGCATGATATGTTGGGATGCGTATGCATTGTAATGGTTTGTGTTGCGATGCATTGCCATGGTATGCCCAATTTTCCCGTGGTGTAATATGCTATTGGGCGGTATGCCAAAGTATGGTTCGCGATGATGTATTATATCATGTAATGCGTGGTGATATGATATGTAATGTACGAACATGTCTGTCATAGCGTATGGTGTTATGGTATGTAATGCGCTGTTGGTTCATGAGTTGCGGCGGTGCGCTGTGTCATGTTCTGACTTGTCATGGTATGCAAGATTGCGTGTTGCGACGCTGTGCCATGTTATCATGTGATTCGTGCCCGTCGAAAATTCGAAGCGGGCCCTTCGGGGATATCCAGTGGACCTGGGGATCCGGCGGCCGCGGTATGCAGAGTGGACGGGTTGGTGCGAGGCGCGGAATTCGCGGGATATTCGGTGGACATGGGGATCTGGCGGCCGCGGTATGCAGAGTGGTGTTCATAAAATCTAGAGCGAGGCGGGAGACTCATTGGACGGTCGGTGGACTTGGAGATTTGGCGGCAGCGGTATTAAAAAGGTGGCGTGTCGAGACGCCCGTTCTCAAATCCAAGAACCCCAATTTGTCCTCAAGGCACCTTCGAAATTAATTTATTGATAAACGCTGAAACTAATTCGCTAAACACGCGAAACAAGCTATTGCCAGTTTGTTGTGCTTGGCTTTCTTGTGTTGAGACCTAATGGTGCTTACGCAAACTAGTTCCAAGACGCCGAGTTAAAATCTGGAAACAGCAGAAAACGCCCAGCACATATTCAGGACGAACGAAGCGAATGAGCCGCCTTCAATCCATGTAGCCCTTTTGCACATGTGTCCTTCGGGCCATCCCGTGTAGCTGGCTGCGCATGTTTGAATCATCAAGTAATCACATCAGAACCGTGTCAACTGGCAGCCCCATGTTAAAAAGGAGCCATCCTCAATCCGTGCAACGGCTGGGTTTGTTATGACGACTGTGCGCAGTGGTGCCAAGGCGAGAGCCCAATATATTGAAGAGGGTCCGATCTCCATTCGTGCAACTGTAGGCCGCAGATTGGAAGTTCCTTTGGATTTTTAGATCGGAGTTGCAGGACCCATGCCGCATTCAGGAGCCGTGCTGCCAGGAGAAATGGAGTACATGAAACGCCCTTGACGTTGAAGTCTTGGAGGTGCGACATGCGAGCCCGCAGCGCCGACTACGGACACGCAGTCAGCATAAGCAAGCAGCATTGCAGGTGAGCGGCGTAGAACGACGGAATCGCTTGCGCGGGCATCATCGCGTATGCTGCCGCGTAAGGCGCCGCGTACTCGCCCCCGTTTCGCAGCGCGCGTGCGCGCACCGCGCTGGCGGCGGGCGTACGCGTCCGCGTGAGGTCGCTGCCCTCGTCGTGCGTGCCCGGACTCCCGACGGAGAGTGTTCTGTCAATCTGCAGGCCAGAGCAGTCTCGACCCCAACCCTGGGGGCAAGTCTCCATGCTGGGCCCAGTCTTGATCGCCCCGGGGCCCCAACCTGAAGAGGTCACCCCGCCCCAAAAAAATCCAGTCCATACCGTGTTCTCTTCGTCGTCGCCCAGGTCGCAAATTCGCAACCGCAAGCGGGAGGCCTGCCGAGGGACTAATTCATGCGCCAGGCGCGCTTGCGCGGTGGGTTGTCGGCTGACGAGGCATCGTCTCACCTGCGCGAGCGCGCCCGCTCCTGGGGTCCCTGGTGCTGGATCGCGTCCCCTCCACGCCGGTCCAGGCCAGGCCACCCAACCCCTTCCTCTGCACTCTCCACCGAGGAGGAGGAGGAGGAGGAGGAGGAGGAGGACGAGGACGAGGACGAGGAGGAGGACGAGGAGGAGGAGGACGAGGAGGAGGAGGAGGACGAGGAGGAGGGAGGAGGAGGAGAGGAGAGGAGGACGAGGAGGAGGAGGGAGGAGGACGAGGAGGAGGAGAGGAGGAGGACGAGGAGGAGGAGGAGGAGGAGGAGGAGGAGGAGGAGTGCCACGCCACTCCCTCCATCGGCGGCACGCTAGGGGGGGGGGAAGCGAGAGGGCGCAGGCCTGCTCGGAGGGCGGCGCGGCTCCTCCGGGAGCCCTCTCCGACCCCGTCGGCGCAGCTCTATCCAGGCAGCCTCTCGGCAGGGTCGGAGGCCTCCTCGGCCTTCGGAGAGGGCCCGCCCCGCCAGCCTCCCCCCCCTGGGCGTGCCGCGGACTGAAGCAAGATCGAGGCTCGGGGGTCGGGAATCGAGGTGCTGATGCGCGTGTTGCCTTCAGCGGGCCTCGGAATTCGCCCCCCCCCCCCCCCCGGGGAGGGCCAGGAGGCTTCCAGGGACCACCGGAAGCCTCAGGGGACCTTGGGGGGCCCCCGAGAGATCTTCGGAGGCCCTTGGTGTCGAGGCCGCCTCAACAGGCTGGAGTGGATGGGGTCGGAGGATCGCGCCGCATCGCCGATGCATCACGTCTGGAGGCCGAATTTCTCCGTCACGGCGCCGACGACACATCGGAGATGCATCGGCGCAGCGCTGCGATCCTCCGACACCCCATCTGCTCGACCACCTCTGGGCGGCCTCCAACCGACCCCTTCCCCAGACAAAGCCCTGGGGCCCTGAGTTGACCACCATGGCTAAAAATGGTGAAGGACCCGCCTCCTTGACTTTGTCGAGCCGCCAGAGGTCGGGGCCGCCTAACCACTTGATCGCTGGATGTCTTAGCGCCTTGTGCCAGGCTGTACAGGCGAGGCCGAGGTGCGTCTCCGAGCGAATGATTTGTTAGGCAGCATGGCATGGTGCCACCGACAAGTGCAGCGACGCACTCGCTTAGGAGAAGAGAGGTAGAGGAGCGTATAGGGACAGCGTATGTGATGGAGGAGGAGAAGAAGGAGGAGGAGGAGGAGGAGGCGGATCGGGAAGATAGGAAGAGGATATGAAGGCGTACGCAACTTGAGGATGGGGACTCATCACGAACAGCAGGAAGAGGAAGAGGGCAGAGACGCAGGAGGAGGTCGAGAAACAGGAGGTGGAGGAGGAGAAGGTGGAGGAGGACGCGGGCGGTACACTGGGCTGGCATTTCTGGCGCCCGACGGTTCCTCCGACCTCGGGGAAGGTGAAACAGAAAGAGGAAACGATCGGCGCATCATGTCCTTGTTGGTGGTTCTGCTGGCGGTGGTGGTGCTGCTGCCGGCTCTCGTCCTGCCAGATCTCTGCGGTGCCAGGGGTGGCTCCCCATCCCCGCTTCGAGATCCTCCTGGGCCCTCCGCGCGGCGGCGGACCCCGGCGTCGTCCCCCTCTGCCCGCGGAGCGGAGGCGGCTGCAGCGTCGTCGGACAGGGTCCAGAATGCTCTGGCCTCCTCAACTTTGGCGTCGAGTGCTTTTTTATTATTCTCCTCGTGTCCCTGGAGCGAAAGGACGTACACGTACATGAATCCACGCTGGTTCCGAGAGTACGCATTGCGCAAATGTTCGTATGACGCGGCCGGCCTCGCAGATCGAGGGGCCGTGCTCATGTACATAGCTGGGCGCGCACTTCCTTTGTGGGCTCCCTACGTGTCCCTGGAGCCAGGGAATCGGACGCCGGATCGGCCCGGCACCTAGCACCTCCTCTCCTGCCTCGCGAGCCACGGCACAGACCTTCGTCCACGTCGGTGGAGATCGGCGCTGCCGCCCTCGAGCAGTTGCGTGCTTCTCGCCGCAAGTCGCTCCCGCAGGTGCTTTGCGGAGTCACTGTGCTCGGGTACTCCAGATTTCGCCATAAAAGGGAGGGGGTCACAACCCTCACAGACGGGCAATTCCAGACCCCCCCAAACAAGCCATGAAGGGCGGCTTTTTGCCCAGACCCACTGGAACCCTCCAAGACAGCTCAAATCTGACCCCCTCCCAAATCAGACCACCCCCCTTTTATTGTGAAATCTGGAGTAGTTCGTGGCGCCGCTTCCCACGCCCGATTTCTTCGTCGCCCTCCCTCTCTTCTTCCGCCGCGCTCCGCCGAGCCGAAGTCCGACCTCCACGGGTGGGTGGTCTGCATATGCCGCCCGGGCAGTAGCCCCCCGTCTCCTCTGACCCCTTGGGAGCCGCCGCCGCCGCCGCCGCGCCCCTCGGGAGCAACCCCCCGCGCTTGCCCTCCAGAGTGGAGAGCCCAACGCGCGTGGACGTGCCGCCGGTGCCGAGAGCGAGGGAAGACGCGATCCAACTGGTGACCCGCGCGACAACGGGGGCGCCACCGGGTGCACGCCGCGCGCTGCGAGCACGCGGGCGAAGAGCCCGTCATCCCCACAGCACTCCAGCAGCTCTCGTCCACTGTCCGATCGGTGGGGGGCCCCGTGGGCCCCTAGGACGTTCATTTCCTCCGGGTCCCCACACGGACCGAGCTCAGCATTCAAATCTCCGCCCTTCAGCCACGCGTTGTCGGCGCTTCTGCGGCGCTCTTCCACGTGGGAAATGTCCTTGTACAAGCCATCGCGGGCCCCCGCGTATCGCGTGCCAGAACAGGGGGCGTAGCAGGCCACGAGGGAAAAGCCTCGATGCGCACCCCGTGTGGGGATCATGATGGCCGCACACCGTGTCCCCTTCCTGTCCTCCCCCCCTTTGCATGGGTGAGTCGTTCGTTCAAGGCAGTGTCAATCTTGCCTGTGATGACAACTGTCCAAACTTCACCGTCTTTCTCATTTTCTCTCACTCCGTTTCTGGGAAACCAGTATCCGACAGCAAGCAGAAGTCCCAGCGTTTGGCATTCATTAGAGAAAACAAACAGACACTCCGTTTTCAATTCTTGCTGCTCTCCGCCGAGGGCCGTCCGTCGCCTCGTGTTCCAGGTGCCACCCCAGAGGTAGCTGACTTTGCCGTGGCTTGCGCCACGACGCCGTTGGGAGGCCCTGCGGAGCAGGGACAATCTGCGCATTGCCATCGCACGCTTCTGCTTATGCCTTAGGTTCCGTGTTGTCTTCCTGCGCGGTCCTCCTCGAGCGTCTCGCTCTGTGCTTCTGTGCGCGTGCATCCGACTGCTCAGGGTCCCTGGGATAGGGCACCTCCCCAGGGCCAAGGCGTGGCCGGCCTGCTCCCCAGAAGCCGAGAGGGAAAGAGCCGAAGCCCCAACCGCCTTCTCCGGCATCGGATCCGAGGAGGTGCGAGCATCCCCGCCCCCGCGCCAGACCGAAGAGGACCGAGAAGGAGGATCGGGCCGGGCGAAAGGGGGGGATTGGGAAAGGGGGGGTACGAAATTTGCTGAATGCAGCTGGTTTCGGCCTCACCGAGGGGCCCATTCCTCGATACATAGCCGCCTCCGGCGCCGGGAGGCGCCTGGAAAATCAGCTACGTGAGCTGATTCTCAAACCCCCCCTTTGCTATCCCCCCCTTTCGCCCGACCCGAGAGGACTCCGAGGAAACCGATCCGACGCCCCTTGCAAACAAGACCCGAGCCCCCCCCTCCACCGCAGACTCGCAGGGGACGCCCTGCGGCGGAGGGCGTGGGCTGGCCGCGCCTACCGGCTCAACTCTTGCGCAAGGCTTGCAAGGCAGCTACTCATGGACAGCCTGGGTATCCAGGAAAACATGAAATTGCATGAAGCATGTCAGAACAGCACGTGCTGCGAAATAAATGAGAAATATGTCTCCGCTGCAGAATGACGCAGAAACCGTTCGCTGGATCAGCGCAGCGGCAGGGGGCACGCGCGAAACGCAACTGCGCGCGCTCCCCCAGGGGCGATCCCCCCGGACAGCTCGAACGCCTCGTGTGCGAGTCGACGACGCAACCCCGCCGAATCTGCACATTTCCGACGCCGCATTTGCGACGGCAGCGGCGGCGGCGACACGGCGGAAGGCAGACGAGGAGGCAGAAGCAGCAGCGCAGCCACTGACAGGAACGACGGCGCCAGGACAACGACGACGGGGCCGATGAAACCCGCGCGCGAGGAGAAGGAGAGGGGGCAGGCGCGCGACATCGCCTGGAGAATAACACTGGGCGAAGAGGGGGCGCAGAGGACGAAAAGGGGGGCGACTAGAACTTGAATGGGGGCGGCGGCTAGAACAGCCTCGATGGTGCCGCTGAGAACGGGCCCTTGGGACGAGGGGGACAGGGTGACGAGGTAGGGAAAAGACAGTGGAGGCGGGCCCGGGCCGCGCGAAGCTACAGGCCGACTCGCCACTGCAAAGGGCCACGGGTCACCCAACATTCCTGCGATCCAAACTCTCATATGGCTACTGTACCATCATCGCGCGAATGCCGATGGCAAAACGTCCTGCGTGCCGCCACCGATGACGTGGACCTCCCTGTTCCTCGCCCCTTCTCCCCACCTCCCTCCCTCCCAGACCCCCCCCCTCCGATCGCGCCCCCCCCTTCCCCATCGCGCGCTCTTCATCCTGCCCACCGCCCTCTCAAATTAACCCCCTTGCCCCCCCTGGCCGTCTGCGGCGCGACCCCCCGCGGCGACCCCATTCCGCGGCGCCGCTCGCATCCAGCCCAGCCCGCGCCGATCGCGCCAGCGCCACGGGCAGCACATTCGAGTGCCCCCACAATTGTTGCTAGATGGCCACCGCGACCCAGGGCGGCGAAAGATACCCCCCAGGCTCCGCACCAGACGCCGGCACAGTCGCCGCGGGGCCTCGATCGGCGCGGCCCCCAGGCGGCCGCGATTTGCCTAGGTGCGTGCGAGGTCCCCAATCGAAATACACAAAAAAAAATAGACCCCGCATTCGCAATCCCCGGGGAATTCGGTGCGCCCATTTGAAATAAGTCAAAGCGGCCGAAATAGGCGAGACGCCCACCGACTCCGCGCGCGCACTTTTCGAATATGCCTTCGTCTAGGTCTTGCATTTTTTATTTCAAAAATGCGCCATACATATATATATATATATATATATATATATGTATATATAAATAGGCGGCCGGGGAGGTGCCTATTTTTCACAAAAATGTTTAAGTCACGCGCGAAAAATAGGCCCGCCCCAATCGGTGAAAATGCAAGAAAAATGAGTGCGACATGACCTGTTCCCCGGGGCAGCCGGCGGGGGCGGGGTGGAATAGCGCGCGACGCCCCCGGGAGGCCCGCGACGGAAGAAACATGAGTGCGACATGACCTGTTCCCCGGGGCAGCCGGCGGGGGCGGGGTGGAATAGCGCGCGACGCCCCCGGGAGGCCCGCGACGGAATGCGGCTGCCCCTTGGGGATTGGGATGAGAGCCCGGCCGCCTGCCGGCGCCAGGCGGGTGGGAGGGCGGGCGGGGGCGCAGCACTGGGCGAGGGGCGCAGCCGCGCGGCTCAACAGACGACGTCTGCGCCGCGCCACCTCCCGCGGCAACACACTCAAGAAAGCTTCGCCGACATGGGGCGGTGCCCCAAGGGCAACGACCCTACGAAAAAATGCCATGGCCCCGAAAGGGGGCCCCAGCCGTCGCCCTGATGGGTGCCCACCGAAGCCCCCAACGGCGGCGGCCGCGCGCGGTGCTCGCAGGCCCCTCGAGCATTTGCCCAACCGGAAGCCGCAGTGGCAGAGGCTGCGCGCCCTGCTTGCACACCCTCGCACGCTTCGTGGCCCCACAGGCGACCCCGTCGAGGCCTCGGTAGCAGCGGCCGCGCGCGGCACTCGCTCCCCCCAGGCTCCATCAAAGGCCCCAGCGGCATCAGCCGCGCGCGGCACTTGCGCGCCCCTCGCGCGCTCGCTGGCCCGAACAAGGAAACCCGCCAGAGGTCCCAGCGTCAGCGGCCGCGCGCGCACTTGGGCACCGCTCGCGCGCGTCATGGCCCCATGGGGGCCTCCACTGACGGCCCCGGAGGCGGCGGCTGCGCGCGGCACCTGCAGAACCCCCACGCAGTTCGCGGCTCCACGGGGGACCCCGCCGAAGGCCTTAGCGGCAGCTGCCGGGCGCGGCATAGTTTCGCGACTGTCACGCGCGTCGTGGCCCCGCAAGTTCTCCGTGGTTGCAGGCCTCCGGGGCCCCCTCCAGCGGGCCCTGGGACCGCCAGAAGACGACTCAGGGCGAACAGCCAGTTCCCGGAGGGTCCAAAATATCGCGACGGGCGGGGCCCGGCGCCCTCCGGCAGAAACGGACCCGAGATGAAAGGCCACACCTGAGGGAGAGGTCGAGGTCTTTTTCTCCCTCCTCTTCCTTCTCCTCCTCCTTCTCCTCCTCCTCCTCCTCCTCCTCCTTCTCCTCCTTCTCCTCCCCCTCCCTTCCTCCTCCTCCTCCTCCTCCTCCTCCTCCTCCTACTCCTCCTCCCTCCTCCTCCTTCTCCTCCTCCTCCTCCTCCTCCTCCTCCTCCTCCTCCTCCTCCTCCTCCTCCTCCCTCCTCCGCGCGCCCACCGCCCATGTCACGAACGATAATTGCGATGTCGGAGTACGTACAGGCTCCCAGAGCTCCTCTCCACGGGGCCCCGACCAGCTCCATTGGATTTTCCATCAGGGAGAAGGAGGGAGAAAAACAAGGAGGAGGAGGAGGAGGAATAATAAGAAGAAGAAAAAGAAGAAGGGCCTCGCGCTGCACGTCTGAAGTCACATGCCTGGTCGCACGTGCGCGCGCACTACGAGCTACCCTGAACACATCACGCAGCGGGCCGAAGCGAACGAGGTTGAGGTAGCGCGGGAGGTGGGGGAGGGGACCGAGGAGACATGTTTCGGTGGTGTTTCGAGCAGTGCCAGGCAGCCTCATCGCGCAGGGAAGGCCAGCCCCGACAGCGGCGGCTTCTTTCTGCGGCGGCCTGGGGGCCGCAGGGTTTTCATCCGCGAGGTTCCGTGGTCGAACCTTCTCGGCCCGAGACCTCCGACGTCGTGATGGCTTCAGTGCTGGCGTTCGTCTGCGATATCGGCCTCCAGGGACCCATTTCGGGCATCTGGACTGCCAAAAACTCAGGATGAAACACGTACCCCAGGGAAAGGATCGAGGGTTCTGGGATGCCTGATGGAGAAAATCGAGCCGTCGGAGATCCAGAAGTCTAGTCGATGCTTCTTTAAGTCAATCGGACAATGGCCTGCTGTACAGGCCTCCTCGCCAGCCATGTGTTCCTTGTGCTGTTCAGGTCAGAGGTCACTGGCGGGGCGACAATTTAAATGGTGGGCTACGAGCACCGTCCACAGCGCATCTACCGCCGCGAGTTTCTGCATGGGATGTGCCGCGCTGGAACTCGTGGCGCCATGTGGTCATAGGCATTTCAAGGACACCGTCAGCGAGCCAAGCCATGCTCTCGTCATGCCGCTTGTTAACGATAAGCACAAAGTTTAGAACGTTTCGGAAGCGTCTTCCACCACGGCATCGAACATTAGACCCCATGCTCGCCTGTGGGGTAGCCTCTGAGAGTGACAGGCCGCCCTGGCTTCCGTTACTCAGCAGTTGGCACGCGAGCGAAGTGTTGCGCCTGTTCCTCTTCGAGCCCTCCGTCCCTCCCCGTCCCAGCACACAGCGAGCACCACCATTCCGAGTGCTCGTGTGTTCCGCTGCAGGCAAGGCAGGGCGCGCGGCCAGCTTCTGGACTGGGCCGCTGCACACGACGGGCCCTGGCTACCGGCGACGGTGGAGCGAGCGTGGGAATGGGTCTTGGCATCGCTCGGACGTGTGCATTTTCTCTCGAGGAGCATCCAGGATCCTCTAGCGTAGAAACACGCACGACGTCGAGCAATGCACGGGGAGTGGACGTCCGAGCGATGGCGAGGGATGAGCGACGACGGAAGCGGAAGGGGCACCTCGACGGCGGCACCGTGCCTGAAGAGCTGCGCCTCCAGGCCAGTCCAGCCTGGCGGCCTCTCCGGCCCCTGGCCTCTCCCCGATGATGGGCAAACTTCCACCACCACTAGCATGTGTGGGACGGGTGAGGAGGGAGGATTGGGGGGCCCTCGTCCTCCTCCTCCTCCTCCTCCTCCTCCTCCTCCTCCACCTCCACTTCCTCCTCCTCGTACTCCTATCCTTATTCCTTATTAGAATATACTCCTACTCCCCCCTCAGGCCGGCAGATAGCGGGCGCATCCGGGTGGTCCCATCCTAACCTGTAAAAAACAATACAAAATCAACATTTGTCTTATTTTTTCCTCTCGACATGGACGTCCTGTCGTCCACGGCGATAATCCATTGCAAAAAATACCACAAAGAGCACACGCGCGCGTTCATGTCAGAATCCTACCGAACACCGTGTGTTTGCAAGCATTTCAACATAAAAACATCAAAAACCCAATGCTTTTTCACAAAAATTGTACAAATTTCCCGCCCGGGCTCTCTTGCTGAAATCATAGGAAAACCATAGGAATCTTAAGAATTCGGTCAAATCCAGCGATTTCACGTCATCGCGCGGTGCACTCGCGATGCTCTGTCATGCACCCAGGCCGCGAATCCTGTGCAAAAAAATACAACAAAGAGCACACTCGCGCGTTCATGTCAGAATCCTACCGAACACCGTGTGTTTGCAAGCATTTCAACATAAAAACATCAAAAACCCAATGCTTTTTCACAAAAATGCTTTGGGGTGTCCTGTCAGACCGTCGGGCTTCCTCCGGCCACCTCTGGCTTCCTGCGGTGTACCGGGCCATTCTCGACTCGTCTGGCAATGCGTGCGCGGCATTCAACACGCGCTCGCCAGTTCCCGTCGGCAACCGCCATCGCGGCCGCATCAGCTGTACCAAACCGGCTGGCCGGTGTGACTTCGGCCCCCAGTTGTGCCAGCTTTGCTTCTTATGTTGTGGGAGGGCGGGTGGGACTGGGCATGCCATGCTTGACTCGCTCGAGCTGGCTAGCTTGACTCCTACTCCTACTTCTACTCCTACTCCTACTCCTCCTACTCCTACTCCTACTCCTCCCCTCCCTCCTCCTCGTCCTCCTCGTCCTCCTCCTCCTCCTCCTCCTCCTCTCCTCCTCCTCCTCCTCCCTTCCTCCCTCCTCCTCCTCCTCCTCCTCCTCCTCCTCCTCCTCCTCCTCCTCCTCTCCTCCTCTTATTATCCTGCTCCTCCTCTCCTCCTCCCCCTCCTCCTCCCCTTCCTCCCTCCGCCTCCCTCCCTCCCTCCCTCCCTCCCTCCCTCCCTCCCTCCCTCCCTTCCCTCCCCTCCTCCTCCTCCTCCTCCTCCTCCTCCTCCTCCTCCTCCTCCTCCTCCTCCTCCTCCCTCCTCCTCCTCCTCCTCCTCTCCTCCTCCTCCTCCTCCTCCTCCTCCTCCTCCTCCTCCTCCTCCACCTCGCACCTTAGTGTGGTGGGAGAGCGGCCCAGTACCCTGGCCTCTGCCCGGGATGCCGGCGCGGCCCGTCGCCGCCGTGCGTCCCCGCGCCGCTCGGGGCCCGCTTCCCACAGGTTGCGGCGTGGAGCGGGCGCGCTGCGCTGGCAGCAGGAGCCGATCGTTGTAGGAGGAGCAAAGATCCAGGCTTCCCAGATTCAAGCAGTGGCGAAGCGTCCTGGCGTGCCGATAGGCCCACCAAACACTGTTCTACGAACCTCTTGTGACTTCCACGACATGTTCTTTGGAACCTGTCTGGCTGGGACTGTCTTGTTTTAACACCTCGGGCTCATGTTCTAAGAACATTGTTTCTGTTCTTAGAACATGCTTGGTTTCTAAGAACATGTCGTGGTAGGCCTATAGAAATGCCGGGACGGTCGGTCCCTGCTCGATAGATGGGGTCCGCGCAGATGGGGTCGGGAGATCGCGCCGCATCGCCGATGCATCGGCGATGCGGCTCGATGTGGAGCCCGATTTTCTTCACGCCGTCGTTGCCGATGCATCGCCGACGTCGCCGATGCATCGGCGATGCATCGTGGACGCATTTGTGATGCATCGGCTAATGCGTCGCGATCCTCCGACCCGATCTACTCGGACCCCATCTAGGAGGCCTCTAAGAAAGCGACGTGAACTCAGAGGAGGAAACGGTATCCATACCGCTACCCTTCCCTCGTTTCCCCCTTTTTGGGATCCCCCATGGGAGGCCCTCGTTGCCACCGCTGGATTCGCCTCGAGGTCCTGGTTAGAACGCACCGGAGAGGTCCGGGGAGCAGCGGTATTGGCACCTCTTCGCTCCCCCGATGAAAGTCAGCTTGGGGAGGTCCGGCGCTGGACCCCCCCCCTTGCGCGCGGAGCGCGCGAGGGTGGGGCCCAGCGGAGCTCCAAGAACTCCATGCGGAGCGCGGGAGGTTCACGCCTGTGCTGTCTTTGAGGGGCCTGTTTTCCACCACCACCACCACAAGTTGGATGGGGGGATGGAGGACGACGACGACGAGGAGGAGGAGGAGGAGGAGAAGAGGAGAAGAGGAGAAGAGGAGAAGAGGAGAAGAGGAGAAGAGGAGGAGGAGGAGGAGGAGGAGGAGGAGGAGGACCCCCATCCCCCTCCAAGTCATGGTCGTGGTGGTGGCAAGCAGGCCCATCCGTCTTTCTGTCCTCGAGGTGCGATGCCTCCCGTCCCTCCGGGGCAGGGGGCCCAGCGCTGGGGACCCGGGTGCTCCCCGAGCGTCACCAAGAGGCGCCGTGGAGCCTCGTCCAAGAGGAGGAGGAGGAGGAGGAGGAGGAGGAGGAGGAGGAGGAGGAGCAGGAGGAGGAGGAGGAGGGAGGAGGAGGAGGAGGAGGAGGGAGGAGGAGGAGGAGGAGGAGGAGGAGGAGGAGGAGGAGGAGGAGCGATCCGGGCACGGGTGCGGTTCGGCAGGGTCGTCCTCGCGCGTGCAGGGCCCAGGCTTACGTCGGGCCTCTCCCTCCACAGGAGGAAGATTCAAACATAGTCAGAAAACAGTCTGGGGACCATTTGTGTAGCACATTTTGAGGAGCTCTGAGTATTTGTTGCGTCTATTTTCAATTCTTCCTCGAAGATCGGCCTGTAGGGGGACAGGCCCGACTTAAGTACAGGCCTCTGGTGTCGTGTCTGTTCTGTCAGGGCGGGGGGGGCCTACCAAGGGGGCCGCCTGCCGGGAAGCCTAGGCCCCGTTCCCGGGGCCAGCAGCCAAACACACGGAGCTGAAGTCGGGCCTGTCCCCTTGCAGGAGGAATATAAACAAATGTCCAAAAGATATTATGGGGAGGATTTTTTGACCAGTATTACATATTTCCGGGTATGGTTTGACTACGTCTTATTCTTCGTCCAAAACCCCCTTGTAGGGGGACAGGCCCAACTTAACACTGAGCCGTTTGCTCCGTGCGCCCCAAATCCGAGGGCCGTGCGGCTCATTTTTCGGCGCCGCCGGCTCGATCGGATTCGGTGTTTCGTGCGTTTCCGATTCGACTCGGCTTCGGCTTCCTGCTGGGATCTCAGTGTCTCAGTGGAGGCCTTGCTAGGCTGCTGGCTTCCGCCGGCTCCACTTCGCCGGACTTGTCTGCCGATATTTCGCCGATCTCATTCATGTTGTTCGCCGAGCTGGCTTATCGATTCGATTCTAGGCTGTCTTGGATCCACCTCGTTCGTCCACCTCCTCCTCTGCAGGAAGGGGGAGAGCCGTCGGAAGAGGCGAGGGCGTGTGCCCGAGAGGAGGAGGGGGGGGGATCTGCACCACGATGCTCGGTTCATACGAGACGTGTTGGCTGAGGCCCACGTTTGGGAGCAGAATCGCCAGAAACTGAAAAAGCCCTTAAGGGCTTGACGACGTTTCGCCCATCGACCTGTGAGATCAAGCTGGGTAAATCAAGACAAATGCTGACCAATCGAGGTCAATCCAGGCACAATTCGACAAAGCCAGAGATCTCCGGCACTCTGGAGATCATCGTGGCCGCTCCAGCGCGAGTCGAAGGACGGCAGCAGTTGTTAAGCCCTCAAACGAAAACGACAAGATGCATGAGGCTCGGGGGATGACTCCGAGGTGCGCGCGCCATTGACCTCAACCTGCATTGGCTGAAGCGCCGGCGACCTCTTTCACCGGCAGGCCAGCGGTAGAGCGTGCTGTCCGCTGTGGGCGCGAGGCTGCTATGTAGTCGCCCGCCCAGTTCCCTCTTCGGCAAGCCTCTTCCCTGAACTACGAGGGGTGCCCGAGTCTTGCTCAATTTTGCGCGTGTGCGGCGCAACCGGTATTTCTGCCTTCCCCCAGCATCGTCAGCCTCATCATCATATTATCACTCATCATAAACAGCATCATCATCATCTTCAGCCTTCTTACTTTCGTCATCATCATCATCATCATCAGCATCAGCATCAGCATCAGCATCAGCATCAGCATCATCATCAATGCCATCAGCAGCATCGACACCAATATCATTTACATCATCAACATCGGCTGCATCATCAACACCAGCAGCATTGCCATCATCATCAGCACCATCATAATCATCATCATTCTCTTCCTCATCATCATCCTCATCCTCGTCACCATCATCATGGTCTTCATCTTCACCATCATCCTCGTCATATTCACCGCCACCAACACCATCACTTTCAACCTTATCCTCAGCATCCTCATGACCATTACCATCATCATCGCCATCATCACCATTATCAGCATAATCACCATCACCATCATCAGCATCATCAGCATCATAGCCATCATCACCACCATCATCATCGGCATCCTATTCCTTGGCGGTTGATGGCAGAAGGTGCTGTTGTGCTCTTTTGGGAATTCTTGGGCACCAGGTCCTCATCCCCCCTCTCGCTCCTCATTCAAAGCTGAACTATTCATCTTCTGCAGGTGCGCGCGGACTTCTTGAAACTGCGCTGGGCCCCCCTGGCGGCGCCTCCGGCGCCTACCCCTGGCGCGCGTCGCGCGCCACGGAGGGGGGGCGCATTGCCGATCCAAGACGTCCCTTCGGACGTCCGAAAGTCGATTTCCATTCCGCCCTCAGCATCATCTTCATCATCATCCTCTCTACACAAGCTGCCGCTCCGTCGCCAGCCCTCGCGCTTAGAAGAAGCACTTTTCCAGCCACGCCGCAGAGAACCATGTGTCGGTCTTTTGCTGGTGGCCTGTAGGTGTCGGAGCAATTCCTCAGTGGGAGCGCCAATTCTTGAAAAGAGAGGGTCAAAGCAGCAAGGGATGAAGGGATGCAACGTGAGCGTGGCGAAGGGTATTGTTACGAAGGTCTGGTTCACCGAAGAGTGACTGGGGAGATTTTGCGGATCGAGTGGCATCGCAAGCATTCGAAAGCATCATTAGAGTTTGGCCCCCGAAGGGGCAGCAACATGAAGCAGAGTCGAGGGGGGAAAGGCAAGGAGTTGGAAGAGAGGGAGTAGATGATTGGATGTGAAAGCAAGAGCAGCACCACCGACTACGGTTTCAAACCGCGAGGGTGCAATCGATGCGGTGCAATCGACGTGAACCAATGGATGTCGTGCAATACATGGTGTGCGGTCTATGTGGTGCAATTCACTTGTGGAACTCGCAGTGTCAACTCCACTGCTCGCGCAATCATCCCACCCACCCACCTGCAACTTTTCGTGAACAATGGCGGTTGCCATGAGTGCTTGGTGTTGGTTGGTGAATCTCTGCGGCTGCGCCGGCCCACGCATGCACTTGCGCGCGCCAGCCGGCTACTTTGGCCCGACCGACGCGGCCGCGGTGGCGCCGACCGCTGGGCACATCCCAGCGGGCACTTCAGTGCGAATCGACAACTTGGGCGGGCGCGGTATCATGGCAGCGTCGACAACAGCAGGCACGATGATGATAGTAGCCATGTTGGTGACGATGTTGACAACGACGAGGGCACGGCCAGGGACACCGCCGATGCTGATCACGGCGACGAGGACGACGACGACGGTGTCCTCGCGTCGGTGATGACGGTTTTGGGGAGAGTTCGACATGCGTGCGCGGCCGACGCTCGAGTGGCCCACATGGTATTATTTGAGACGGATCGCGCCCCCCTGACGTGCGGCGCGAAGGGCCCGTTCGGCAGAATTCCATGCAAAAAGTGAAGAGCCGATGGTTTCCGTGAGGATTCGCAAGGCCGCGGGCGCATGCTTGTTTAAAAAGTACTGCTGCGAAACCCTTACATATGGCTTCGCTTAAATCTATTTTGAAATCCTTACGGGACCTCGGGTTTCCCGCGGGTTCCGGCATGCGTGCGCGCATTCCGCCCCATTCTTTGCAAAAGGATTCTCGCGACAGAACGCGCGCAAGGGCGTTCGAACGATGTCGACATGCGCGCGCGAAGCCCGCTTGCTAGGATTGTGTGGCAAGTTGAAAAGAAAACGATGGTTTTAAGCATTCGCAGGTCACGTGCTCAAGCTATGTTTGAACATCCGTGTTGCGAAACCGACGCGAGCGCGCGCGCATTGTATCTTGTAGCAGAGGATGACTGGGGGTGTCGATACCGGTTGGGTTGGCATGGTATGAGCTCATGAATAGGATGGACGATGGGGCAGAAACAAATTCAAATTGCAGTACGACGCGGGGGGGGGGGAGAATTTGGTGGGGTCGTCAGATCCTAATTTTAAAGAGAGGAGAATCCATGCGGTGTGATTAACTTTTGTCCGCAGCGAGTTGCGAAAGCCGCTGCTCGCGCAACCATCCGACCCACCCACCCAGAACCAGGTTTGCTAAACCCATGCGGCGACGATTGTCATGACTGCTTGGCACTGGGTGGCGCATCGCGGCGGCCACGCTATCGCGCGCAAGCTCGCGCGCAGAGCGGCCGGCCAGAGGCGCAACCGACGCGGCCGCGGTGGCGCTGACCGCTGGGGGGTTCCCACCGCGCGGGCGCAGGCTTGTTTTGAAAACTGTTGCTGCGAAGCTATATTTTTCAGTTTCGTCACACTCCATTTTGAAATGTTGACGAGACCCCCAGTTTTCGATGGATTTCGGCATGCGCGCGACGACGCGCGCGCGTGCACTTCGGTTTCTTTTTTGCAAAAGGATCTTCGCGACAGCACGCGCGCAAGGGCGTTCGAGCAATTTCGACACGCGCGGGCGAAGCCCGTTTGGTAACAGTTCGAGGAGATTTTTTTTAAATATGTGTCTTCTTTAAAGAATTCCCCAAACCGCGCGCGCAAGCTATTTTAAGCAGCTTTCGTTGCAAAAGCATGACGGTTTGTATGTTTTCGGGAAACTCGATTTTGAAATTTTTACGACACCTCAGGTTTTTGATGGATTTCGGCGTGCGCGCGCGACGACGCGCGCGCCCGCGTTTCGACACATACGTTGCAAGATATTCGTGGCAACGATTTGTTTAACCCCCCCACAGAAACGAGAGCGCGCGCGCTCCGGGGACGAGTTCGACGTGCGCGCACGGCCGACGGGCGCCACCGGCTCGCACGAAAATGTGTGACAAGGGTCGTGCACCACAGCAGACGTGCAAAGGCGGTCGAATGATTTTGACATTCACGCCCGAGAGGCCCGCTTGGTCACATTGGATGAGCACGAACAACCGACGGCGAACATGATAATTCGCGAGATCACGCTTGTTGTTTGAAAGTTCACGTTTCCAAACCAATTGTGTCTCCGCATGCGTTCGGGAATCTCGATCCCGCAATAATCCACGACACCTAGAGATGTCGAGTGATTTCGGCATGCGCGCGTGTGAACTTTATCTCTTGCTGTCTGGTTGCCAGGGATATTCGAACATTGATGGTCCGTGATGAACGAGTGCGCGAATGATACCATTCGTCACGCATTCACGGAGGCGGGCGGGCGATGTCGGTTTGCTTGGAACTGTACGAGTTCGTACTGACGATGAACGAAGGGGCTGAATCGTATGTCCGAGGGGAAACCGCGAGACCCCGGGTGACGGGAGGAGGTCCGAATCTTGTGTTAGAAAAGAGAGTCGACGTGGTGCACTATACGCTGTGCGATCTAGGCGGCGACGAGGCCGCAACCGCGAACAAGGAGACGGCAAACCAGCCAGGCCCAGACGACGGGCGCGAAGTGCCAGACCGCCAAGCCAAACCCCCTCGCCTCGCCCCAATACATATGCATGCGGCCGGGGGGGGGGCCTGAAAGGCGGGGGTGACGGCACGGAGGGGGATGGTTTGCTAAGGTGCTAAGGGTCGGTGAGGCCGCGCCCGCAGAAAGGAGGAGGAGGAGGAGTTTGAAGAAAGGAGGAGGTGGAGGAGGAGGAGGAGGAGGAGGATCGAGGATCGAGGAGCGAGGAACGGGGAGCGAGGAGAGGAGGCGCGAGGAGGAGCGAGGAGGAGCGAGGAGGAACGAGAAGGAACGAGGAATGGGGCCCCACGGCGCTGGGCGCCCGGCGAGGTGCCTCGTTGCCGCCGTCGTCGTCGTCGTCGTCGTCGTCGTCGTCGTCGTCGTCGTCGTCGTCATCGCCGCTGTCGTCGTCGTCGTCGGTCCGTGTGTAAGTGTTTTTTCAATTAAGCTTGCCTAAGGGGTTCTTACTTGGTTGAAAGCTGGTGCCTCGTGAGGCTATGTTGCCCGTTCCTCAGAGGTTCCCCAGGTTCCTCAGGTTCCTCGGGGCCCCTCGGGGTGCATCGAGTTCTTCGGGTTCCTCGGGTTCCCCGGGTTCCTCGGGTTCGGGGTGCCAATAATGCCAAGCATATCAAAGCAATGCCAAGCAATGCAAAGCTTTGCGCCCATGCAATGGCGAGCTTTCCCCTACGTAATTGGGGTCGTGCCGGGTTCATGGATTTCCCGCTCCCGGCTCCCGCTCCCGGCTCCCGCAGGGGTCCGGGCCCGGGGGGCCCGGGTCCTGAGGGCCAGTTCGGTTCCGCACGCTTCGGGTTGGCTGTTCGGGCCAGTCTAGACGGCCGGTCCGGTGCGAACCGGCTGGTCCGGTTTCAGCCAGTCCAGTTTGGGCTCCGCTTGGGGTGGTTCGGTTGCAGAGACAGGCGGTTCACGTTTGTTAGTTCGATACAGAGCCTCCATGTCAAGTGCGAGCTTTGTTTGGGGAGTATATTTAAGATACGAGTGTGTGCGTGTGTGTGTGTAAGTATGTGGATGTGTAGCTTTAGATATACCGAGAGGTTGCGTTCCAATCTATAAGCGCACCTAATGGTATAGTCTGATAAACGTTCTCGTCAGCATCTTCCATGTGCCACTGGCCGCAGCAACGAAATTGCTGGCATCTTCACGAAATCGTAGGTTGTGTTGGAGTGTTGAATCCCCCTCCCAATATGATTTGTCGTATCTTGTGCTCGCGAATGACCCATCATGTATTAAGATCGCTGCATCTGTAGCGTGTTGGTGTGGCCAGTGGCTCCCTGCCAGTTGCAAGATGGACCCGCACATGTTGAGGTAGCGCCATATCTTGCAACAGTCGACAACCTCATGTACTGCATCTGTCTCTGGCTTTTTCGGGGCTGCAAGTGGGATGGGGTATCGCGGATACTTTCGAATGGTAATTCCGTGGGCATTGCCAAGGCAAATGTCAACGCATTGAGAAAGTAGATCGCCGTTGAGTAGCATGCCCACCACCAGATCCAGTTCCACAAAGAAACAGCACATACCTTGCTTCTGGACGTTACGAACGTGGCACCAATAACATACGATAACACAATTGCATGTGTCTCCATAGGATGTGCCTCGCGATAAACTTCTCACTTCGCTGGCAAGACGGATCCCCTATATTCGAGTTGGCCCATTCGTTGACCCAGCTTTGCACCCGCACCGTGCAATTGTTCAAGATGTTTCTCCCCGTGCATGCTTGCCGTTTGCAAAGGCGCACGTGTCTAGCGTGGGAATGCGTGTATGCAGCATTGGTGATGCTCAATTCACGCCCATTCGGCCACAATCGGCGCATTTCATTGCCAACGTGTCCACAATAATGTGTGTGCCACGCAGCGGCAATCCTTGACGATTTGCGTATCCCCATCAGCCCATCCAGCAGCGATGCCCTGGCGAGCTGCATATATCAGGAACGTGTGGGAGCAAGCGACGGGGGCACCCGTCAAACCGAACATCGGGATCAGCCTGGTCAGTCCAAGGAGTCAACCACTAGTGCCTTCGCGGAACTGTCGGTATAGGGCATGGGAGCCTAGAGCCAGCTTATGTGGACCATCTTGGGCCCCCCCCCCCCTGTGGCAAATGTGAATGCCTTGTTCTCTTGGGACCCTCTTGAGGCTCTCTTGGGGCCAGCTGGGATGCCTTGATGGGGGGGGGCGCTTGCGGCCAGCTCGGAGGCCATCAACCAAAGAAGGAGGAACATACGTACGGACCATCCGTCGGAACCCTGCACGTCGCTTCTTGAGGTCCCCTTGCGACCGTTTTGGGGCCATCTTGCCTCTTGGGGTCCTCTTGGGCCATCGCGGAGCCACCTCGCGGCGTCCAGCGCCGATCGGACGCGAGAGAGCAAGGCTGCACAAGCCAGTTTTGTGGCTGGTTGTTGGAAAGATGTGGGTCTCTCGGGGCGGTCCTTGAGAGGCGCCGTGGCCACTTGGAGCCGCCTCGGGGCGGTATTGAAGCTCCGTGGAGGGCAAGTGAGAGGACATCTAGGGCCACATTGGCATCTGCTGCATCATCCTGGAGGCCATCTTGGAGGCCATCTTGGTTTACCGGGGGCCACCCTTGAGCCACATTGGTTCCACGACCAGCGGGGAGGGATAGGGGGGGGGGTAGGAGGATATGTCAAGTGTGGCAGGTCGAGAGAGTCCGAAGGCCCCCCGCTCACTCCCGCCCTCCCTCCTACCGGGCCGAACGAAAGGGGGGGATAGGGAAAGGGGAGGTTACGAAATCTGCTGCATGCAGCTGGTTTCGGCCCCGCCGCCGGGCCCCTTCCTCGATACATGGGCGCCTCCCGGCGCCCAGAGGCGCTGGGAAAATCAGCTACGTGAGCTGATTCGCTACCCTACCCTTTGCTAGCCCCCCCTTTCGTTCCCCCCGATCCTGCAACCTAATGATAGATTCTGGCACAGCTTTGCACCTGGGATTGGAGCGCGCTCCCACCTCGCAAAGGGGTGAGGCGTCCGCGCGAGGCCCCGCCTCGGCGATCCGGCGCAGGAGCACGTGCCCAGGCCGCGCAGGGGGAGGAGGCGGCAAGTCTCCCGGCGAGCGTGGCCACGGCGAGGCAAGTGTCGGGGTTGGCCAAGAGGGGGGTGATGACCAGGGAGGGGGGGAGATCATGGCGTTGGCCACGACATTTCCTCAGACTTCAGGGCGCCCCTGCTCATGCCATTGCGCCCCCAGCCCCCCACCCTGGGCCGCGCACGTGCCGCCCGTCATGATTTGCCCCCCCCCCCCCCCCTCCTGGACCCCCCCCCTCTTGGACGCCCCCCTCCTGACCGACCCCGAAAATGCCGCGCTGCCGCCTTCGCCCACAGGCTGCGCGGCGCTCGGGCGAGCGCGGGCGAAGCACGCCGCCGTCCCCTTCCCCGCGCGACTCGGCGAGCGGGGCTGCGCTCCCGCGCCCGCGCCGGGAGCGCCGCCTCCGAGGCGGGGCCGCCCCGCCGCGCGGGCCGACCGGGAGGGGCGAGCGGCACAGCTGCGCCGCGCCGAGGCGGCAGCGCCTCTCCGGCGAGATCTGCGCGGCGCCGAGCCAGCGCCTGCGCCATGATCGACGCTCGGGCCGGGCGAAAGGGGGGGATTGGGAAAGGGGGGGTTGCGGAATTTGCTGCATGCAGCTGGTTTCGGCCTCACCGAGGGGCCCATTCCTCGAAACATGGCCGCCTCCGGCGCCGGGAGGCGCCGGGAAAATCAGCTACGTGAGCTGATTCTCAAACCCCCCCCTTTGCTATCCCCCCCTTTCGCCCGACCCGAGCCAGCGCCTGCGCCATGATCGACGCCAGCGCCCGCGACAGCACCAACGACGGCTGCAAATTACAGTCGGGGCGCCGAAGAAAAACCCTGTTCGTTGGGAAGGGGCTCGGGGTTCCTCTTGATTGTTTTGCAGTTTGCCATGGGTTTTCCTCATGCTGTCGATAGGAGATCGAAGTTTAACTTGTGGGAAAAAGGGGCCTCGTTCCTTATTCAGGGTTCCTTAGGTCAACGCCCCGACGGTACTGCTGCCTCCTCCCGTACTTGCTGCGGCCATGGTGCGCAGACCATGCAAGGCCGCACAAACGGGACCAAGACCGCACAGACGGAGCCAACACGCTTGAGCCATCAACCTGGAGCCAGCACCAACGCTGGCGCCTACACTACCCCGACGCCGGCACTGACGCCAGCAGCTACGCCTACGCATTCACCAGCACCACCGCCTGCGCCTTCAGCAACGCCGCGGCTAGCAATGACGCCAGCACGAATGATGGGGCATGCGCCTACCTACACCTTCACCGAGGGGCTGGTCGTGATTCTCGTATACTCGATGTTTTGAAGGCTTCCTGAGCGCGTGTGGATAATTTCCCTCCCTCTCTCGGCTCCTCCTCCTCCTCTCTCGGCTCCTCCTCCTCCTCCTCCTCCTCCTCCTCCTGTGCCAGTCCATTGTCCATGCTTGAATTAGATTTGTTTTCGTTGCAATTGGGCTTCGGGCCCATTTCGGGGCGCCCGCCCGCTCAGATGCCTCTGCCCCTCCTTTCCGCGGGGGTGGACGCCTCTAGTGGCCTCGGTGCACCGCGGAAGATTTACTCACACCCATTGTCTTTAGTTCCCCTTGTCTTCGTCTGCCTTTGTCTGTACTGCTCGAGTTTGGTAGCCCGCCAGTGGAGCCAATGGCTGTGACCTGGCGTCCTTTCCACGTTCTTTTCCTGTCTCTTCTCCTCCTTCTCCCCCGTCCCGCGCTTAGTGCGACACGCCGGCGTTCACCCAGCAACGGTGCTGCCAGGGTTGATTACTTCGGCTGGTTGCCCATTCGCTATCTTACTTTCTCCTCTTTCCCTTTCGCTGCCTCTCTTGCCTCCTGGCTGCGGCCCGATGTTGGCTCTTTCTTCATCCGAGTTTCGGGTTGACCCTGTAGTGTAATCCACAGGTGTCGCCGCAGCACTTCATTAATCTGATAGCCGCCGCCTCGCGCCTTCTCGTGGCCTCCTCCGCCGTTCGGCTTCTGGCATGGGCCAGCTGTCGCGGGAAGCGTGTAGATCGCTCACTGCCCGTGGCCCAGGGAACCCGCGAGCCACCAGAGAACTCCTAAGGGGGAAAAAAATCAAAATCTGCGCGGCGCCGAGATGTGCGCCACGCCCTAGCGGGAACTCCAGTTCTCCAGAGGATGGAGGAGCGCGGCGCCGAGGGTCATCGAGAATACAAGAACTCCTGACCCGAATAACACAGTGAAGACGTGGCCTCACCCAGACCCCCGCCTTTGCACTGGGGGCAATCATTCCGGACGGTTCGGTTCGATACATCAGCAGAACAGGCCCCCAATCCCAGATGTTTAGGTCCTCCTGACTGAGGTCCCCTCCGAAAGGATTAGGGGTCCTTTGATTGTTGCTAACCAGAGGCGGTAACAGCTTTTCGGCCTTTCGCGCGGGATTTGCGCCGCCCCCCGCGTTCGCCACGCCTTTTGCCACACGGACCACATAATGCCAACGTTGATGCGGACATCATCGGTTTTGTATGGTTCTCTCTCACACGTAGGATGAAGGTTCCCGGATGTGCCCCCTATCTGCCGGCTAGCTGGTTGAGTAGGGGTGTATACCAATAAGGACTAGCGAGATTGGAAGAGCTAGTTCCAGATGGCTGGTGGGGTTCACGTGATGAAACAGCAATCAGGGACGGAACAGTCGCACGGGTGATGCGAAGTAAAGGTGCAGGGGGCGGAACATGATTCCTCCCTTGAAGAGGCAAGCACGCGAATATCCTTATGTTTACACGCATGTGTTACATGTATTTGGAGAATGAATGACTTTCGGCCCATCCCGCCACCTTGCCCGGGTTGCGGGCCAGAGTCCTCGGGGATGCTTCGCGGGGCCTCTTCGGAGCGCTCTCGGAGGCCTCTCGGGGACAGCTTTGGGGATCTGTTGGGGGCTCCTTGAAATAGCCTCTTGGGGGCCCCTTGGGGCCTCTTGGGCGCCTCTTGGCGGCGAGCCGAGGGCTCCAGGTGTCCGCTCGGGGCCCCCATCGGGGGCCCTCTTGGAACCGCCTTTGGGGCCCCTTGGGCCGTCATTGGGGCCCTCTTGGGCCACGTTGGGGCCCGCCTCGGGGCCTCTTGGGGCTGTCATGGGGCGACCGTGGGGGCCTCTTGGGCAGTCTTGGAGCGTAGGGCAGCCGAACAGGCGAAAAAACACTGCTTTTTAACATTTAAGCAAAAATATAGTTAGAATGCTACGAATAGTAACAATACCAATACTACTCCTACTACTACTACTACTACTACTACTACTACTACTACTACTACTACTACTACTACTACTACTACTACTACTACTACTACTACTACTACTACTACTACTACTACTACTACTACTACTACTACTACTACTACTACTACTACTACTACTACTACTACTACTACTACTACTACTACTACTACTACTACTACTACTACTACTACTACTACTACTACTAGTACCACCACCACCACCACTACTACTACTACTACTACTACTACTACTAATAACAATAATAATGATGATAATAAAAAGACTAATATTAATAACACTAGTAGTAAGAACCATGATAATAATACTAATAATACGAGCATTACGAATAATACTAATAATAAAAATAATAGTGATAATAATACTAATAATCACAATCATAATAATAATAATGATGATGATGATGGTAATAATACTAATAATACAACAATAATACCAATAATACGACTACTACCACTACCACTACTACTACTACTACTACTACTACTACTACTACTACTACTACTACTACTACTACTACTACTACTACTAATCATAATAATAATAAGAAGAATAATAATACTAATCAGAGTAAGAATGAGAAGAATACGAATAAGAATAATAATACTACTACAAAAACGGATGCTGGCCTATTGGTGCCCTCTTCGGGGGCCTCTGGAAAGCCTCTTGGGGCGTCTTGTAAGCTTCATGGGCATCGTGGGTCCATCTTGGGCGACTTGGGGCGATCTTTGGGTGTCTCGGGGCCCCCTTGGGCCGTCATGAAAGCCTCTTGAGTCTCTCTTGGCCCGTCTTGGAGCCCCCTTGGGCCCGACAAAGTCACGCGAGAAGCCGCGGGAAGCATGTGGGAAGCCGCGGTCGAAGCCCAATGTGAAAGCCGCGGCAAGCCCAAGGGGATCCCTCAGGATCGAGGACTCAGGCTCAGGGGATTGGGCAAAAGAATTGAGAGCACGCCCACGCCGTTCTCTGC
This sequence comes from Prorocentrum cordatum, assembly GCA_963575745.1. Lineage (NCBI taxonomy): Eukaryota > Dinophyceae > Prorocentrales > Prorocentraceae > Prorocentrum > Prorocentrum cordatum. The sequence goes on from CAUYUJ010015843.1 coordinate 162,152, forward strand.
GGCACAGTCGCGGACCTACATCTGTTACATCGAGCATAATGGAGGAACGGATTGAACGGTATGCGGACGTTATACTATGGGCCACCCTGAGCCGGTAGGTGGAAGGTCTAAGAGGAGGTACGACAGGGAAGCAGTAGGATCGAACGGGATGGATTGGGCGGAGGAGGGATGGTCCAGGACGAGGCAGGAACGGGAGAGACGAGGAGGAGGATAGGAGGATTGAGAAGGAGGATTACGGGACGCTGGAAGAACGGGAGGAAGACGAGGGGCATGGAAAGAGGGGGCAGGACAGGAGGAGGAACGAGGAGGAAGGAGGGGCAGGGGAAAGAGGGAGAAGGAAAGGGTGGAGGGATGAGGAGCAGCAGCAGCAGAAGAGGTTGAAGGAGGAAGGGGCAGGGGAAAGGAGGTGGAAGGAGGAGGAGGAGGAGCAGCAGGAAGAAATGAAGCAAAGATGATGGAATAATATGAAAAGGAAGGAGAAGGTGATGGAGGAGGAGGAGGAGGAGGAGGAGGAGGAGGAGGGTGAATGTTGAGGAGACGGAGGATGTGGAAGGAGGGGGAGGAGGAAGGAGGAGGAGAAGAGGATTGAGGAGGAGGGACAAGAAGGAGGAGGCAGAGGAGGGGGGAGGGAGGAGGGACGGAACCTTCGGCTGCAGGTGCTGCGCGACGAGAAGCAGAGCGGCAAGACGTGGGGAAGGACGGGGGGGGGGGGAGGCGGGGGGGGGGGGCACCGAAAGGGAGCAGCGACGAGGAAGAGAGGAAGGAGTTCCCGTGGAACGAGAAGGAGGTTGGGCGACCGAGGGGCAGGAGGAAGATTGTGCGATCGCGATCGAGGAGTAGAGAGAGGAGCAGACCCGGGAGAGTGACCAGCCCGGGTGGTCCAGAGCCCTGGAGGCCCCAGCCCTCCGGCGACGCGAAGGAGAGCGGCGGAGGTCTCTCGCCGTGCTCGGCGCCGGATGCGTAGTCTCCAGCCGTGGGGCCTTCGAGCGTCGGGTCGAGATAGAGAGCGTTTGGTGGGCCACGCGGCGAAGACAGAGGAGGGCGCTGGATGTTTTTGTTGGGAGCATGCCCGCTGCAGCGCGCGGGAGGAGGAGAGCGGCTCGAAAGCCGCGGGGAGGGGGAAGGCGTTCAGCGCGCGGGGAAGAGGAAGGGTCGAAAGCTCGGGGGGGGGGGGGGCTCACCCTTTGCAGCGCGCGGGAAGCAGAGCTGCTCGAGGGCCAGGAGGGGCGGCGGGGGGGGGCCCTCTCCGCGCGCGGGGCGGAGAGCTGCTCGAGGGCCCGAATGCCGAGGGGCGGGGGGCTCCCCCTTCTTGTGCTGAGCGCCTCCTCCGCTGGGCACCGCTCCCTCGGAGGTCTGGCCCTTTGATCCTCACGTCGGGCGTGTCCCTCTGCAGGAGGAATATTCAAAGACAGTGGAAACATAGTATGGGGACGATTTTTTCTACTATGTTTGACGATTTGGGTGTGTGTGTGTGTGTGTTGCCTATGTTTCATTTTTGGCCCCAAAATCCTCCTGAAGGGGGACATGCCCGACCTAACTTTCTCCTGATACCGAGCCCCTGCCCCGAGTCGTGTTTGACAGGCCTGCTGTTTCCAGTGATGGGCCACCAGAGGCAGAAAAAGGCTGGTAAACGACAGTCGGTATTGATGTTTGCTCGCAGCGCGAGGGGGGTGGGCCAGATGACGCAAAACGGTGTTCGGCGGCGGGCGAGGGGGGGAAGTGAGAAGGAGAAGGCCTTTTCAGAAGGCTCGGAACCCCCCAGGCCTTCTGAGAAGTCTTCTAAGCCTTCCCCGAAGACAGGAAACCTCTCAGAAGCCCCGTCGCCTGCTGAGAAGGCCTTCTCATTCATACCCCCCCCTCGCTCGCCGCCAAGGTGTACTACCGGAGCGAGGTATAAGATCGCGGTCGGTTCGGGGAGGGTACCCTAATGTTAGTCGTGTTTGTTGGATGTTCTTGTGCATATTGGGAGAAGGCTGCCCTCGCATGTTCTTCAGTTTTGGCTGGCGGAAGGTCTCATGGTCTTGGAGGATGTTCTTCTGTCTTGGGTCCGATTGTAGGCACAAATTCTCTGAGCTCCGCTCGGGTTTCTTGGATCGGCGTTGGGCCCCCCCCTGGCGCCGGAGGCGCGCGGGGGGTCTGCGACCACTCGCGAACCCTGCCACCAATCGCCGCTGGGGTGTCGGACACCCCTGCGGGGGTCCACTTGGCAGCTGACATCCAGGCCTCGGAACAACTCAGCGAACACTCATGCCACATTCATCCGTCAACGCCTCCCCCTCCCCCAATGTTCAAAGTTGGCGGTGGGCAAGATGAGATGCACTTCGACCGCAGTCTCCCCCGCGCGTGCCAACATTGAGTTTGGGGGGAGGGGGAGTGTTCAGTCATTGCTTCCCTCTACCGCCCCTCACACTCTGAACCCCTGGCGACATCTCAGGAATCGACCCCGCAGGGGAGTGGGGCTCGCGTCGGGTTGCCCGAGGGAGGGGGGTCCAGCGCTGATCCAGGAACGCCGCGCGGGCCTCCGAAAAAACGTGCGTTCCTCCTCCTCCTCCTCCTCCTCCTCCTCCTCCTCCTCTTTCTCTTTATCCTCCTCCTCCTCCTCCTCCTCCTCGTCCTCCTCCTCCTCCTCCTCCTGTTGTTGCTTCCGTCGATGGAGAGCCCGCCCTCTCGGCCCTCCCTCCGCCGTGCCCTGCCGCGGCGCTCTCCCGCAGGATCGCGGTCCTGAGCGGCATGGAGAGGCGCTCGGTGCAGTCCCAGGCATTGTGCGTCCTCCTCCTCCTCCTCTTCCTCCTCCTCTTCCTCCTCCTCCTCCTCTTCCTCCTCCTCCTCCTCCTCCCTCCTCCTCCTCCTCCTCCTCCTCCTCCTCCTCCTCCTCCTCCTCCTCCTCCCCGGCGGGTCGTGACAGGCTTCGTTTCGGGAACCTCGAGACGGGGGTCAATGCAAACGGGGGTCAGCCAGGGCACCGGATCCTGCAGGATCCTGCGAAGACCCTCTCTGGCTGACCCGGGTTAGCGAGCCGTTCGTGGCCGCGAGGCGGCCGCGCATATTGGCTGACCCGGGTTTGCGAAGATCTGCGTTGCAGTTTTTTGTCCTGCATTGCAGTTTTTGGTTTCCCGCTGACCCGGGTCTGGATTGACCTGGGTCAGAAGATCCCCGATCGCTCGTGATCAAGAGATCGAGAAGGTGACGCCTCGTCCTCGGCGGGAGCTGACTGAGGGCCGGCAGAAGCCAGCGGGAGTCGAACGAGGGCGAATCCACCGATGGAGAACAGTGTGAAGGCGGCAATCTCAAAGGCAAACGCCCAAAGAACTGCCACCGCCAGCGTACCCAAGCGTTCCGGAGTCACCCAGGGTTCCTGGACGGGGCCTGGGCTTTTCGAGATTGTCGGGAGCACGGATCTAACTCGGTGGATATGGACAGATGCTCAGCGCGTGGGGGGTGTGGGGGGGGAGGAACGCAGAAGTTTTGGTGTGATTGCTGAGCCTCCCAAGAGCCCCATCCAAGGACTGATTTGGATTCAGCCTGGCGCTACGATGACTGTACACCGTCAACGCGCTAAAGGAAGCGTGGAAGGGTACCACGCACCTCCGGCTACCGGGACAGCGCTGCACGCTTGCGTCCTCGCATGCGGAGGCCAACATGGAAGGTCTTGCAGCAAACGTTGGTTTCCGCAAGAAGGGAGGGGTGAAGGGAGCGTGCTAGAGGAACTAGGGGGAGGAGGGAGGCCAAGGCATTAAATGACCATTGCCAGAAGCCACACGAAGCAGATAACGCCGAGACATCGCAACTCCTTAACTGCCGACTCGTTATACACGTGTTCCCGTTGTCAATTAACCAGGGTCAATTCTATTTCTGTACCATTGACGTGCCTTGCAGTCGTGCGCCTGCTTCTCGTGTCTTTCCCTTCACCGCACGGCGACGTTTCGGAAGGCCGTGCGCAAGTCGGAAGAGTCGGTAAGTAGAAGCGCTTCGCAGTGCGTCCATGATGCGGTGCGGCAGCCTGACGTGCCGAGCTTGGTTTGGGCACCCTTCGAGGACGTGTACACTCGCTGACCAGATGCGTCGATTGTGTCTACCAGCGCCTTCACGTGGGTCCTTGTCGAGGTGCCCATGTCGCGCATGGCCACGTACTTCCATATCCCCATGGCATCAAGAGTTTGCAGAAGGATTCTCATAAAATAATGTCTGGACCGAGCGCCGTGTTCAGCAAGGCCGCCAAGATGTCGTCGTTGAAAGCCGGCGCTTTGTCGAACAAGGCGGAGCTCGCGGAGGAATTCTTCACCGTGATGGTCGATTCACGCAGGAGCCTTCGCGCATCCATGAGCTCCTCGTCAAGGTCCGTGTCCTCATCGATCACGAGCTCCGTGCCCTGCGCTTTCGCGCTGACCCTGCCCTTCTTGTCGGCGCTGATCCTCGCGAGCACAGACTCTTCGAACCGTTTCCGCGACGTCGTGCCCTCGTCGTCCTTCTTGTTGTCGTATCTGCCATGGCTCACGCGGCCCGGCTTTTCATTCCTGACCTTTTGCGATGTTGTCCTTCAGGTCGCGCCCGTCGGCCTGGGCGTGGGCGGCGCCTGTCCGAGCTGCCCCGTCGAGCGCGCCGCGCCGCCCTCGACCTCCTCCGCGGCTTGCTCGCCGCCGCCGCCGCCGCCGGCCCCCTGCTTTTGCCACCCACCGACCCTTCGCGGCCGGCGGGCCGCGCGGAGGCGGGAGGCGGGGGGCCCGGCGGGCCGCGTTGGAAGCGGGCCGCGCCCCCGCGCGCCGCGCGCCGCGGAGCGGCCACGGGATGTGGCGAGGGGGGAACGATCAAGAGGGAACAAAAACAAAACACAGACCCAATGAATCGTCGATCCCCTAGGAAAGATGGGAAAAGATGGGAAGTGGGGGAAGACAAACACCCAGAAACTATGGGAACATATGGGGACTGTTTTTATGTGTGTGTATCTATGTGTGTGTCCTGGGGCCCCTTCAAACGAGGAGGGGGGGTTGGCGCCCCCGCGGGCGCGACCTCTGAGGGCCCCTTCGCGGATCACGTCGGCACGAAGGCGCTCGTGAGCGCACGGGGTCGAGGAGTTTGCGGGCGTGGCCCTTGGCCTGTCCAGCCCGCCGCGCCCTGCGCCTCGTGCCTCGCGGCTCGACCGGGGACGGCGGGTCCCGCTCGAGGGCGGGATCGAGGGCTCCCTTCGCCCGCCAGGGCGGGGGCCAGTCATGACGCTGGCGCCCGGAGGGGCTCCCCCATTTCCGCCGCCGCCTGGTCCGCGCGGCGCGGCTTTCAGAAAGCTGCCCCCCACTGTGATGCTCCTGTGAGTTCCCGCGCGAGTTGACAGGCAGGGCCGTCGCGGGACCCGTCAGCGGGAGCGCGCCACAAACCCGTCCACGGGAACGCCCCCCCGGGCGCATTATAGCGGGAGCATTTCCGGGGAACGCCTTTCGGGGCAGCCGGAAGCAATGGGAGCACGGCCGGGAAGTGACGGGAACATGGCCCCACGTTCGCGGGCGCATGGCCCCAAATGGCGGCCCCAAATGAGTGGGAACCTCATGTCTGTGTGTGTTTTTCTATTCTGGTCGCGACGATCGCGATGACGATGATGATGTGTTGAGGGCTAGACGACGATGATGATCTTGTTGAGGGCCAGACGGCGCGAGCGCCTTGACGTCGGGCGCCTGCCCGCAACCGAAGCTCTTGCGGCCCTGGGCCAACCATCTCTCCGCCCAGGCCAGCTCCCCGCCGTGGCTATTCGCATCTGCGTCCGTGAGCACGCGGGGGTCATCGTCGGCCATGAACCAGATACGATAGTAGCGTTGAGACTTCCATGGCAGCCTACTCTGTCTTGGGGCGTTTGATGGGTTTTGATGCCCTCAGCGGCGTCCTTTTCGAGATGGGGGTCTGATGGCGCTCTCGTCGGGCGCAGCCTTTCGGAGTAGGGGGTCTGATGGACCGCTCGGGGGGTCCTGGAAAAGGTGATGCTCATTTTTGTTTGTTGGGAGAGGACGGGGAGAGGTATTTCGTATTCCGAGAAAGTGGGCTTGTCCTTTCCTCCTACTGGAGGGGGTGGCGGTTGGCGAAACAATTGGCATAGCCAACTGAGTGGGACCCCCCAACTGAGTCCCCCCTCAACGTGAACCCGAGTGTCCCCCCCCCAAATGAGTGGGACCCCCCCAACTGAGTCCCCCCCAACTGAGTGGGACCTCCCCAGCGTGAACTCGAGTGGGACCCCCCCAACTGAGTCCCCAGACATGTGTTTGCAATGGGCCCTGCTGATGGCCGCTTCAGCGGGTTCTCAGGTCACTGCAAGGGGCCCCCACGCAGCGCCCGCAAGGTGCCTTCCAAGAGGGTGACGGAATGCGTGAGAGGGTGTGCCGAAATTGCGATGCACGGCCCACGCTGCCTTTGCCGCTGCCCAGACGCAAGTCGTCTCGCTCGTGAGCCGAGTTCTTGCTGCGACTAGGTCTCGTGACGAGACCGCGCCCGTCGTTACACCCTTGGTCTTCTTCAGGAAGCGGAAGTACGACGGGGCGCGCATGAGGCTCGGCACCACTGCGTCCATGGTGTACGACGACGACGTCATCGAGGAGCGGACCGTCGGTTCGCGCGAGATCTTCGTCGTGAAGGGCGAGTTCGGCGTCGTGATGCGTCGGCGGCATGGTGATGCATGCCAATTCTTGCACGGGTGCGGCACCGTGCCCGCGCGTCTCAGCGTGCTGGAAGGGAGCGCTGCAGAGGTCATTCACGCGGCGTTGCGCGACCAGCTGGATTTGCCTTGGGATCGCATGGTGGACCTGAGGTTCCCTCGGCAGGTCGACGTCGCCTGCTGCGACGCTGCCAGCGGCAACCTGCGCTCTGAACGCGCCTTTCGTGAGACGATGCCTCTCCGAGCTCAGATTGATTTCCTGTGCCGTGCGCACAAGAAAAAGAAGGTCGCTGAGAATTCGCTCAAGACGATTCGGCCTTTCGACACGAACCTCGTTCGCTGCCAGATGTCGTTGACAGGGGGCCATCTCCTGGGATTGAGGCGCCATGCCAGGCTGCTCCATGGAGAACAGCTCGTGGTCAAGCGGGGTGTGCCTCCAGCGGATGCCACTGCACACCGCGATGCCATATGGAAGCTGTACTTCGACAGCGATGACCCGACCATTGTGTATCGCAGGGAGGTGGTGTCCCGCCTGTACAAAGGCGACATCCGTAAGCACGGCGTCATCGAGCACTACTGCAGAGGGTGCTGCGAATCGCCGCGGCACACGTTGTTCTTGATGCGGCGGTACGGCGCCCCAGCGTTGTTCGGCAGGATTGACGTTCTGAACAGAGCCAACTGGGTCAACAAGACACGGAGCCACAGATGTGTTGGCGTGCCAGCTGCTGTTCATGGCATCTTTCAGGCATCGTACCTGCGCGCGATGCCTGGGAAGGCTCCCAAGGCGCCGCGCGGGGCCGCTGGTGCCCGCCCTGAGGCTGCTGCTGCTGCTGCTGGAGGCGGCGGGGCTGCTGCTGGAGGCGACGGCGGCGGCGACGATCGGCCTGCGCCTTCGGTCGGCGGCCCAGGCGCTGAGGGCGGAGCAGACGCCGACGACGAGAACGCGTTCAAAGAGGAGCAGGACAAGCGGGTTGCTGGCAGCCGCGCGTGGATGATCAGCGGCGCCGTCGGAGATGACATGTTCTTGGGCACGGTGCTGGCTACGCGCACGGACGCGTACGTCTCGAGGCAGTTGGCTACCAGCGGTTCGTCATTCGAGAAGGCCCAGCAGCGCATAGTGTCCCTCGGGCAGCCCAGGACTTACGAAGCGTGGCTTGCGCATGAGGATGCCGACGCCATCGAGTTGCTGAGCGGCGCGCACCTGGCCATATTCGACGTGGCAGCGCGGTGCCCGTTGCAGGACCGCACGGGGGCGACTGCGCTGAAAGTGTACCGCACGTTGGCACGGATGGGCGGGGTTGCGTACCATCTCGTTCACAGGGCCAATCGGAATTGGCCGTTGCCGCTGCTATATTCCTTGAAGGACCCAAGTCTTGTGCAGGTCCTTGGGGAGACCAAGAGCTGCCTCCTGGATGAGTACACTGAGGGCTTCTGCAGCTTCTACGCGGGCCGGTTGGATTCGGCAGAAGCCATGAGCGAGCTGAAGGGCGTCCTTGCCATGGCCGACATGGACACAGCCGACGCGGAGAGGTTGCATTCGGTGAACCAGAGGGCTGCTCGCTTCAGGGTCTGGACCCACATTGAATCCGTGGAGGAGGTGAGTGCTCATTTCACGTCGCACATGGCGGGTGACGTCGACGCGTTCGCAGCACCGCGCCCTGACCTTCAGAGAGGGCCTGCCCAGAAGCGGAAGCGCCTGGTGTGCGACCCGCGGCGTGGGCACAACAGCCTCCAGAATTGGACGTGGCGAGCGTTTACGTACATGAACGGTGCCAGTGTGTCTGGAGCATCGTCGATCGAGTTGTCAGAGATGTATTCCAAGCTGAGCGGGGAGGAGCTTGAGCAGTACAGGCTCCCGGCTGCCATTGCACGGGATCGTCATCTTTCTGGCGAGCGCGGTTTCGACAGGCGTCGGAGGGCAAGAACGCCCTCGGCGTCTGGCGGCATGCCACCATCTTTCGGCGTCCAGCCGATAGGTGACCAGCGAGGGGAGTCGGCGGGCGATGCTCGACCTCAGAAGTCGCAGTTCGCTGATGTGCCCTCGCTGATACTGCAGGCTTCGTCAGCTGCTCGGGCGGCGGCTATTCGCAGGCGCCGCAGGGAGGGCGCGCTCGAGGCCCGCGTGGCTGGCGAGGCGCGCGAGGCTGCCGCCGCGTCCAGGCGGCCCAACCATGAGCAGGACAACGACATGTTCTCCGTCGTGGATCGGGCCGCTGCCCCCGTCGGCGACATCGAGATTCAGGTTGACACTGGCATGGTTTTGAAATACAGCAGGCGCGCGTCCACCGCGACGTCGGACGCCGCCAACGCGTTGGAGGGCGATGGTCGTGAGTCCGTGCAGCAGCGGGCTTCGGCATGGGTGGCCATGCATCGCACGTTCACGGTGCCCAGCGCGCCTCCCTTGGGCCGTTGTTCCACTCCCCGCAGATGCTGCCACGATGCGGAGACGTGCTTCCACGAGGACGGCGGCGACAGACTGCTGCTGATCGAGAAGCACATCAGGGCCGCGTTCGCCGCCCTGCGCGTTGCGTGCCCCGATAAGGGCGCGAAGGCCTCGGCGCGCACCAATTGGTTGCATCATTGTAATATTACCGACCCCATCTTCTCAACGAGGGCCTGATGAAGTCCTTGACGCACTGGCCTCAAGGACCTCCATGGCCTTCGTATGCGTCCTGGGGGGAGGGGTAGACTGAGACCGTCGAGCCTTCGGATATCTTTGGGGTACCCCTCCCTAGGCCTCTCAGGGGCCTTGAAGGATGCCCCTGGGGGCTTCACTGACCACTCGGTGACCCTTTGAGGAGAGCGTGCAGGGGTGGTTGGGGGGTGCACGCACCAGAGAACGTGACGCATCGCCTGGAGGGTTCGCCACCCACCCCTAGCTTGAAGTCGCAGCGTTGGCATTCGGTGTTCTTGGTGTCCTAGGCTCCCACGCGCCGCCTCGAAAGGGCCCGATTGAGGCCTATATGTTTGTCCGATGGGGTTCTGAGGAGGGGGGCGGGGTGGGGTGGTGGGGGGTGGGTGGGGGGGGGGGGGGTGGGGGGGGGGGGGGCTGAACCGTTTTCTCTAGTTCAACTCCTCTTCCTTCGTCGTCGCCCTCCTCCTTCTCCTCCCCCTCCTCCTCCTGCTCCTAATCCTCCTCCTCTTCCTCTTCGTCGTCCTGCTCCTCCTCCGTGGCGGGGACGGGCCTGAGGTGGCCTTCGGCATCTGCCGAACATGTTCGTTGTGAGGCGACGGGGCTTGACCCCGAGCCCCCCCCCCCCCCCCCCTCCCCCGCGTTTGCAGCCCCCTTGCCTGCCACTCAGCACTTCGAAGGCGCCCTGATCGAGGCCCCGATCGCTTGGAAGGAGGAGAAGGAGGAGGAAGAGGAGGAGGAGGAGGAGGAGGAGAGGGCGTGGAGGAGGAGAAGGATGGAGGAGGAGGGGGAGGAGGAGGAGGAGGAGGAGGGTCAGGAGGAGGAGGAGGAGGGAGGGATGAGGAGGAGGAGGAGGAGGAGGAGGAGGAAGAGGGAGGGCCCTTGAAGGGTCCTTGCGGTGCCCTTGAAAGGCCCTTGAAGGGCCCCTTGCGGGGCCGTCGGAAGCCCCTTGAAGGGCCCCTGCGGGGCCCATGGGCTTGGGGGTAATGCACTTGCGGTGACGTGATGTAACCAAATGGAAGAGCTCCGATGAAGGCGCTTCTGGCCAGAGGCGACGGCGCGCTCCGCTTCAGCTTCGCCGCGCCCCCGCGGGCTGCTGAGGCTGCTGGCGCAGCGGGCGACGCCGCGGCGATTGTGCCGCATTGCGGCGGTGGCGATGGTACCACCCATCGTTTTTTATATAAAAAATATATTATTACATCGCGTTTGACTTCCAGAAGCCTTTTTTCGCCTACGGTGGTTGAGCTTCAGAGGGACCAGCCCAGGGATTGCGACGATGTCTTGGGTGCATCGCCGATTCGGGTCGAGGACCCGAAGTTGTCCTGGCGATCCTTGTGGGAGATGATCAAGAGCTTCGAGGCTGGGCTGGGTATGACAATCAGTTTCTGGCAGTTTGTATCTAGGCCCAGGCACGTCGCCATCGTGGAGCCATGGAAGCTGTGCATCAGCTGCGTGACGCCCGAGGTCGACCCGCCGCCGCGCAGGGTGCGCCGACGGCGACGCGCTGCAGGAACGAGCGGCGCTGGGCGCCGAGGCCGTGGGCGCGGCGGGCGTGGCTGGGCGAGGGGCGGGGCTGCGGCGCTTGCCGATCGCGACGCGATCGGCGCTTCTGGGTCAGGCTCGGATGGGCCTTCCAGTTCGAGCTCGTCGAGTTCGTCGGGTTCGTCATCCAGCAGCTCTTCCGAGAGCAAGAGCGATGGCGTCGAATCTCAGTCCGAGCCTGACGAGGGCGAGACCGATGCCGCGGAGTCTGAGGACGACGACGGCGGCCCCGAGGACTCGGATGGAGACGCAGACGGTTACGAGGGCGACGACGCCCACGCTTCTGGAGGCGACGGCGTCGACGGCGAGCACGACGGCCTTGCGGCCGACATCGGCGGGGCGGTTGCGATGGCCTTGGTCGATCCCGCATTGCCGCTGCCACCAGAGCTGCCGCATGCGGCGGCGGCATTGCCTCCACCTGCAGTGCTTGGCGGAGGTGTCGCAGGCGGCCCGAGGCATCTCGCCAAAGTGCCAGCTGCGATCACGGTTCGCCACCGCAACGGCATCATCCGTTATTACGCCACCACGCAGACCATGGTGGCGCAGTGCCTGGTGGCGTCCCACCAGAGCGAGGCCTCTGGGTGCTTCCTGACCCGAGGGTGCCGAGCCTTGAGGACCAACCTGGCGAAAGGCAGGTGCCTCGGCTTGCTGTGCGAGTGGCTCGGCGTGTCCGAGGCGTCGGGGCTCACGCGGTGGGGGCACGTCCACGCCTGGAAGCCCGACCACGCTGCGCGCAGGAAGGCGCGGCGGGACGCGCTGGACAGCGGGGGCCCGTCGTTCGCGGCGCTCGCGGAGAAGGGGCGGGCGGAGAACGACGGCGACGTGGATGGCGAGCCACTTCGCGACCCTTGAAAAAAAAACCCTGGGGCCTCGCTGGGCGTTGCTTGAGGCCTCTCTGGGTGCACTGGGTCCTCCAAGGGGTTCTTGAGATGTCTGCTTGGGCGCACTGGGCTCTCTTAAATGTGAATTCTGCCGCTCCTAGCTTGATCTCTTGAGGCCTTTCGTCGCGGCGTTTCTTGGGCGCCAGTGTGATGCAGGGTATGCCATTGCGAACTCTGCCAGCTCATGGTCGGATGAATGGCCACAGGGCGTTCGCTAGTCGCGTTCAGACGTCCTACGATCAGGCTTGCCCGTGATCTGCTCACTCACGCTCAGACTCACTCGTGTTCCAGTTCACGCAAGCATGTAACGACCCCTGTCGCATCATATTGTATGTGTCTTTCGTGTTGGCCTTACGCGCCCATGATCCGCCCATGACCACCGCGACGTAGCAGGCTTGCGATGACCCCTTTGCTTTAGCAAATAGCAAGGCGTTGGCGGTCGGGGGCGGGAGTCGCACCCATTGCAGCTTCGACGATGGGGAGGGGCGGTTAGCATCTGGCGCGGGGGGTGGGTCAGAAGGTGCATTGCACGTTTCGTTGCCCTTCTCAACGCGTGGCACTAGGCCACTCCAAGCGCTTCCCGCCCCACCCCCTTGTCTTAGCTGCGCCCGTCACCGCTCCGATGAGGCCCGTACCGTTGCACCACGAGGCGCATGCCACATTTGGAGGGGTCGGCGGAGGATGCCACAAGCGAGCTGGATGAATGCCAGGGCCAGGCCGAACACACCAGGGGAAGGCGAGCGAAGCTTTAAGCATCCTCCTCCCCATCATCATGCCACCCCTCCCCATCATCATCCTTATCGTTGCCATTTTGGCCCGATGGCTCTTCCTAGCGGAACCTGCGGGTTCCGCTGAGGCGCCGTCAGCCTCAGCTTGCGCCTGTGCCAGGGCGCCCTGTGCACTGGAACCGATCAGGGTCCAACGCGCGGCACTTCGCGCCGTGACGCTTGCAGGCGGTGTTCGGCCGTGGGCCGATGGCGTCTTCTGGCGCCGCCTCGTTTAGGCGAGGCGCGGTCTCGCATGCGAGCGACGTCGCAACGCTCTCGTTCGGCGCGCCTCTTGCTTGCGCGCGTTCCAGCAGCTTGAACGCGACGCGTTGGCCAAGATCAAGCTGCTGCTGTCCGAACGGAGCCAGTTGACGCTACGCGACTCGATGAAGCGCGCAGAGGTCTCTGGACAGCAATGGCAGTCATCGTCGTGGACGGCCTAGCGAAGGGTGGCCCCTTCCAGGGCGCCGCAGCGCGCAATCCTGCCCGTGTTGTTAAGCGTGGGTGCCAATGCAGGGCGCAGCGGGGTTGCGCGGCCAAGCTCTGCGTTTCGCCGTGGGCGTCGCAGGAAGAAGCACTCACAGTGCCCAGCGTCAACGTCACTCCAGGCCCTCAGGCCCTCCACCAATATCAAGTGACAATCGGACTTTGCGGCGCCTTCGGCGCAGCTGCTGTCCTTCCCGCAGTCTGTGGCCAGGCGCATCGCCTCTGAGGCCCAGGCGCGCAAGTGCGCTTAACCTGTTGCTGTCGACTTGTTGTCGGGGTCACGCGCTGCTCGGGAGCGTCGCGCGGCACTCGGGCCCGCGGTTGCAGTTCGACCCGGAACGCGGCGGCCGAGCGTGCCGCTCCCGAGTGCCACCGCATGTTGGTCATTGCACTTCCTACGCGTTCAAGTGATCATGCTGGCCGCGACGAGTAGCCAACCGAGCCCCGTGCTCAAACAATGAAGCGTGGCGGGTGGCACAGACAAGTGGCGCGCGAGTGGTGTTGTCCGTGCGATGGGCCCCTACTGAGCTACGGCGTTCGGGCTGCGACCTGCCTGTTCAGGCCAGCCAGGGCTTGCGCAGGTGAGCGCTTCAGTGGCGTCTGTGCAACGCAGTCGCCCGACGCCTGCATCGGCAACCGCGTCGTCACATCTGGGCGCCAGTGTGCTTCCGCTCTGGCACGTGGTTGCCCAAGCCTCTTGAGGGTTGGCCACGGGTGGTTTGCGTCCGTCTGCGCGGTCTACCGCTACTTGCCGATGGCGGTGGCGCTGCGCTCTCCACTCAGCGCGCGAATGCAGCGAGGGCCAGCTGCGTAATCCATGCAGCGGCCGCGAACTCATGAACGCTACGGGCGGGTTGCTCCAGCGCTGCGTTGCCAGGGTTGTCGCGCGTTCCTTTGTTCGCTGCAGCGCTGCTTTTGTCTCGCATGTGCTGCGTGGGTTTGCCCCGACATGCACCCCGCCCACGCGCCACCCTTATTACATTTACGCACAATCGCGTCGGCAGTGCGGTCGGGCATCGGTGCCTTCAGTGGCGCATGAATCGGCTTTGCGCCGCCCGCTCCCGCCCCGCGGGTGGCGATCGACAGTATAACGAGCGGCGCAAGCGTCATCGGCGCGCCCTCGCAACCTCAGCCTTGCTTGGCGCAGGGCGTCTCAGTCGCGTCTCCCAGGTCGGCCCGCCACGCTTGATGCCGCGGCCCCTCAAGCCCGAGCGAGCACGTGGCCATGTGCGCATCCAACCGAAGTCTCATCAGGTCTGCCCAATGCCTCCGCAGCTCGTCGCGATCCATGGGCCGCGCCGCAGGCCGCGCGGAACCCCACCGTGCACAGACGGACGGGTGCGAGGGCGGCGTGGGCGCGTTGGGGTGGGAGCGTGCGAGGAGGGCTTGGCTTGGGCGCGGGCGAGTGGGTCGCGCGGTGAAGAAGGGTGGCGGTTTTGGCGCAGGGCGCGCGCGTGGCGGTGGCGGTGCGCGTGGCGGCGGTAGTTGGCGCGGGCCTGCGCATCGCCAGCAGGCGGGTGCGTTGCAGCGGCGGGCGCGTGCGAAGGTTTGGCAGCGCGCGACAGCGCAATTCGATTGGGCGGCCGCGTGCGCTAAGCGGTGCGCGTGGTTCGCACGTCGCGTTCGATGGGTTGGTCACTGAAGTTGCTGGCCACGCGCCGCTGAATAGTGCGCCGCGCACTGCGACAGCTAAATGCGGCCAGGCGGGCGCAGCAAGCGCGCGTTGGTAGCGCTGAGTGCACGCCGCCCACGCGCGCGCGCCCGTGTCGTGGCCATGGTGGCGCCCGATGTAACAGTCTTGCAAATCCAACAAATCAGCTAAACGACGCCGCTGGGTCCTGCTTATCGCTCTCCGCAGGGCAGAAGCAGACCTGCCGCGCGCAGGGGGGCATAGCAGAGAAGACGGGCAAGGCAACGAAGGGCAAGTCAGAGAAGTACCAGACGATTGGCGGGAAGAAGACGTACCAGAATGACGAGCAGGCTGACATGAAGTGGCAGATCTTCGCTGCGCGTGGGCAAGGCTGCGGCGCGCGTGATCGGCCCGCCGCAGATCCGCCACGCGCGCGGGGGGGGAAGACTGAGGAGAAGACGGGCAACGCAAATAAGAACTAGCCAGAGAAGAATCCGAATATGGACGGGGAGACGAAGGGCCAGGCGGCTGAGCAGGCTGACAGGGAATTGCAGATCGGCGCAGCCCCCCAGCAAGGCTGGCGCGTCCGCGGTTGCGCGGGAGAGAGGGAGAGAGAGAGAGAGAGAGAGAGAGAGAGAGAGAGAGAGAGAGAGAGAGAGCGCCGCGCGATGGTTGTGCGCCCTCCCAGCCGATGGCGCCCAAATCGCAGAGCTGCGGCGACCGATGTAGCCGACGTGCGCGCGCGTGGTTCGCCCGTCTCCGACGGCGGTTGCGTCGGCGCCGTCGTTCGTAATGGAAGGGTGCCACGATTCGTTGCCGACCGACAAAGGGCGCGCCGTTCGCGGCGCGCGTTGCCGACGGCAACGCGCGCGGCAGCCTCTGCGCCGATCGATCCCGATGGGGGGGGCGCGGCTGCCAAGGGGGGGGGGGGGGGCATCGCGCAGCTAAGGGGCTGAAAATTCGGTCGTTCGCCGCCCAAGCGGGAGCGGGAGGGGGAACGCGATGGCGGAGGATGGAGCAGAAGAGAAGGAAGAGCGCATCTGAAGGAACAGCACAATGGTGAACAGAACGGAACAGCACGCGCGACGACGAACGGCGACGACCTTTCTCCACCTGTCTCCCGCGCGCGCTCCTTTGGCTCAAGCCGCGCGACGTGCGTGGTGGTCAGGGCGGGGGGGGGGGGGCGGCGGTTGAGCGGTGATGGCTGCCCCCCCAGCCCATCCGTGGGTCCGTCGCCAGCCCGTCCGTGGGGGATGGCGCCCGCGTGGGCTCTTTTCGCCAGCCCATCTGAGCCGATCGTCGGTGCCAAAAAGCTAACGCCCGTGCGAGCGCCGTGGCGCCGCGGGGTCGCCGAGGCGAGGCGGTGCCCATCGTGCCCGCGCCGCGACACAGCGACAGCCGTCGCGCGGACCAGCACACCCCCATCAAAAGTCATGCCTGAAAAGTACCCAAGCGGACGCGGCCATCACACCCCCATCGAAACCCATCAAAAGTCATCACCGAATTCGGAGCGCCGACGCACGGCCATCAAAAGTCATCAGAACCCCATCAGACCCCCATCAAAAGTCATCACCGTTTTCTTCAATTGAGGGCCATCAAAAGTCATCAGAAGTCATCAACAGTCATCAAAAGTCATCAAAAGTCTCCACCGCCGCGAAGCACAGCCATCAAAGGCCATCAAAAGTCATCACGTTTTCCAATCCAGACGGGGCAGGCCATGAAACCCCATCAGAACCCCATCAAAAGTCATGCCTGAAAAGTACCCAAGCGGACGCGGCCATCACACCCCCATCGGAACCCCATTAAAAGTCATCAGGTCCGCTAGCCGCAGCGCCGCCACCCCTTTGGCGTCCGATCGAGGGGCCATCGCCAGGCGGTCCCCCCCCCCCCATGCCTGCCTGCCACCGCGCCCTCGGCTCCCTCTCCTATCTGCGCTCCCACCCCTCGGCGCTCTGGGGCGTTGTCTGGGCCTGACAGTGGCGCAGCGGCGTTGCCTGTGGCGGCTGGGTGAGGCTGCGTGGCGTGGCGCGGAGTACGTGGTTGGTGGTGGGTAGTTTGGTAGTCTTGCGACCATCGAGGTGGCAGGGCGGCGCGCGCGCGGCGGCGTGGCGGCGTGGGCGGGCGGGGCGCAGCGGCGACCGCGGTGGGTGGGTAAGCTGTAGTAGTGGTGTTGGTGGTGGCAGTGGTGGGGGTGGGGGTGGGGGGGGGGCAGACGACTTGCCCCTCTGCTCGCGCGCGGCAGCGTTGCGTCAGCGGGCGCGCGTGGGCGGCGATGGCGCGGCGCAGCGTCGAGACGAGCGGGCGGTGGCGCAGCGGCGCGTCGGCGCTGGCGGATGGCGGGGGCGATGCGCCGCGGCGCGAGCGTGCGGTGGTGGCGGCCAAGGCGGCGTGTGATTTGATGGGTTCAGATGGCGAGGATCCCCAGGGGCTCTTAGTATGTTTCTAATTGGCTTGTGCGAGGGAAGCGCCTTGAATTTTGTCAACCTACCCCCCCCTCCCAAAAAGTCAGTCGGCGAGCGCCAGGCCCAATTGCCAACAATAAAATCAGCGCATGGCGCCGCTTGGCATGCGGGCGCGCCCCATGTCATCACCAATGGCGGCGGTGGCGGCGGCAAGTTGGGCACACTCGGTTTTTATACCAGCGGGCCGGAGCGGTGAATGTTTCTGCGCAGCCGATGCCGCGGCCGAAGCGGGCGCGCGGGCGCGCTTTCTCGCCCGCCCGTGGCGCGTGCCATCGTCCGCGCCGCCCGCGCTCGCACAATCCGTCGGCGCGCGGCGGAGGATGCACGCGCGCCCATGTCCAACGTCGACTTCGGCTGGCGCGCATGGCCCATGCGCCATCGCTCCGATGCGCCCGTGCCCGCGCAGCTCGGCGCTCGCGCCGCGCGATCATGGCCGCGGGCCGCCCGCGTCGGCGCTAGCCACCGCCCGCGGCGCAGAGCGTTCCCCAGCTGAAGGGCCGCGCGCCATTGAGCGGGGCAGCGGCCCGAGCGAGATCATGGTTGGACGTTGTCGGCGCCTGGTGGCGTCGCGCCGAGTTGGGTCGCGGCCGCGCGCCAGCTCGCCATGGGCAGCGTTGCCCCAGCGGCGCCATGGCCTGATGGCGGCCTCCAGGCTCGGAGGCCGACAGGGGCCATCGCCCTGAACGAAACCAGGTCAGGACGGGGCCATGGCTGGACTTCATCAGTTTGCAACCAGGGGGGCAAGGCGCCACCATGCTTGAGGGCACCAGCCCAAGCTGCGCTTTGGCTGGAGGACATCTGCCCGAAGCGGTGCGCCTCTGCAAGGGTTGATGCCGCGAGCGGAGGCCAGCCCGAGCATCGGCAATGATGGGTGGCCGCTCCAAGCGGCGTGGCGGGCCCAGGAGTCGACGCTTTAAAGCAGCCGGCGCCCGCTGGACAATGGTTTTTGTGTGTTTCGGGGTGGTGCGAACGCCCGATGTGCAGGGGCCATCGCCCTGACGAACGGACGGGCCCGCCTTGGCTCGCCGCGGGCTCAGAAGAACGTGGCCATCACAAAGGCGTCTTGGCAGTGTCTGAGTCTGGGCTGCATCGCCGCGCACTGGTCGAGCGCCGATGCCGGCGCCCAGCAGGGCATCAGCGCGGTGCGGCTTCGAAACTTGAAGACGTCGCCTCGACGCGGGGCGGACGCAGAAGCTTTATCGCTGGGCGTGCCCGACACCTGCTGGGTCAAGGTTGGCGAATGTCGCCGCGACATGCGTGGCTGACGCGGACCGCCGCCCTGAGTGAACCGAGCCCAGATCGGGGCAAAGGCTTGATGGCGCCACCGACGCTAGCGAGTGCCCAGCGGCCGACGCCCTGGGCGACGCCAGCTGTGCCAGGCCCAAGGCAATGTGACCTCTCGCCGACTTGCGGAAGCGAGTGCCATTATTCCTCTGGGGCGAGGCCAAGTCCGAACGGGAGCGCGACATAATGCCTCGCTCTGAATCGGGGCGAGCTCCATGGCAACCGCCTTGAATTGCTGAGCTCGCAGCAAGGCCGCGCCTCGAGAACTCTGCCCTGCATGGGGGCGCCGCTCAGCCGAAGCCTGGGCAAAACCGACGCAGGGCTAGGCCAGGTTCTGAAGACCTTGGCTTGGGTTAGGGCGGGCCCAACGCCAACGCAGCGAACGAAGCCGTTACTGCGCGACCATGGCCGCCGCGTCTCGCCACGCATTGGGTTGCGCCCAGGTGGGTGGGTGGGTCAGGCGCTGCGCCGCGGTGAATCAGCCTCGAACTCGGGTCGGCTCATATTGCCATATTGCAATCCAGTGCCAGGTCTGCGCTTGCCCAGGGGCCAACGCTTTGGGCGCGGCTTTCCCCGTTGGGGCCAATACTGGTCAACCAGACGTGGGATGACGCTCGTGTCAGAGCCTTTGTACGAAGCCAACCCCGAACGGGGCCGCGGCTTCAGGACCTCACCCTGGCTTGGGACGAGCTCAGACGCCAACGCCTTGAACGAGGCCAGCGGTATCGGGGCATGTGTGGGGGGGCTTCATCCCGAATTGTAGAGGGGGCAGCCTTGGGTGGAACCACCGTCGCTCGGCCCACCGCCCATGGAACCGCGCCCAGGGTTTTGCGCCGGGGGCGGCGCTGCGGTTTTTCCAAGCCGTGCGCTGGCGCAGCGCGGCGCGTGCGTGGCGTTGGCGCGGCGGGGTGGGGGCTGGTGGTGACCAGACAAGGTGGGGTGGGATATTGGCTGGGGTGGGTGAGGTGGTGGGGGTCGGGGTGGGGCGCGGTTGTGGGCGGGCGCATGGTGCAAGGTGGGCTGGGCGAGCGGGGTTGGAAGGCGGTGATGGGGGGGGCGTCCTCATCCGTGTCAGCGCAATGTCGGGATTGTGCCATGCTGCGAAGATGCGCGCGCATGGTGTAAAGGTGATGTGCGCGTTTTGGACGCACGTTTGGCGTTGCGGTCGTGGCGCGCTGCGTTCGGGGCGCACATGTAAGCGCGTAGCGCGCGTACGCGCGAGACTGGTAGCGCATCGCCCCAGAGGCGGTGGCGCAGTGCGCGCCTCCATTCGGGAGTGCGTTGCTTAGCCTTTGCCACGGGAAGCAGTCGCGTCGCGACTGCTTCCCGTGGCTTTATCATAATCCTCGTCTGCGTCAATCATTTATGTGGCATGCGTCGTTCCCGTGCAATGATGTCGATACCATCATCATTTGCCTCCTTCAACACCGCGCCGCCTTCACCCTGGTGTCCAGCGTGTCGTCGTTGTCAGACAGCAGCCGTGTGGGCCGAGAATTTCTTGGCGATTGCGAGATTCGTCGGTGCCCTTCTGGCTTGTCACTTGCGCGGGCGCTGATGGAGGGCAGTCTAGTTGGCAGCCTCCAGCTTGTGCTCGCAGACCCGACCAAGCCCCAGTCGTATGAAAAGCGGTTCGAGTTCTCATGCCCGTGCACGGTCCTCGTCATAGGGCCGCAGTACGCCGATCCGCCCGAGCCGACCGAGGCATCTTCAGCTTGCTCGGAACACCCAGACCAGCAGGAGGTAGACAGGAGCAAGTGTGCAGACAAGGACACCTCGCATCCTGATCCTGGAGCGGGCTTGCCTTCAGGCCTTGAGCCGCCTGGTGAGGAACAGCAATTCGAGTCGGGCTGGAGGGCCGACCAAGCGTTCTTCGAAGCGGGGGGGCGCGTCACGCCGCCCATCTTGCCGAAACCTGCCCCGCGCCGCCATGCACAGCTTGACCTTGATGGTTTCGAGGGGGACGGGAACTCAAAGGGAGCGATTTCGCCCTCGGCAGAGCAGGCGGCGCTTGGCCCCAGTGCTGCAGAGACCGCAGTGTCAGCCAGCGGCGTCGCAGGCTCCCCAATGGCAGACACGCCTCCAGCACCGTCGGCGGGGAGGAAGCGCTTGTCAGAAGACGGTGACAAGTTAGAGATCTTAGTGGTTTCAGACAGCCCTCCGAGGGCGCGATCGGCGGAGGCGGCAGCTCTGCCGATGTCTATAGGTCTATCCAGCGGCCCCGATGTCGTTGGCAACGTTCTGACGCAACGTTCTACAGGGTCAGGAGGAGGAGGAGGAGGGAGGGATGAGGAGGAGGAGGAGGAGGAGGAGGAGGAGGAAGAGGGAGGGCCCTTGAAGGGTCCTTGCGGTGCCCTTGAAAGGCCCTTGAAGGGCCCCTTGCGGGGCCGTCGGAAGCCCCTTGAAGGGCCCTTGCGGGGCCCATGGGCTTGGGGGTAATGCACTTGCGGTGACGTGATGTAACCAAGTGGAAGAGCTCCGATGAAGGCGCTTCTGGCCAGAGGCGACGGCGCGCTCCGCTTCAGCTTCGCCGCGCCCCCGCGGGCTGCTGAGGCTGCCGGCGCAGCGGGCGACGCCGCGGCGATTGTGCCGCATTGCGGCGGTGGCGATGGCACCACCCATGTTTTTTTTTTTTTTTTTTTTTTTATTATTATTATTTTAATAAAAAGAAAAAACATCGCGTTTGACTTCCAGAAGCCTTTTTTCGCCTACGGTGGTTGAGCTTCAGAGGGACCAGCCCAGGGATTGCGACGATGTCTTGGGTGCATCGCCGATTCGGGTCGAGGACCCGAAGTTGTCCTGGCGATCCCTGTGGGAGATGATCAAGAGCTTCGAGGCTGGGCTGGGTATGACAATCAGTTTCTGGCAGTTTGTATCTAGGCCCAGGCACGTCGCCATCGTGGAGCCATGGAAGCTGTGCATCAGCTGCGCGACGCCCGAGGTCGACCCGCCGCCGCGCAGGGTGCGCCGACGGCGACGCGCTGCAGGAACGAGCGGCGCTGGGCGCCGAGGCCGTGGGCGCGGCGGGCGTGGCTGGGCGAGGGGCGGGGCTGCGGCGCTTGCCGATCGCGACGCGATCGGCGCTTCTGGGTCAGGCTCGGATGGGCCTTCCAGTTCGAGCTCGTCGAGTTCGTCGAGTTCGTCACCCAGCAGCTCTTCCGAGAGCAAGAGCGATGGCGTCGAATCTCAGTCCGAGCCTGACGAGGGCGAGACCGATGCCGCGGAGTCTGAGGACGACGACGGCGGCCCCGAGGACTCGGATGGAGACGCAGACGGTTACGAGGGCGACGACGCCCACGCTTCTGGAGGCGACGGCGTCGACGGCGAGCACGACGGCCTTGCGGCCGACGCCGGCGGGGCGGTTGCGATGGCCTTGGTCGATCCCGCATTGCCGCTGCCACCAGAGCTGCCGCATGCGGCGGCGGCATTGCCTCCACCTGCAGTGCTTGGCGGAGGTGTCGCAGGCGGCCCGAGGCATCTCGCCAAAGTGCCAGCTGCGATCACGGTTCGCCACCGCAACGGCATCATCCGTTATTACGCCACCACGCAGACCATGGTGGCGCAGTGCCTGGTGGCGTCCCACCAGAGCGAGGCCTCTGGGTGCTTCCTGACCCGAGGGTGCCGAGCCTTGAGGACCAACCTGGCGAAAGGCAGGTGCCTCGGCTTGCTGTGCGAGTGGCTGGGCGTGTCCGAGGCGTCGGGGCTCACGCGGTGGGGGCACGTCCACGCCTGGAAGCCCGACCACGCTGCGCGCAGGAAGGCGCGGCGGGACGCGCTGGACAGCGGGGGCCCGTCGTTCGCGGCGCTCGCGGAGAAGGAGCGGGCGGAGAACGACGGCGACGTGGATGGCGAGCCACTTCGCGACCCTTGAAAAAAACCTCGGGGCCTCGCTGGGCGTTGCTTGAGGCCTCTCTGGGTGCACTGGGTCCTCCAAGGGGTTCTTGAGATGTCTGCTTGGGCGCACTGGGCTCTCTTAAATGTGAATTCTGCCGCTCCTAGCTTGATCTCTTGAGGCCTTTCGTCGTGGCGTTTCTTGGGCGCCAGTGTGATGCAGGGTATGCCATTGCGAACTCTGCCAGCTCATGGTCGGATGAATGGCCACAGGGCGTTCGCTAGTCGCGTTCAGACGTCCTACGATCAGGCTTGCCCGTGATCTGCTCACTCACGCTCAGACTCACTCGTGTTCCAGCTCACGCAAGCATGTAACGACCCCTGTCGCATCATATTGTATGTGTCTTTCGCGTTGGCCTTACGCGCCCATGATCCGCCCATGACCACCGCGACGTAGCAGGCTTGCGATGACCCCTTTGCTTTAGCAAATAGCAAGGCGTTGGCGGTCGGGGGCGGGAGTCGCACCCATTGCAGCTTCGACGATGGGGAGGGGCGGTTAGCATCTGGCGCGGGGGGTGGGTCAGAAGGTGCATTGCACGTTTCGCTGCCCTTCTCAACGCGTGGCACTAGGCCACTCCAAGCGCTTCCCGCCCCACCCCCTTGTCTTAGCTGCGCCCGTCACCGTTCCGATGAGGCCCGTACCGTTGCACCACGAGGCGCATGCCACATTTGGAGGGGTCGGCGGAGGATGCCACAAGCGAGCTGGATGAATGCCAGGGCCAGGCCGAACACACCAGGGGAAGGCGAGCGAAGCTTTAAGCATCCTCCTCCCCATCATCATGCCACCCCTCCCCATCATCATCCTTATCGTTGCCATTTTGGCCCGATGGCTCTTCCTAGCGGAACCTGCGGGTTCCGCTGAGGCGCCGTCAGCCTCAGCTTGCGCCTGTGCCAGGGCGCCCTGTGCACTGGAACCGATCAGGGTCCAACGCGCGGCACTTCGCGCCGTGGCGCTTGCAGGCGGTGTTCGGCCGTGGGCCGATGGCGTCTTCTGGCGCCGCCTCGTTTAGGCGAGGCGCGGTCTCACATGCGAGCGACGTCGCAACGCTCTCGTTCGGCGCGCCTCTTGCTTGCGCGCGTTCCAGCAGCTTGAACGCGACGCGTTGGCCAAGATCAAGCTGCTGCTGTCCGAACGGAGCCAGTTGACGCTACGCGACTCGATGAAGCGCGCAGAGGTCTCTGGACAGCAATGGCAGTCATCGTCGTGGACGGCCTGGCGAAGGGTGGCCCCTTCCAGGGCGCCGCAGCGCGCAATCCTGCCCGTGTTGTTAAGCGCGGGTGCCAATGCAGGGCGCAGCGGGGTTGCGCGGCCAAGCTCTGCGTTTCGCCGTGGGCGTCGCAGGAAGAAGCACTCACAGTGCCCAGCGTCAACGTCACTCCAGGCCCTCAGGCCCTCCACCAATATCAAGTGACAATCGGACTTTGCGGCGCCTTCGGCGCAGCTGCTGTCCTTCCCGCAGTCTGTGGCCAGGCGCATCGCTTCTGAGGCCCAGGCGCGCAAGTGCGCTTAACCTGTTGCTGTCGACTTGTTATCGGGGTCACGCGCTGCTCGGGAGCGTCGCGCGGCACTCGGGCCCGCGGTTGCAGTTCGACCCAGAACGCGGCGGCCGAGCGTGCCGCTCCCGAGTGCCACCGCATGTTGGTCATTGCACTTCCTACGCGTTCAAGTGATCATGCTGGCCGCGACGAGTAGCCAACCGAGCCCCGTGCTCAAACAATGAAGCGTGGCGGGTGGCACAGACAAGTGGCGCGCGAGTGGTGTTGTCCGTGCGATGGGCCCCTACTGAGCTACGGCGTTCGGGCTGCGACCTGCCTGTTCAGGCCAGCCAGGGCTTGCGCAGGTGAGCGCTTCAGTGGCGTCTGTGCAACGCAGTCGCCCGACGCCTGCATCGGCAACCGCGTCGTCACATCTGGGCGCCAGTGTGCTTCCGCTCTGGCACGTGGTTGCCCAAGCCTCTTGAGGGTTGGCCACGGGTGGTTTGCGTCCGTCTGCGCGGTCTACCGCTACTTGCCGATGGCGGTGGCGCTGCGCTCTCCACTCAGCGCGCGAATGCAGCGAGGGCCAGCTGCGTAATCCATGCAGCGGCCGCGAACTCATGAACGCTACGGGCGGGTTGCTCCAGCACTGCGTTGCCAGGGTTGTCGCGCGTTCCTTTGTTCGCTGCAGCGCTGCTTTTGTCTCGCATGTGCTGCGTGGGTTTGCCCCGACATGCACCCCGTCCACGCGCCACCCTTATTACATTTACGCACAATCGCGTCGGCAGTGCGGTCGGGCATCGGCGCCTTCAGTGGCGCATGAATCGACTTTGCGCCGCCCGCTCCCGCCCCGCGGGTGGCGATCGACAGTATAACGAGCGGCGCAAGCGTCATCGGCGCGCCCTCGCAACCTCAGCCTTGCTTGGCGCAGGGCGTCTCAGTCGCGTCTCCCAGGTCGGCCCGCCACGCTTGATGCCGCGGCCCCTCAAGCCCGAGCGAGCACGTGGCCATGTGCGCATCCAACCGAAGTCTCATCAGGTCTGCCCAATGCCTCCGCAGCTCGTCGCGACCCATGGGCCGCGCCGCAGGCCGCGCGGAACCCCACCGTGCACAGACGGACGGGTGCGAGGGCGGCGTGGGCGCGTTGGGGTGGGAGCGTGCGAGGAGGGCTTGGCTTGGGCGCGGGCGAGTGGGTCGCGCGGTGAAGAAGGGTGGCGGTTTTGGCGCAGGGCGCGCGCGTGGCGGTGGCGGTGCGCGTGGCGGCGGTAGTTGGCGCGGGCCTGCGCATCGCCAGCAGGCGGGTGCGTTGCAGCGGCGGGCGCGTGCGAAGGTTTGGCAGCGCGCGACAGCGCAATTCGATTGGGCGGCCGCGTGCGCTCAGCGGTGCGCGTGGTTCGCATGTCGCGTTCGATGGGTTGGTCACTGAAGTTGCTGGCGACGCGCCGCTGAATAGTGCGCCGTGCACTGCGACAGCTAAATGCGGCCAGGCGGGCGCAGCAAGCGCGCGTTGGTAGCGCTGAGTGCACGCCGCCCACGCGCGCGCGCCCGTGTCGTGGCCATGGTGGCGCCCGATGTAACAGTCTTGCAAATCCAACAAATCAGCTAAACGACGCCGCTGGGTCCTGCTTATCGCTCTCCGCAGGGCAGAAGCAGACCTGCCGCGCGCAGGGGGGCATAGCAGAGAAGACGGGCAAGGCAACGAAGGGCAAGTCAGAGAAGTACCAGACGATTGGCGGGAAGAAGACGTACCAGAATGACGAGCAGGCTGACATGAAGTGGCAGATCTTCGCTGCGCGTGGGCAAGGCTGCGGCGCGCGCGATCGGCCCGCCGCAGATCCGCCACGCGCGCGGGGGGAGAAGACTGAGGAGAAGACGGGCAACGCAAATAAGAACTAGCCAGAGAAGAATCCGAATATGGACGGGGAGACGAAGGGCCAGGCGGCTGAGCAGGCTGACAGGGAATTGCAGATCGGCGCAGCCCCCCAGCAAGGCTGGCGCGTCCGCGGTTGCGCGGGAGAGAGGGAGAGAGAGAGAGAGAGAGAGAGAGAGAGAGAGAGAGAGAGAGAGAGAGAGCGCCGCGCGATGGTTGTGCGCCCTCCCAGCCGATGGCGCCCAAATCGCAGAGCTGCGGCGACCGATGTAGCCGACGTGCGCGCGCGTGGTTCGCCCGTCTCCGACGGCGGTTACGTCGGCGCCGTCGTTCGTAATGGAAGGGTGCCACGATTCGTTGCCGACCGACAAAGGGCGCGCCGTTCGCGGCGCGCGTTGCCGACGGCAACGCGCGCGGCAGCCTCTGCGCCGATCGATCCCGATGGGGGGGGCGCGGCTGCCAAGGGGGGGGGGGGGGGCATCGCGCAGCTAAGGGGCTGAAAATTCGGTCGTTCGCCGCCCAAGCGGGAGCGGGAGGGGGAACGCGATGGCGGAGGATGGAGCAGAAGAGAAGGAAGAGCGCATCTGAAGGAACAGCACAATGGTGAACAGAACGGAACAGCACGCGCGACGACGAACGGCGACGACCTTTCTCCACCTGTCTCCCGCGCGCGCTCCTTTGGCTCAAGCCGCGCGACGTGCGTGGTGGTCAGGGCGGGGGGGGGGGGGCGGCGGTTGAGCGGTGATGGCTGCCCCCCCAGCCCATCCGTGGGTCCGTCGCCAGCCCATCCGTGGGGGATGGCGCCCGCGTGGGCTCTTTTCGCCAGCCCATCTGAGCCGATCGTCGGTGCCAAAAAGCTAACGCCCGTGCGAGCGTCGTGGCGCCGCGGGGTCGCCGAGGCGAGGCGGTGCCCATCGTGCCCGCGCCGCGACACAGCGACAGCCGTCGCGCGGACCAGCAAACCCCCATCAAAAGTCATGCCTGAAAAGTACCCAAGCGGACGCGGCCATCACACCCCCATCAAAACCCCATCAAAAGTCATCACCGAATTCGGAGCGCCGACGCACGGCCATCAAAAGTCATCAGAACCCCATCAGACCCCCATCAAAAGTCATCACCGTTTTCTTCAATTGAGGGCCATCAAAAGTCATCAGAAGTCATCAACAGTCATCAAAAGTCATCAAAAGTCTCCACCGCCGCGAAGCACAGCCATCAAAGGCCATCAAAAGTCATCACGTTTTCCAATCCAGACGGGGCAGGCCATGAAACCCCATCAGAACCCCATCAAAAGTCATGCCTGAAAAGTACCCAAGCGGACGCGGCCATCACACCCCCATCAGAACCCCATTAAAAGTCATCAGGTCCGCTAGCCGCAGCGCCGCCACCCCTTTGGCGTCCGATCGAGGGGCCATCGCCAGGCGGTCCCCCCCCCCCCATGCCTGCCTGCCACCGCGCCCTCGGCTCCCTCTCCTATCTGCGCTCCCACCCCTCGGCGCTCTGGGGCGTTGTCTGGGCCTGACAGTGGCGCAGCGGCGTGGCCTGTGGCGGCTGGGTGAGGCCACGTGGCGTGGCGCGGAGTACGTGGTTGGTGGTGGGTAGTTTGGGTAGGTCGGGTGCGCCAGCGAGGTGGGCGGGGCGGCGCGCGCGCGGCGGCGTGGCGGCGTGGGCGGGCGGGGCCCAGCGGCGACCGCGGTGGGTGGGCTGTAGTAGTGGTGTTGGTGGTGGCAGTGGTGGGGGTGGTGGTGGTGGGGGGGGGCAGACGACTTGCCCCTCTGCTCGCGCGCGGCAGCGTTGCGTCAGCGGGCGCGCGCGGGCGGCGATGGCTCGGCGGTGCGTCGAGACGAGCGGGCGGTGGCGCAGCGGCGCGGCGGCGCTGGCGGATGGCGGGGGCGATGCGCCGCGGCGCGAGCGTGCGGTGGTGGCGGCCAAGGCGGCGTGTGATTTGATGGGTTCAGATGGCGAGGATCCCCAGGGGCTCTTAGTATGTTTCTAATTGGCTTGTGCGAGGAAAACGTCTTGAATTTTGTCAACCTACCCCCCCCTCCCAAAAAGTCAGTCGGCGAGCGCCAGGCCCAATTGCCAACAATAAAATCAGCGCATGGCGCCGCTTGGCATGCGGGCGCGCCCCATGTCATCACCAATGGCGGCGGTGGCGGCGGCAAGTTGGGCACACTCGGTTTTTACACCAGCTGGCCGGAGCGGTGAATGTTTCTGCGCAGCCGATGCCGCGGCCGAAGCGGGCGCGCGGGCGCGCTTTCTCGCCCGCCCGTGGCGCGCGCCATCGTCCGCGCCGCCCGCGCTCGCACAATCCGTCGGCGCGCGGCGGAGGATGCACGCGCGCCCATGTCCAACGTCGACTTCGGCTGGCGCGCATGGCCCATGCGCCATCGCTCCGATGCGCCCGTGCCCGCGCAGCTCGGCGCTCGCGCCGCGCGATCATGGCCGCGGGCCGCCCGCGTCGGCGCTAGCCACCGCCCGCGGCGCAGAGCGTTCCCCAGCTGAAGGGCCGCGCGCCATTGAGCGGGGCAGCGGCCCGAGCGAGATCATGGTTGGACGTTGTCGGCGCCTGGTGGCGTCGCGCCGAGTTGGGTCGCGGCCGCGCGCCAGCTCGCCATGGGCAGCGTTGCCCCAGCGGCGCCATGGCCTGATGGCGGCCTCCAGGCTCGGAGGCCGACAGGGGCCATCGCCCTGAACGAAACCAGGTCAGGACGGGGCCATGGCTTGACTTCATCAGTTTGCAACCAGGGGGGCAAGGCGCCACCATGCTTGAGGGCACCAGCCCAAGCTGCGCTTTGGCTGGAGGACATCTGCCCGAAGCGGTGCGCCTCTGCAAGGGTTGATGCCGCGAGCGGAGGCCAGCCCGAGCATCGGCAATGATGGGTGGCCGCTCCAAGCGGCGTGGCGGGCCCAGGAGTCGACGCTTTAAAGCAGCCAGCGCCCGCTGGACAATGGTTTTTGTGTGTTTCGGGGTGGTGCGAACGCCCGATGTGCAGGGGCCATCGCCCTGACGAACGGACGGGCCCGCCTTGGCTCGCCGCGGGCTCAGAAGAACGTGGCCATCACAAAGGCGTCTTGGCAGTGTCTGAGTCTGGGCTGCATCGCCGCGCACTGGTCGAGCGCCGATGCCGGCGCCCAGCAGGGCATCAGCGCGGTGCGGCTTCGAAACTTGAAGACGTCGCCTCGACGCGGGGCGGACGCAGAAGCTATCGCTGGGCGTGCCCGACACCTGCTGGGTCAAGGTTGGCGAATGTCGCCGCGACATGCGTGGCTGACGCGGACCGCCGCCCTGAGTGAACCGAGCCCAGATCGGGGCAAAGGCTTGATGGCGCCACCGACGCTAGCGAGTGCCCAGCGGCCGACGCCCTGGGCGACGCCAGCTGTGCCAGGCCCAAGGCAATGTGACCTTCTCGCCGACTTGCGGAAGCGAGTGCCATTATTCCTCTGGGGCGAGGCCAAGTCCGAACGGGAGCGCGACATAATGCCTCGCTCTGAATCGGGGCGAGCTCCATGGCAACCGCCTTGAATTGCTGAGCTCGCAGCAAGGCCGCGCCTCGAGAACTCTGCCCTGCATGGGGGCGCCGCTCAGCCGAAGCCTGGGCAAGACCGACGCAGGGCTAGGCCAGGTTTTGAAGACCTTGGCCTGGGTTAGGGCGGGCCCAACGCCAACGCAGCGAACGAAGCCGTTACTGCGCGACCATGGCCGCCGCGTCTCGCCGCGCATTGGGTTGCGCCCAGGTGGGTGGGTGGGTCAGGCGCTGCGCCGCGGTGAATCAGCCTCGAACTCGGGTCGGCTCATATTGCCATATTGCAATCCAGTGCCAGGTCTGCGCTTGCCCAGGGGCCAACGCTTTGGGCGCGGCTTTCCCCGTTGGGGCCAATGCTGGTCAACCAGACGTGGGATGACGCTCGTGTCAGAGCCTTTGTACGAAACCAACCCCGAACGGGGCCGCGGCTTCAGGACCTCACCCTGGCTTGGGACGAGCTCAGACGCCGACGCCTTGAACGAGGCCAGCGGCATCGGGGCATGTGTGGGGGGGGGGCTTCATCCCGAATTGTAGAGGGGGCAGCCTTGGGTGGAACCACCGTCGCTCGGCCCACCGCCCATGGAACCGCGCCCAGGGTTTTGCGCCGGGGGCGGCGCTGCGGTTTTTCCAAGCCGCGCGCTGGCGCAGCGCGGCGCGTGCGTGGCGTTGGCGCGGCGGGGTGGGGGCTGGTGGTGACCAGACAAGGTGGGGTGGGATATTGGCTGGGGTGGGTGAGGTGGTGGGGGTCGGGGTGGGGCGCGGTTGTGGGCGGGCGCATGGTGCAAGGTGGGCTGGGCGAGCGGGGTTGGAAGGCGGTGATGGGGGGGGCGTCCTCATCCGTGTCAGCGCAATGTCGGGATTGTGCCATGCTGCGAAGATGCGCGCGCATGGTGTAAAGGTTATGTGCGCGTTTTGGACGCACGTTTGGCGTTGCGGTCGTGGCGCGCTGCGTTCGGGGCGCACATGTAAGCGCGCAGCGCGCGTACGCGCGAGACTGGTAGCGCATCGCCCCAGGGGCGGTGGCGCAGTGCGCGCCTCCATTCGGGAGTGCGTTGCTTAGCCTTTGCCACGGGAAGCAGTCGCGTCGCGACTGCTTCCCGTGGCTTTATCATAATCCTCGTCTGCGTCAATCATTTATGTGGCACGCGTCGTTCCCGTGCAATGATGTCGATACCATCATCATTTGCCTCCTTCAACACCGCGCCGCCTTCACCCTGGTGTCCAGCGTGTCGTCGTGGTCAGACAGCAGCCGTGTGGGCCAAGAATTTCTTGGCGATTGCGAGATTCGTCGGTGCCCTTCTGGCTTGTCACTTGCGCGGGCGCTGATGGAGGGCAGTCTAGTTGGCAGCCTCCAGCTTGTGCTCGCAGACCCGACCAAGCCCCAGTCGTATGAAAAGCGGTTCGAGTTCTCATGCCCGTGCACGGTCCTCGTCATAGGGCCGCAGTACGCCGATCCGCCCGAGCCGACCGAGGCATCTTCAGCTTGCTCGGAACACCCAGACCAGCAGGAGGTAGACAGGAGCAAGTGTGCAGACAAGGACACCTCGCACCCTGATCCTGGAGCGGGCTTGCCTTCAGGCCTTGAGCCGCCTGGTGAGGAACAGCAATTCGAGTCGGGCTGGAGGGCCGACCAAGCGTACTTCGAAGCGGGGGGGCGCGTCACGCCGCCCATCTTGCCGAAACCTGCCCCGCGCCGCCATGCACAGCTTGACCTTGATGGTTTCGAGGGAGACGGGAACTCAAAGGGAGCGATTTCGCCCTCGGCAGAGCAGGCGGCGCTTGGCCCCAGTGCTGCAGAGACCGCAGTGTCAGCCAGCGGCGTCGCAGGCTCCCCAATGGCAGACACGCCTCCAGCACCGTCGGCGGGGAGGAAGCGCTTGTCAGAAGACGGTGACAAGTTAGAGATCTTAGTGGTTTCAGACAGCCCTCCGAGGGCGCGATCGGCGGAGGCGGCAGCTCTGCCGATGTCTATAGGTCTATCCAGCGGCCCCGATGTCGTTGGCAACGTTCTGACGCCAGCGAAGACTACCGCGCCGTCTAAAGTGTGCGACAGCAGGTTCTTGCCAGAAGCCCCACCGCCTAAGCAGCGTCGGTGGAGCTTGAATCCATGCGCTGGCGCGGCGAGCTCGAGCAGGCTCAACAGCGAGCTTGACGCGAGCCGCCCGCTCCAGAAGTGTAGCCCTGATGCCGCGGCAGTTTCGGCCGACCCGTCGCAGGGAAACTTGTTTGGGCAGCTTGGCCAGCAGCTTTCGCCTGCCAGCCAGGTCATCTGTGATCTCAAGCTCTAGTAGGTCAGTGGTTCGCATGCGCTGTTGCCACGTCAGTCTCGCCTCTACCCGACGACGGCGGATTGAGATGCGGTTGCGACGACGGCGGCGGTGACGACCCCGACGATGATGGAAGGGCGGCTTCAGAGATGAGTACGACGACGATGCCCACGCAGCTTTCAATCGATGCTGCTCACGCGTCGGCCACGTGCGCTTCGGTTCTCGCACCAGCTGAGCCCAAGTATGGGTAGATGAATGGTCTCGAGCGTCTCCTGACGCAGTATGGCCAGTACGGTGCCAAGGGCCACTTGGGCCGTGTGCCGCATTCTGGTGTTTGCAGCGGCTTGTGTTCTCGCACTCGGGGGCAGTGAAAGAACAGTACCGCCCCCCCAATGCCACTTCCGTCCCCTCCTCCTCCTCCTCCTCCTCCTCCTCCTCCTCCTCCTCCTCTTCCTCCTCCCCCTCCTCCTTTAACTTCCCCTCATTGCTTCAAGTAGGTCCCTCCTGCCGTGTCGCCCCCTCGTCCGCCAGTCGATCGACGCCCACCCCTCCTTAGTTCAAATGGCATCCGTCGGGCCCCGCACCTTCGCACCAAGGTCCGCGCAGTCCTTCGTTCGGGCCGTTTGGGCCCTCGGCTCGTCGATTCGTGGCGCCGCCCTGGCCGCCCATGGTTCCTCCAGGTTTGGTTTGGGCTGCCCTGCGGGG
Source organism: Prorocentrum cordatum (assembly GCA_963575745.1). Classification (NCBI taxonomy): domain Eukaryota; class Dinophyceae; order Prorocentrales; family Prorocentraceae; genus Prorocentrum; species Prorocentrum cordatum. The sequence continues at coordinate 194,197 of CAUYUJ010015843.1, forward strand.
GGGTGATGGTGCAGCCCATCGCCGCCGTTGTCGTCAGCGTCGTCGTCGTTTTCGTCGTTGCCTTGGCCACCTAACTTCACTTGGGGGTCGTCTTGGGCCGTCTTGGGCTGATGGTTGAGAAGGGAAAGGGGGGGGGGGGCGGGGGCGCGCCGTGGAGGCTGCCCTCGGCGTTGCCATCGTCGCCAACTGCTGTCGAATGCTCCGTCTGTTCCTTTGCGCGACCAGGGGCCCATCGGAGGAGGAACGGGCGAGGGAAAGTGGGAGGTGGACGAGGGAGGAGATGAGGAGGAGGAGCGAGTCTCCGACCATTTTGGTCGCATCCTAGCTAGTTGCCTCAGCAGCGTGGCCATCCGCCCCTGAAATGCCACAGGCTGAGGGACATGCGATTCTAGAGGGCCCCCTTCAAGTGCTCGGCATGGCAAACGTGGGACCACGCAAGGCTGCCCAGGGACTCCGACAGCTACTAAGGGTACCCATGGGGCACGAGCTCGAAGCGTTCGTGTGGACGGCCGCTGCGTCGAACGTTGTGTTTGCAGTTTCGCCGAGTGACCTCATTATCGAGGTTGCGCGGTGTAGGTATTGGACTAGGGTTCGCAGTCTAGCATGGTCTGAGGGGCGTGTGAGGCCGACCAGATGCAGCCGCAGTAGGTGTCTTTCGGTTGTTCGGCCTTCTTGGGGTTCGTGCTGCCTCCTTCTAGAGGGTCAGGGGCCGCCTGCGGCCATTGTGAGCATCCTTTGGCGCCACCCCCTGCCGTCGCGGGCAGAAGGGGGCCGAGGGGGGATCAGTTCACACGCGCTGGTTTCAAGATCAGACCTTGCAGTCACACCTCATTGCGCCCTGGCCGCCTTCTCCAAGGTAAGCTGCGCAGTTGCATTGCGCCGTCGCGTCGGCATCCATTCAGCCGCCCCCCCATCCAGGCTTTGCACTTGCACTGCAGTGCGTTGCTGAAGCCGCGCGGGGCCACCCCATCGTTGCATTGACTCGCATCCATGGGGGGTGTAGTTCACCAGCGTTGCATTGCATTGGGGTGACGTTCCAGCGTTTGCACTGCATGCATTTGCGCAATCGTGAGTGTCAGCCCCCCAGCCAGAGTACATCTGTTGATTCCTTGGTATTGCGTAGCCACCTCGGCTCATGGTCTCAGCTGCCCCCGAGACCCGCCGCACCTTTCAGCAACCCTCGGTCCGCTGACGCCGACGCCCACTCAGGCTGTGGCCCACGAGCGCGCGGCCTGACAGGATGGGGAAGCGCGGGAATCCGGCGCCAGTGCGCCCTCCAGCGAAGGGCCGTCGCGGCCGCGGCGGCAGGGGCGGCGCTTGTGCTTCAGACAGCGCATGGTGCCAACGCTGCGAGCAGCCCGTGGACATCGCGACGGGGAAGCGCGGAGGAACAGCAGCCGCCCCGTTTGTCGGCTGCAGTGACTGCTGGGTCACGTTCGAACGCCACTACGCCACGGACAGCGCCTGGCCCGACATCTGCGAGCGCAGCCGTGAGGAGCCAGACTTCGGCGCGGAGTTCGACGCGCGCGTGGCTGCTGACCTCGAGCTCGAGTCCCAGATCGCGCTGGCATCGGAGCGAGGCGCCGTGGAGGTCGACGCGTTCTACGGCCAAGAGGTCTCGACGTCGATGGTCCAGCTGAGCCCGAAGCAGTGGGCCTCGCAGATCGCGCCCAAAGGTGTCGTCGGCCTGACCCCAGAAGCGCGCGACCAACATTCTTCTCGGGTTCCGAGCTTGTGCCAGCCAGGCGTATCCACCACGGGCGTTGTGGTGGCGGACCCCGATCGCCCGTACGTGTACATCAAGAACTACACGAGGACGGAAGTGAAGATGGCGACACAGAAGTTGACGCCGCAGCAAGCAGTGAAAGACGGAGCGGAGATGGATGCCGTCAAGAGGGAGGCGACGAAGCTCAGGCAACAGCAGGCGGTCGCCGTCCGAGGTTTCTCGAAGGTCCCCACGGTTTCAGAACTGCAACAGCTTGCTCTCGCCAAGGCCTCGACGTCGGGGATGCTCCCCGAAAGGCCGCCGCCGCCGCCGAAGAGCAAGGCCACTTCGGCCTCGGCCGTGCTGGCAATCGAGAACGGCGCAGCGGATGACTCGGAGCTCGGCGGCACCATGGGCACTCCAGCAGCCGCAGACGCTGCAGCGGCGCCTTCGTCAGCAGCACCATCATCGTCTGCGGCGGGCTTGCCCATCCCTGGGAGCCGCGCTGGAGGCGCGAGCGGGCTGGTCGGGTCGCCTATCGCGGCGTCGCTCGGCATGGCGAGTTCGCCATCGTCGAAGGCCAGCATCGGTGCCCCCACGCAGGTGCCGCCAGCTCCACTGGCTTCGCCTCCAGGAGCTCAGGGGTCCGCTCGAGATCGGTCCAGGTCCCCTGCGCCCAGCCTGGCACGGTCGGGAGGCGAGTCGGGCATTGGCAGCAGGTCCTGCAGCAAGAGCACAGTTGCCCCCTCCGCTGAGAAGGCGCGCTTCGATGGCTACAAGAACGACCTGGTGATCCACGAGATCTTGGACGGGAGCCAAAAGGGAGACCGCACTTACGGCCTCAAGCGGTTCAAGCCCAAGCCGGCCAGCCTTGCCGTGATGGCGAACACGTTGTTCACGAAGGTGGAGGCGGCGAGCACTTTGTCAGCGAACATAGACACCATGGAGTGGGCCCAGGTCCTCGCGCACCTGAAGAACCTCACGTCACAGGAGGTGCAGGCATCAACTACGTTTCGGAAGCAGCTCTTGAAGAAGTACGTGCGGCAGCATGCCGAGGAGTGGGAGACCGTCGTCGAGGCTGTGATCCCATTCGCCTCCCACCCCGAGGAGTTCGACATGACGTCTCCCAAGTTGTCGTGCATTGCCAACTTCAGCAATGAGATGAAGGTTGAGATAGCTAGAGAGATTTTGTTGGACGGGGTTGTGCTTCCGCAGTTGCAGGACCCGAAGCGGGTTACTCACCTCTAAGGTTTTGGCAGGCTTCTCGCGCAAGGATGCCAGGAGCGGCCCAACACCCCTGGGGACATCGCGAAGTTCAACAAGCACGTCGAGGCGATGGGGCTGCTGCTGCTCCACTTGCCGAACTGCGACCCCATGAGCTTCTCAGAGTGCCAGCCCTACATCAGCATGATGAGATCTGTCCTCACTGGCGTCACCGAGGATCCCGAGTGGCACCCGCTGGCAGAGGTGATGGGCAACAACGAGCCGTGGTGTGACCATAAAGCGAGCTTCAGGAGGGGGGCATCCACGGACATCCAGGTCGCACCCACAATGGAGAAGCTGATCAGGGTTCTTGGGGATTCGGAGGTGGACTTCGAGGGCGCGCGCTTCATGGGCTCGGCCATCAAGGAGATCGAGAACTGGAGGAAGACGTGCCGCGGGGCCTCGAGGGCGACCCACGTCGTAGAGAGCGAATTGAAGGACAAGCTTCGCACGGCCATCGAGCGCATCCTGAGGGCCAGCGCGGGCGACCTCGACATGACAGTCTCGAACATGCTGCTTGACGTGCTCGACAACTTCGCGCGCATCAAGGGGTACGAGGTAGACACTGCCGACGATCCGTTTGAAGGCAAGCACGGTGACCTGGCGAAACACGTTGATCATGCGAGGAAGGTCGCCATCGAGAATCTCTTCAGGGCGACCATCACCAGGTGCACCGAGGCAGGGGGCAACGCCCAGTCGTACCAGGACGTCAAGAAGTTCGTGGAGGAGCACAAGCATTTGCAATTACCGCTCGGGAGCGATTCCGACATCGTCCTGAAGGCCACCTGCCACGTCATGGACTCCATCGAGCTCTTCAGCGCTGGCGTGCAGCTCGAGACGATGAACAGCATCGGCCTGATGGTCCAGGACGCCATCGACAAGCACCAGGTCGCAACGCTCATGATGTTTACCGTCATGCCCTCGGAGTCGAACAAGGTTTCCCTCAGCGCCGTCGGCGCGCGGCTTGCCGACGTCTTCGCCTACGTCGGGGTGGCGCAGTGCGCGCGCGAGTTCTACGAGACGAGCGACTCGGACACCGCCCTGACGCGCAAGGCGTGGGAACGGCTGGACTCTGCCATCAAGGGCACCCCTGCCGACCAGTCCAGGGTCGAGCCCCACCTCGGCGCCTCGGAGGCGCTCGGCTGCTCCACGTGGGAGGACTTCGCGACGAAGAGCTCTGGGCTGGCCAACGTTGCCGTCGAGATGTCCATCGTGTACAAGAACTCCACGATCGAGAGCCTCGTGGACAGGGGGAACATCTTGCACGCTGCCCTGGAGAAAATCGCAGGTGGCATGCTGAACGGATCGCATTTCTTGGACTCGTTCCAGGGCGACCTCAGCAACTACGACGAGACGATGACGCACCTGCGAGCGACGATGTTCAAGCAATTGGGCTTGAACTCCCGCCTGAAGACCAGCTACCGTGACCTGAAGCACCACCAGTGCGAGGTCGAGAGAGAGGCCAAAGCCCTTGGAGTTCCAGACGAGAAGTGGACGGCGACGAACAAGGAGTGGTCAGACACGTTGCGGAAGGGCGACGTCACGATGATCGTGGCCAGCCTGTCGCAATCGCTGAAGGACGGCCGCAGCGACGAAGTCACCAAGCAGACTCTGCAGAAAAGCATCGACGTGATGCAGAGCAGGGGCGTCGCGATCGGCGACGTGCCGAAGAGCATCGGGGAGAAAGCCCAGGAGGTGCTCTCCAAGTGAGGGCGTCGGCGCCCGCTCGAGGCCGCCCGACGGCGGCGCTGAGGAGGAGGAGGAGGAGGAGGAAGAAGAGGAAGGCTAGGAGAGAGACAGGAGGACAAGGAGGACAAGGAGGAGGAAGAGCAGCAGCAGCAGCACCCGGGCGCACGACGACAGCGGCGGGCTCGGCGGGCAGCAACAGCTTGCGCTCCCTCCCTTCTCACTCTGCTCTCGCCTTCCTTCCTTCCCGCTGCTTCTCCTTCCCTCTTCCCTTTCTCCCCGCTCTACTTTCCTTCTCCTTCTCTCCTCCTTCCGCCTGCCCTTCCCCCCCTCCTCCTCCTCTTTGCCCCCGCTGCCCTCCTCTTCCTCCCCCTTGCTGTCTAGTGAGGCCTGCGGCCAATCCGCTAACCTCGGTTGGGGTCAACGTCGATGTGGGCGTCAGCTCCACTTTGAGCTCGTAACAGCAGCGAACGCAAAGCAGCCATGACTGTTTTCTAGCGCCTCGGTTGGGCGCGAACTCGGCCATGACGTTTCGGTGGGCCCCTCAAGGGCTGGCAGCCGTGGTCGACGACCGCAGGGGTCAGGGCATCAAACCCTATGGAGCATTTCCTCCATCAAACCCCATCAAACACCCCAAGACAGAGTAGGCTGCCACGGGAAGTCTCAATAGTAGCGCTCGAGTCGACGGCGCGCATGATGAGCCATCATGGAGCAGCCGAGCTCCTCATGCCTATCGACGTTGCTGGAATGGGGAACTCCCAAGTTGCACACGTCCTGCAGAAATCAGCGGGGACGCCGGGGCGGCCAGTGGCAGTCATGACGTTCGCGGCCTTTCTCTTCCGGAATGTCCACTTGCTGCCCCGCCGTCGTTTTGCGCTCATGCTTTCTCCCTTCTCCTTCGTCCCCCCTGCCCGCCCCCTTGTTCCAGATGATATTTCATGCTCTTTCTATTCGTCCCGGCTCCTCTCCCTATTGCGGTGTTGCTGCCGTCTTCCCCCCCCCTCCTCCGCCTCCCCCCCCCCTTCCCGCCCGCTTGCCCCGCGGTTGTCTTCCTCGCTGTTCGTCTTTCCTTGAAAGAGCGTGTTCTACCGGTGCTGGCGGAAAAACGGGGGGGTCACTGGGGGGTCCCAACCTGTCCCCCCCCCCTTTCGAAAACAGCAGGGGGGGGGGGTCACTACCGGTTCAACCCCCCCCTTCCCCCCCCCCAGTCCACCATGAAAAGGGGGGGGGGTCACTACCGGTTCGAACCCCCCCCCCCCCGCCGCCGGCAAACGAGCCTTGGCTCTTCGGGACAGTTTGACCGTGGTGAGGATACTGGGACAGTGGTGGGGACGGTGATCGTGGGGACAGTGGTGTGGGAACAGTGGGATAGTGGTGCGGACAGTGGGACAGTGGTGGGGACGGTGGTGGTGGGGACAGTGGTGAGGGGACAGCGGGACATTGGTGGGGACAGTGTGAACAGTGGGACAGTGGTGGGGGCGGTAGTGGTGGGGATAGTGGTTAAGGCGGTGAAGAGAACGGTGGTGGGACAGTAGTACAGTGGGGAGAGTGGTGGGGACAGTGGGGACAGTGGGACAGTGGTGGAGGCAGTGGGGACAGTGGAACAGAGGCGGGACCGTGGGGACAGTGGGACAGTGGTGGGGGCAGTGGGGACAGTGGGACAGAGGCGGGGACAGTGGGGACAGTGGGACAGTGGTGGGAACAGTGGGACAGTGGGGACAATGGGGAGAGCGGGACCGTGGTGGGACAATGGCGGGGACAGTGGGGACAGTGAGACACTGGCGGGGGCACTGGTGGGGACAGCGGGGACAATGGCGGGAACAGTGGGGACAGTGGGACAGTGGTAAAGACTGTGGGGACTGTGGGACACTGGGAGGGACGACGATGGTGGGGACATTGGTGTGGGGACAGCGGGACAGTGGTGCGGACAGTGGGACAGTGGTGGGGGCGGTGGTGGTGGGGATGGTGGTGAGGGGACAGCGGGACAGTGGTGGGGACAGTGGTGGGGACAGTGGGAATAGTGGGACAGTGGTGGGGGCGGTAGTGGTGGGGATAGTGGTGAAGGCGGTGGTGCGGACTGTGGTGGGACAGTAGTACAGTAAGGGGAATGGTGGGGACAGTGGAGACAGTGGGACTGTGGTGGGGGCAGTGGGGACAGTGGGAGACCACAGTGGGACAGGCGGGGACAGTGGGACAGTGGTGGTGAGACAGTGGTGGGGACAATGAGGACAGTGGGGAGAGTGGGGCCGTGGTGGGACAATGGCGGGGCAGTGGGGACAGTGAGACACTGGTGAGGGCACTGGTGGGGACAGCGGGGACAATGGTGGGAACAGTGGGGACAGTGGGACAGTGGTGGGGACTGTGGGGACAGTGGGGGGGACGGTGATGGTGTGGACAGTGGTGTGGGGACAGTGGGACAGTGGTGGGGACGGTGGGGACAGTGGGACGGTGGTGGGGACAGTGGTGGTGGGGACGGTGAGGGCGGTGGCGGCGAGGACGGTGGTGGCACAATGGCACAGAGGTACAGCGGGGACAGTGGTGTGGACAGTGGGGACAGTGGTGGGAATAGTGGGACAGATCAGTGGGACAGCGGCGGGGACAGTGGGACAGTGCGGACAGTGGGGACAGTGGGATTGTGGTGGGGACCGTGGGGACAGTGGGGAGAGTGGGACCGTGGTGGTGGGAACAGTGGCGGTGATGGTGGGGATAGTGGCGGGGACAGTGGGGGCAGTGCGACAGTGGTGGGGGCACTGGTTTTTCTGGAGTGGGGGGGGAGCTTGCGAACCGATAGTGACCCCCCCTGGTTTTCTGGAGGGGGCGGGGTCGAGCCGGTAGTGACCCCCCCGGTTTTCTGGAGGGGGGGGGCGAGGACGAAGGGGACCATGTCAGGAGAAGAGGAGGAGGGGGAGGAGGAGGAGGAGGAGGAGGAGGAGGAGGAGGAGGAGGAGGAGGAGGAGGAGGAGGAGGAGGGGAGGAGTAGGAGGAGGAGGAGGAGGAGAAGGAGGAGTGGAGGGGGGGAAAAGGAGGAGGAGGAAAAGGGGGAAAAGGAGGAGTGGCGGAGGAGGAAAAGTAGGAGAAGGAGGAGGAGGAGGAGGAGGAGGAACAGGAGGAGGAGGAACAGGAGGAGGAGGAGGAGGAGGAGGAGCAGCAGAAGAGGAAGAGGAGGAGGAGAAGAAGGAGGAGGAGGAGGACGACGACGACGATGACGAGGGCAAAGACAAGGACGAAGAGGACGGGAGGAGGATGGAAGAGGAGGAGCAGGAGGAGGAGGAGGAGGAGGAGGAGAGGAGGAGACGGATGAGGAGAAGGAGGAGGATGAGGCGGAGGACGATGACGATGACGAGGACGAAGAGGAGGGTAGGAGAGGAGGAGGAGAAGGAGGAGGAGGAGGGAAAGGAGGAGAAGAAGGCGGAAGAGGAGGAGTTCGTGGGAGCGGCGCGCCCCGCAGTGCAAGCGGATCCGCCGCTTGTTGCACGGGAGCCACGGCGCCTGGTCGGAGGACCCCATGGCAGCGGCGGGCCGCACGGGTGAGCGGGGACGGCGGGGCCCAAGGGGTGGGGAGGAGGAGGAGGAGGAGGAGGAGGAGGAGGAGGAGGAGGAGGAGTGTTCTTTCCGCCACAGCCGAAGCAGCCTCCGTGCTCTTGTCCGGGGGACCTGGCTGTGCTCGACCTCTCCCGCGGGGAGTGGCGCGCGGCACGGGCGCGCGGGGAGGGCGGGGTCCAGGGGTGGGAGGGCGTCCAAGATGAGCGGGAATGTGGCATTTCGAAGAGGGGGGGTGGGATGGGGGCGGAGATGAACACAGGAGAGTCGAAGAGCGGACGGGGGGGGTCGAAGAGGGGGGGATCTCATGGCGGGGGCCATGACGCCTCCCCAGATCGCGTGGCTTCCCCTCTTCTCAACACGTCCCCTGGTTCCCCCCATCGTCCGCGCACATGCCTCCAGCCATGAGCTGCGACTCCCCTCCCTTGGACGCCCCCCTCTTGGACACTGAGGGGGGGGGCAGTCGAAGCGCAGACAGCAACAGAAGCATGCCGCGCCTCATGTTCGCCAGGATTCAGGGGGGGGAAAACACACAGACACAATGAATCGTCGATTCCCCAGAAAATATTGGAAACTATGGGAAGTGGGGGGGAAGACGAAAACCCAGAACATATAGGAAAATATGGGGAATCATTTTATTTGTGTGTACTTATTTGTGTGTCCTGGGGCCCCTTCAAGGATGTCCGCACGTATATGGCTATGCGCTCGTGGTTGCTCTGGTGTGTCGAGGGTGTCCGCGGGGCGGCGTGATTTTCCGCATCGCAGTCGGCCGCATTTGCCACGAGGAAGACTTACGAGGGCCAGGTGATCGTTGCCTGATTCATTATTTTGCCGATCGGCACGGGAGGTCACACCCCCCTCCCCCCCCCTGGAGTAGATGTTGGCTGATGTTGGCGCCTCTTTCGAGCAGGCGAGGTGTCTCCCACATAGGACGCACTGTTGTAAACAGTGGCATTCGGCGGAGGGCTGGAGCCAGACCCCCCCCCTTTCCGCCCAATGTCGAAACGCCGAATAAGAAAACGTTCACCATGCAGGTGTTTCACTCCCAGACATGATCGCGTCTTGGCCATTTGGCCGTTGTTTTGCCGTTTTCGGCCTCGGGGGGCTCTCACTGGGCCTCGAGACCGTCAACAAAACGACTCAGGATGAACAACCCGCCCCGGGGGAAGGGTCGGGACTTCAAGGGACTCCGTATTGCACCTCCTTTCCTTTTCATGTGCCCAGGTTGCCAGAGGAGGCCCTGGGGTAGCGTGGTCGAACTCGGTCATGCCGGGGCGATTTGCTGTGGCGTCGCTGCGTCTTTCTTGGCCGCTATCGTTGAGCAGGGACCGACCGTGCCGGCATTCCTATAGGCCTACCACGAAATCTTCTTAAACCCAAAGCGTTCTAATAACAAAAACATTGTTCTTAGAACATGAACCCTATGTATTCAAACACGACAGGCTCGGCCAGAAATGGTTTAAGAACATTTCGTGCAGACCACAAAAGGTTCTTAGAACATTGTTGGGTAGGGCGAGCCAGGACGCTTCGCCACTGCTTGAGATTATCGGCCTGGTCCGATTCGGTCGGGCGGTTTCGGTGTCGTCGTTGCTTCGGTCGGCTTTCGGCCTGGTTGCCGCCGTGGGCTTTGACGGGCAAGGCCCTTGCCCATCGCAGGCCACGAGCCCCTCCTCCTCGCCCTACCATTCCAAGGGTAGGTCCAGGAGGAGGTGGAGGAGGAGGAGGAGGAAGTGGCACGGCGGCGGCGTGGTGGCGGATCGGCAACGTCCCGACTGAGTTCGGACTCAAGTGCCACCCAGCGGGTGCAAGTAGTCCAGCTGCAACTTGCCGTGCCGAAGAGAAGTGGGAGGATCCAGGACAATCGAGGCTGAAGTGGGAGGAGGGTCGTAAGATCCCCGGTTCCCGTGGAGACCTCACGTGGGGGGCTCGTTCCGCGAATGTCCTCGGCCAGGCTCCCAGAGGCTTGGAGCAGACTCCCAGAGTCAAGTCGGGCCTGTCCCTCTGCAGGAGGAATAGTCAAAAATAGTCCAAACATAGCCTGGGGAAGATTTGTTTGTCAATTTTTCAGTAGTTTAGTTTATTTGTTGACTTTTTCTTATATTTCGTCCAACATCCCCCGGCCCGGTTTAATTCCAGAGGCCGAGAGCTCGTGGCAGGAGGAGGAGGAGGAGGAGGAGGAGGAGGGGGAGGAGGAGGAGGTTTTGTGCGAGTCGAGGATCCCAGATTTCTGGGACTGGCTCTCGCGGGGCCCCTGCGAGACGAGCCGCACGATGACGATTAATAAATGACCGGGGATCGTGTTCACGCGGCGTCGCCTGGGATGGCGATTAGAAAAAACCGGCCGCGGGCTGGAAAAGTATTCTCTTTCATCGCTCTCCCCCAGTCAGACAGCGATGCAGAAGCAGCAGAAAAAAACTATGTTTTGATCGTTCTCTCCCATTTGTTTTATCAATCGTCGTCCCGCATCAGCTGGCCTCTGCCGAGGCGTGGTCGCTCGGGGAGCCGCGGCGGCGGGGCCCTGCCGCCCTCTCGAGCAGCGGTCCAGCGGCCGGGCGGGCAGGAGAGGAGCCCCACGGTCCGTGGCGCCCTCGCCGGGGGCTGCGTCTGCGCTCCGGCCGGGAGCCGCTGGCAAGCACGCGGAGAACGCGTAAGGGGTTCCTCCTCCTCCTCCTCCTCCTCCTCCTCCTCCTCCTCCTCCTGGGGGGGGGGGGGGCAGCGAGGGCGGCAGACGAGGAGCCCTTCGGGGCCCAGGAGGGGGCCTCGGGTGCCCGAGAGTGGCACCTCTCTGCCCCCCCCCGGCCTCCATGCAGGGGGGGAAGAACACACAGACACAAGTAATCGTCGATCCCCAGGAAAATATGGGGAAATATGGGAAGTGGGGGGGAAGACAAAAGCACTGACAATATTGGAAAATACGGGAGATCCTGTCATTCGTGTGTGTGTGTGTGTGTATGTATGTATTTGCGTGTCCCAGGGCCCCTTCATCCATGCATCGCCCCCCACAAGTTCGCGCTCAGAGCAGGCTGCCCGCCAGCGCCTGTGCCGCTGCCAGGGATTGCGCTGGCAAGACTCCTCGGCGTCCTTGGAGGATTGAGAGCAGATCAGGAGGCGGAGGGAGGGAGGGAGGGAGGGAGAGGGAAGATATCGATGGTGACATCTCTCTCCAATTCGCCTCCTCTCCTGCGATCTACACTGGCTTGCAATGGCAACGATAGTGGTACTGCTCAGCCGTCCATCGCTTGCACAAGAAACCTATGCCAGAGCCGTCGGAGTCATGGGGCCTCACCTGAGTGCGCCACGGACGACTAGTTTTCGGGTGCGTAGTGACGGTGCTCCTCTTTCGATTCTAGGCTATGGGGTGTTTGGTGATCGCTTTTGGAACCATGAGCAGATCACTGTGAAATAGTGATCGCGGCGCGCATATGGAGCAGCGCGCGCCGTTCGTGTGCCTGTCAATGACCGCACCAGGCCTGATTAGTTCTGTCGACTCCCCCCTCGTCGCGTAGAACACTAAGCAACGAGCGACCTCCATTGCTGTTCGCCTGTACTTGCAACGGGCAGGAGAAGACGAACATGTTCATCGACGAGGTGGTCGCCTCCAACGGTCGTCCAAGTTGGAAGGAGATAGCCTCACGCATGGGCGCCACGGGCTCGAATCACAAAATACCTCCAGCGGGAGGATTCGAGGAATAGGGATGGTGATGATGAGCCGCAGGCGGAGTATGATGGAGGAGGGTGGTAAGTTGTAGGGCCGCCCCTGATCCAGACACCTGGAGGCCGTCTCCAGATGCCCAACAACGTATTCTGCCTCAGTTGTTCCCCCAAACAGCGGTGGCACCTTGGAGCTCGCATTTGTCTGACTCCATGAATTCCATCGGTCAGCCGAGGTTTCCCCCGGTGACCGCCCATGGGCGCCCTTGAGCTCTTCGTGGTCGCCTCGTGGGCGCCTCCTGGGCAGGGGGAGAAGGAGGAGGAGGAGGAGAAGGAGGAGGAGGAGGAAGAGGAGGAGGTGGAGGAGGAGGAGGGGGAGGGGAGGAGGAGGAGGAGGAGGAGGGAGGAGGAGGAGGAGGAGGAGAAGGGAGGAGGGAGGAGGGAGGAGGGAGGAGGAGGAGGGAGGAGGGAGGAGGGAGGAGGGAGGAGGGAGGAGGGAGGAGGGAGAGAGGGGAAGGAGGGAGGAGGAGGGAGGAGGAGGGAGGAGGAGGAGGAGGAGGAGGAGGAGGAGGAGGAGGAGGAAGAGGAGGAGGAGGAGGAGGAGGGGGAGGAGGAGGAGGGGGGGGGGATGAGGAGGAGGAGGAGGAGGAGGAGGAGGAGGAGGAGGAGGAGGATGGTCGCGCCTCTCTGGGGCGCCTCGTGGGCGCCTCGTGGGCGCCTCCTGGGCGCCTCGTGGGCGCCCCGTGCGCTGGGTGGGTCCGCCGAGGTTTCGTCCGGCGTGCCCGCCCGTCCGCGCCTCGGTGGGCGCCGTGTGCGCTGGGTAGGTCGGCCGAGGTTTCGGCGGCGGCCCCTCCTCCTCCCCTCCTCCTCCTCCTCCCTCCTCCTCTCCTCCTCCTCCTCTCCTCCCTCCTCCTCCTCTCCTCCTCCTCCCTCCTCCCCTCCTCCTCCTCCCTCCTCCCTCCTCCCCTCCTCCCTCCTCCCTCCTCCCTCCTCCCTCCTCTATCCCTCAATCCCCCACCCGTGGCCGCTGGGTGCCCTCCCGTGGGCGCGCCTGGGCGCCTCGTTGGCGCCTCGTGGGCTGGGCGGCCGCTGGGCCTGCGCAGCATAGCGTGTGCTGCACAGCCTGCACCGCACGGTTTCCACCGCCCAGTTTGCACCACGCGCCTTTCGCCACACGGCTGAGACTTCGCAGTTTCCGCCGCATGGATTGCATCGCATGTCTTGCACCTCGTAGCCTACAAGAGATAGCTTGCACCGCATATCTTACACTGGCATTGCTTGCACCATGTATGTTGCACCACATCGCATACATGACGTAGCTTGCACCACACTGTTTACATAGCCAACGTGCAATAACGTATCATTGGGGGTCCCAGCTGACAAGCAGTTTGTCGCCATGCTAGGGGCACGCATGGTCCAAGTGCTTGGAGCAGCTACCCCCTAGTTACAGTGGACGCCCATTAAGGATGAGGTCCTTTGCCGTCAAGGATGCCTTGCATCCTGGATGTGTGTTCGGCCTCACCCAGCCAAGTTCACTGGCACCCTGTTGCAACTTGCATGGTCAAAGGCCTTGTACCATTCTTAAATTTTGGCCTTGGTGTATGACTAACTTCCGGCAGTCATGCGGGTAAGAAGGAGCAGTTCTCTGAGCTTGCACGGCGGGGGAGGAAGCCCGCAGAGCCCCTTGGAACCCGACCGACCAGCTCAAAGTTCTCTCGGGAGTCTACGGGAGGGCAAGTGGGGGGGTAGGGAAGGGGCGGGGGGCATCAGCCGAAACCCTCGTCCCCCTCCCTCCCTCCCCCCTCCTCCCTACCCTCTCTCGGACAAGGGGGGTCCCCACCCCCGTCGCGCAGGGGGAGCCCTGGTCTCGCCACCGCCCCAACAGCTCAGGCCAGCCCCCATGTTAGGATCGGCCGGGCACGACCCTCCTTGGGAGCCGGCTGGCGCTCGGTCGGGTGCACACCGTGCGCCTTCGACGGGCCGAGCGCTGTCCAGGCGCGGTGAGAGGAGGAGGGAGGAGGAGGAGGAGGAGGAGGAGGAGGAGGAGGAGGAGGAGGAGGAGGAGGAGGAGGAGGAAAGAGGAGGAGGAGGAGGAGGAGGACGGAGGAGGACGGAGGACGGAGGAAGAAGGAAGGAGGGGGAGGGAGCAGGGAGAGCACCGGCAGGCGGAGGCCACCCAGCCCCCCCGTTAGGCGCTCGCGCACCAGCCAAAGGCAAGGAGCGGGTAAGGAGCAAATGAGAGGAGGGGGACTAGCGGAAGGGAAGCGACGACGTGGCAGCCAGTGGGATTACAGGAAGGCAAGAGGGGGAGGAGGAGGGGGGTAGGATGATGAGGAGGAGGAGGATGAGGAGCAGGAGCAGGAGCAGGAGGAGGAGGCTGGACTCGACCTGAACGGTCATGCAACGCAAATTCAAACCGACCTAAGGGCCCCACCGACCCCTGGCCCTAGCTCCCCCCGGCCGCAGCTGGGAGGAGCCAGCGATCAGGGGTCGAAGGGGTCATCAGGTCTGGGGGCCGCACGGCCCCGATGCCTGGCCGCTAGGGCCCTGGCACTGGCCTCCAGAGCCCTCGACCCCAAGAGCTGGGCTTGGGCCAGCTGGAGCCCGAAGAGCGGGAGCACATCCAGAGGAGACGGCCTCTTCGGGCCCTCCGACGCAGGCCCTACCTGGGAAACCTCAGGGCGCAACGGGGAAAAGTGCTCGGTCCAAAAACGAATGTCAGCATCCGAGGGAGACCTGAGATCCCCGAGCCTCCTAGCACCCCCTGTGGGATGCTTGCCCTGGGCGATGTTATTAGTATTCTTGCTACTGGGGATCGGCCAACCTGGACAGTTATCCTGGAGGCCGCGCCCTTTCCTGTCAGAAACATAGCCTCTACAGCAAGTGCAGAAGAGGAGGACAGAATTTTCACAGGCCTCGGGGAGGAGGGGCACAGCGAGCAAGGAGTGCCCGCACACTCGCCACGGCCTCAGCGCTCCGTGGAGCCTTGGCAGCGGACTCCCCCCTGTGCACAGGGGGTCCGCGCTGGCCGACGGGGCCGTATCCTCCTCGCAGGCCTCCGCGGGGTCCACGGGCCACTCGCCGAGGTCGATGATCTCCAGGGCCTTGACCCCCATGGAGTCGCGGAGGCCCGATCCCGATATGTGCACCTCCTGCTCTGCCGCAAACCTCGCCGCCAGGCGAGCCACGAACTGGCAGCTCTCGACGCAGTGGATGTCGCTACTGTCCGCCCGCACAGCCGTGGCGCCTTCTTTAGCCCTCGCATCGGCCAGCGCGTTGCCGTCGAGCTCGAACTGCGTGATCAAGCCTTCCCTGACGGCTTGCGGCCCCAGGTGGGATCTGACTTTGATGACCTCTGCGTCCTTCAGCCGCTCAGCTCGACCAGCCCAGAGGTGGGCTCGCTGGCTGCCCGCAGCCGCCGCCGCCACGGGGTTGGGGTTGTAGGCGCAGCGCACCGGCCCGAGGCAGTCGCAGTAGAGCGTGAAGGAGCCCCCCGCGATGGTGTCGGTGAGGACCTTCACGGCGTAGTCCTCTCCGTCACGGGCCAGCTGCTCGGGCCCTTCCGACAGCAGGACCGAGCCCCACGCCTCGGCGACCAGCCTGCGGCTCTTGTCGCAGACGATGATGGACCAGCCAGCCGTCCTCAGGCTCGGGTAGTTCTGGTCGAGCCCTGAGCCATCGACGAAGACGTGCTCTCCGTCGGCGAAGGGCCCGAAACTCAGCCAGCTGGTCGAGTGCTTGAAGAAGTCGTCGGTCCGATGCGGCCTCTGGACCACCTCCGAGATGTCGGGGAGCAGCCCCCTGGCAAAGAGCTCCGTGAACGGGCAGCCCAGGCTCTCAACTCGGCCCGCCGTCTCCCGCAAGGGCGGCTCCAGGAACTCGCGCCTCCAGCCGTCATGAGCTTCGCACCTGAACCGCCTGTGGAAGAGGGGCCCGACGGGGTGGCTGCAGAGCTGGCAACTCATGGGGACTGAGGGGTCCTCCGCTCCGACCCTGGCCGGGCAACAGTAGGTGTTCTGGATGAGGCTGCGCAGCGCCCTCTGGTGGTGCGCAGGTCCCACACCTCGGAGCGATGGCTGGTTAGGTCGAGGATCGGCTGCCAGGCCAGAACGGCGGGATAGCCCAGTACCACATGCTGGAGCAGTGCCGCTTCACCTCCTCAAGGCCTATGGCTCGTCGGCAGTCCAGAGAGACCATGTGGCCGAAGAAGGCTGGCGAGTAGTGACGCACCTGGTACTCGTTGCCCATCGCATCATGGACCCTGTAGGGGTCGCCGTCGATGAAGCCCCAGCCGACCCGCTCGAGCGTGAGCACCAGCGCGCTGATCGACTCCTTCACCATGCGCCAGGGGTGCTGCCTCTCAGCGATGAGGCCAGTGGCGAGGCAGGAGCCGACCGCCGACTCGGGGAGCGGGGAGGCCCAGACCATCCCGACGATCGTCAGCGGGTCCCTCTGCCAACCACCTGACTGACCTAGGCTGGCCAGCCCGGGCCAAGCGACCTCTCGCCTCGATGGCTCCAGTTCGCAGCCGCCGCAGTCGGCCGCTGAGGCACTCCCAGGATCGCCGAGCCCCAGGAGGCCTTGGCCGTGGGCCCTGCTCTGAAAACTCTCGGACGGCTGATGGAGGGCTTGAACAGCCTGGTGAGCTTCCTCCCTTGGCAGCGGGCGGCCTTGTCCCGAGCCACTGTGGTCGCCACCCGTCGGTAGGAACCAGCCACCGCGTCGCCACCAAGGTCCCTGTGCACGTCCACGAAGTCGCTCTCGACGATGTCCCAGCCAGGCTGGCGTATGAGGGCTTCTCGCAGCCTCCTGCTGGTTGCCAGCGCCTTGGTCTTGTTCCTGCTGAGCGGCAGGTTAGCCTCCCTCACCTTTAGGCAGAAAGCCCGATAGGCCGCGGCAAGCTGCTGGGCCACCATGGTGCAGGGGCCCGTTACATGGCACGAGACGTCGTCGACCACGTTGAGGATCCTGGCAATGGGAGCCACCATAGCCGCTGCTCTGAGGGCCGAGATAAGGAGGAGCTTGGCCAGGGCCGTGGCGCACGAACATCCAGCAACCACCGTGCCATTCGTCGTGACCGCATCGCTGAGGCGAGTGCCGATGCGGACCCTCCAAGGTGCCAGACAGGTGCAACAGCAGGAGGAGGAGGAGGAGGAGGAGGAGGATCAGGAGGACGGCCTCAGCAGCCGCGGCTGGCCGCTCAGGCCGGCGACAGCCACTGCCGGGCCCGCGGTCCTGCGGCGCTCAGCAGCGTGACCGCAGTGCTGCGCGCCGCCGCCACGACCAGACATTGGCGTTTTTCGGCCTCTGCGCGGCCGCGCGGTCGGCGCGGGGCGCCTGGGCGCGGAGGAAGCCCTGCAGTTCTGAATGCGTGCGGCCGCCCGACTCGCAGGACGGCGGCGCAGAGCCCTAGCCCCAGGCAGCGGCTGTGTGTTTCCCACTCCCACTCCTGCGTCGCGGTGGCTGCCGGCGCGGCCCTCCAACGGCGGTCGGGGCCAGCGGGCACCAGGGTTTCAGCAACGATGCTGGCGTTACAGCACACGCGCCCGCCTGGGAAAGCCAGCACCGCGTCGAGGACGGCATGTTGGATGCCCTCAACCGCGCGCCGGTGCCAGGTTGGGACGCGCTGCCCGAAGCAGACCGCATGCTGCCCGCAGCGCTCCGCGAGCCACTCGCCCAGCGCGTCTCGCACGCCGTCGTGGCGACGCATGAACCCCGACCCCACCGGGCACTGGCACTTGCCGGCGTGCTCTGCGAGCGGCTTGCGCGTGGCGGCCCCGCACGGCACCGTTGCAGCAGAGCCTGTCACCAGTGCCAGCTGAGAAGGAGGAGGAGGAGGAGGAGGAGGAGGAGGAGGAGCAGGAGGAGGAGGAGGAGGAGGAGGAGGAGGGAGGGAGGGGAGGAGGAGGGGCAAGAGGAGGAGGAGGGGGAAGGGGGGGGGAGGCGGAGGAGGAGGAGGAGGAGGAGGTCCACGTAAAGAGGCCGCCGCCCGCAGGGCCATTGCGAACTCCTCGCGTCCAAGCAGGTGCTTGATCTCGCGCGGGCGGCTCGAGCGCAGGGGATGTTGCTCCACCGTGGGAGTGAAGGAGCCCCTGCCTTCCCCCCCCCCCTTCCCCCCCTCCCTCCCTCCCTCCCTCCTCCCTCTCCCTCCCCCTCCCTCCCCCCCTCCCCCTCCTCCTCCCTCCCCCCTTCCTCCCCCCTCACCCCCTCCTTCCTCCTCCTCCCTCCTCCCTCCCTCCCCTTCCCCATCCCTCCCTCCATCCCTCCTCCCTCCCTCCCTCCCTCCCTCCCCCTCCCCCTCCTCCCCTCCTCCCCCCCCTCCTGCCATTTCATGTGAGGGAGCGCCGGCAGCGCAGTCGCCTCCGACACAGTGCCCCGAGGTGCCAGCGAGGAGCAGTGCAAGGACAAGTGGAAGAACATCTGCAACAAGAGCACGAAGGCCGACGGTTTCCGTTGCCCCGCTGTCGACCTCGTTCGGGACGTGCGATCGGGATAGCCCTCTTGAGGAGCAGCGGATTCCTCCTTCTCCCCTGCTTGACTGACGTGTGGGGGGGGGGGGGGGAGAAGCACGAAGGCCGACGGTGCACCGCCAGCCTCGTGGTCCGAGGCATCGAGTGTCTTGCTGCTTCGTCCTCTTGGAGGGGGCTCCTCGTCGCCACGGCCTTGATCCGCCTCGGTTTTCTGGTTGGGGCGCACCCATGGAGGGGTCCACGAGTCGGTGTTCGACCCCTGGGCACAGACCCCCTCGCATCGTTGGCAATCTCCAGCTGCCTGGAGTCAGGAGGGGAAAAAAAAACACAGACACAATTAATCGTCGATTCCCATGAAAATATGGGAAAATATAGGAATTGGGCGGGAAGACAAAAACCCAGAAAATATGAGAAAATATGGGGAATAGTTGTATTTGTGTGTATTTATTTGTGTGTCCCAGGGCCCCTTCATGGAGGCCCTTGCCAGGCCCCCGGGCCGCCACCAAAAGCTTGACGCCCGCTGGTATGTTCCATCCGCGGCCGCAGAGTTCCGACCGTTTCCTCGGCATCGCTCGGACGTGTGCATTCTTTCTCGGCGAGAACCATCGAGGACCATCCTGGACCATCGAGCAAACAAAAACACGCACGAAATCGAAACATGCACGGGAAATGGACGTCCGAGCGACGGCAAGTTTCCTCAGGGGTAGTTCTCCGTCCCCGAATCCATGTTCAGGGGTCCCGCGGCCCGAACACGGCCCTACGAGGGCCGAAGTCGAAGACAGCCCGCTGGTGGAGCAAAAGCGCATCGCGTCGGGGATTTGCGAGCACCGCTGCGATGGAGAGCCGGCCCTGGGGATGGCGCTCCCCGCCCTCTCGCCCCATGCGAGCGCCGCCCACATTGAACATGGCAATCCCGCGCGCGCGCCCCCCGACTCAGGAGAGGAAAGAAGACACACAGACACGATGAATCGGCGATTCCCAGGAAAGTATGGGAAAATGTAGGGAGTGGCGGTGAAGACGAAAACCCAGAAAACATGTGATAAATATATATACATATAACGGCGCACCGGGTCCGGGGGCCCGGGGCCGGGACCTCGACCACAAATGTGCGCCCCGGGGGGCCCGGAGGCTCGTCGGGGCTTGCCGGAGGCCTCCTCAGTCAGACAAGACGGCCCAAGAAGCGCCCAAGACGGCCCAAGAAACTTCCAAGAGGCTTTTATTTTTTTATTTTCCAAGAGGGTCTTTTTTTTTTTTTTTATCTTTCCATTGTTTTTATTCTTCTTTTTTTTTTTTTCATTTCTTTTTTTTTTTCTTTTTGTTTTCTTTTTTTTTCCGAGACGCTGAAGATGGCCTCCAGACGTCCAAGGACGCCCCCAAGAGGCCCCAAGAAGCCTCCAACATGCGTCCCAATAGGGCCCCTAGACGCAAAAATTGGCCCATTCCCTTCGTAAAACGTACATTTTCAACAAAGTTCTCTTTTGGGCTTTCCGACGTTACAGGACGGCCCAAGAGGCGCCCAAGACCGCCCCAAGACGGCCCAAGAAGCTTCCAAGAGGGCCCCAGGACAGCCCAAGAGGGCCCCAAGACGGCCCAAGTGGCGCCCAAGATGGCCCAAGAGGGCCCCAAGACGGGCCCAAGAGGGGGCCCAGAGGGGGACCACGAACCGCAAGCTCGAGCCTTCCGCCCCAAGAGGCCGCCAGGAGGCCCACAGGAGGCCCCTCAAGAGGCCCCAGGAGACCCCAGACGTCCAAGGACGCCCCCAAGAGGCCCCAAGAAGCCTCCAACATGCGTCCCAAGAGGGCCCCTAGACGCAAAAATTTGCCCATCCCCTTCGTAAAACGTACATGTTCAACAAAGTTGTCTTTTGGGTTTTCCGACGTTACAGGACGGCCCAAGAGGCGCCCAAGACCGCCCCAAGACGGCCCAAGAAGTTTCCCAGAGGGCCCCAGGACAGCCCAAGAGGGCCCCAAGACGGCCCAAGAGGCGCCCAAGATGTCCCAAGAGGGCCCCAAGACGGGCCCAAGAGGGGGCCCAGAGGGGGACCACGAACCGCAAGCTCGAGCCTTCCGCCCCAAGAGGCCGCCAGGAGGCCACCAGGAGGCCCCTCAAGAGGCCCCAGGAGACCCCAGACGTCCAAGGACGCCCCCAAGAGGCCCCAAGAAGCCTCCAACATGCGTCCCAAGAGGGCCCCTAGACGCAAAAAATTGCCCATTCCGTTCGTAAAACGTACATTTTCAACCAAGTCGCCTTTTGGGCTTTCCGACGTTACAGGACGGCCCAAGAGGCGCCCAAGACCGTCCCAAGACGGCCCAAGAAGTTTCCCAGAGGGCCCCAGGACAGCCCAAGAGGGCCCCAAGACGGCCCAAGAGGCGCCCAAGATGGCCCAAGAGGGCCCCAAGACGGGCCCAAGAGGGGGCCAGAGGGGGACCACGAACCGCAAGCTCGAGCCTTCCGCCCCAAGAGGCCGCCAGGAGGCCCCAAGGAGGCCCCTCAAGAGGCCCCAGGAGACCCCAGACGTCCAAGGACGCCCCCAAGACGCTTCGCGTCACCAATTTCTTCTCGCAACGATTCCTGGGTCTGTGACTCGACAGAACCTAAGCGCGCGCGAAGCGCGCGCGGAGTTCTAGTAGAGATATATACAAGACTGCAGTGGCGCTTCGCGCCATGCACCTTGGTCCTTGCAGTTTGGTATGCAGGCGGAACAGCAGGAAGGTCAAGCCGACAATTTAGCGATAACTCCTGGTTGCCTTTTCTGGCATCGCCGCTATAATCATGTTATTCGTTATCCTTCCTCCATGTTTCTTTTTCCTTATTTTCGCCATGCCCTGCGCATTCTCCCCATCCTCCTCAGCTCTTTTTTGCGGAGGCTCCTCCTTGGAGAGCCTCTAGGGGCCTCACAAAAGTTGTTTCGGGCTTTCTTAAGGCCTTCTGGAGGCCTCCTGGGCGTATTCTGGGGGCCTCCGGGGCTTCCTCGGGCCACCCTGCCTCCAACCGCCGTCTCCCTGAACGACCGAATCACGATTTGGAATTCTTAGGAGGGTGTCTTTGGGCCATCTTGGGCCGCCATGGGGCTCTCTGAGGGCCATCTTGGACCCGTGTTGTGCCGTTTTGGGGCTCTCTTGGATTGCCTGGAAGCCCTTTCGGATGGTTGTGGGGCGATTGTGGAGCCTCCCAGGCGGCTTCGGACGCCCAGAAGACCGCCGTCTTGGAGCGTCGGGGAGCCGAAAAGAGGAGAACCCCAACATTCACCAAAAACCAACAGAAAATCCATGATTTGTGCCTCGGGGGGCCTTCTTGGGAGTGCTTTTGGAGGCCTCTTTGGGGCCGTCCTGGAGGCCTCTTGGGCCATCTTGAGGTCACGTCGGTCACTCTTGGAGCGCTCTTGTGCTGTCTTGGGGGTCTCTGGGACGTCTCCGGTGACCCCCCTGATCGCCCTAGGTGTTCTGGGAAGGCTTGGCAAAGCGCCATGTGAGGCCCGGGGGCCGCTTCGAGGCCTGTCTGGAGGGTCCCAAAGCTTCAGATCCAGGGAGTCCGGTTTTGTGTGGGGGGGGGTGATTGGTTTTCCCCCCGCCCGGGCTTATAAAAATATAGGAAGAGGAATATAGGATTCCTGGGATTTGTGTGCATTTGCTTGTGTGTCCAAGGGCCCCTTCAGTAGATCGGGGCGTTGATTGTTTGGGCTCCCGCGCGCACATCCGCGCCCACGTCACTGCGGATGCCCGCCGAGCAGAGAGCTGCACGCGGCGAGTCCCAAGGGGCCTATGGGGCCTATAGAGCTGCCGGCTGGTCGCCTCGTGCCTTAAGCGTCCTCGTCCGCCTGGGGTCCCCTTCTCAAGCACAAGAGGTCCTGTTGTCAAGCAGTGGCGAAGCGTCTTGGCTCGCCTATAGCCGTACTCAACAATGTTATAATAGCGTTGTGTGGTTTCCACGAAATGTTCTTGAAACATTTCTGGCGGAGTCTGTCTTGTTCTATCACATCGGGTTTATGGTCTAAGAACTTGTTATTAACAACATGTTTGGATTCTAGAAACATTTCGTGGTAGGACTATAGTAATTCCAGGACGGTCGGTCCCTGCTCAATGATTGCTTCCAGGGTGCCCTGGGCTTCTTGGGGTTCGATGGTTTCGCCATGGAAAGAGTGACGTTCCCACACCCAGAATCCATGGACGTCTTGGGGTCTCAGGGTTGGGTTTCTTGTGCAAGGTTTCTTGTGGTCGGGCCCCTACTGTGTGCGTCCTCGTCCGCCCCTGATTCTCTTCTCAAACAGATGTGCCATACGCACGTGGGCACCAGGGCTGCGAGACCCTGGTAATTACCCTCTTCGCATCTGTTTCCCCCCGATGTGCTGAATGTGAGTCTCCGTTTTCGCTGGGCCCCCAGCAGGTAGCTGTAGTTGCTCGGCGCATTGCGGTGACAGCCTTTGCCTACTCCGACTCATTCATCAAATACAGGAGTGGGGATCGGGTGGGGTCGGGAGAAGGAAAACTCGTTTCGTTACAGAGCGTTCAAAAACGCTTTCAGAGCTGTTTTAAACGCTATGAGAAGGCCGCGGTGCCCGATACATTCTCCAGAACCGCCAGATCGCAGGTATCCCCGATTTATCTCTATCCGATTTTGTCCCTCTCCTGGCCTCGTCTTAGGGGAGTGCCAAGGATCTTGGGCTCTCTGGTCCCTTCCCGAATCCCTGGGGAGCGGTGGGCATGGAAAGGTTCCCACCCGCAGCTCGAGCAGCGATCCATGTCCATCACCCTTCTATGGAGTCCAGGCACGGCTTGGCAGCTGCGGTGGACATGCTTGCATTCTGGCGGTGGAGCGGGGCATCAGGGGAGGAAAAGGTACCGATACAGTACCGCCAGTCCTGCCTCGTTTTCGCCTCTCTGGGCCTCCCGAGAGGCCCTCGTCGCCAGGGCCGGATTCGCCTCCAGAGCTCAGTCGGGACGCACCCAGGGAGAGGTCCGGGGAGTGGCGGTATCGGTAGATGCTCGTTTGGGAGACCTTCCCTGGGCCCACCTAACGGATCTGTTCGACTGTAGTTCGACCCCAGTTCGACCTGGTCGATTCTGGTTCGACTCAGGGTCGACTCAGGGTCGACTCGGGGTCGATTCACATCGACAGACGTTCGACACAGCTTCAACGCACGAGTGGAGCGAGTGTCTCCAGGAAGGCCGCAGAATTCAAGTAGTGGCGAGGCCTCCTGGCGTGCCTGTGGGCCCACCCAACAATGTTCGAAGAGCCTTTCTTTTACGCAATGTCATGCGAACATTTCTGGCTGAGACCGCCTTGATTGTACACGTCGCGCCTACGTTCTAAGAACGTTGTC
The DNA here is from genome assembly GCA_963575745.1 of Prorocentrum cordatum. Lineage (NCBI taxonomy): Eukaryota > Dinophyceae > Prorocentrales > Prorocentraceae > Prorocentrum > Prorocentrum cordatum. Next base: position 217,832 of record CAUYUJ010015843.1, read on the forward strand.
CTTGTTCCCAGAACATGTCGGGGTTCTGGGAACATTTCGTGGTAGGCCTATAGGAATGCCGGGACGGTCGGTCCCTGCTCAAAAAATCAGAATGGTCGGTAGCTCCCGGCCCCGCGCGCGGCCGCCCTCTTCGGGCGAATTCCTGTCCTGTCCTGTCCTGGTTTCCCAAGAGGTGTCCGGTGGCAGAGCGGGGCTTTCGCGGGGGCTTGCTGCGGGCCCCTGAGCCACGAGGAGCAACCCACAGGGGGGGGGTGAGAAGGAGAGAGGGCGGAGGACGGGGAGGAAAGGGAGAGGGAGGAGGAGGAGGAGGAGGAGGAGGAGGAGGAGGAGGACATCCTGAGCCCCCCCCCTCTTTGAACGCATGGCTCATAGGGATTGGACGCCGTCCTAGCGGGGAATACGGGAGGGGGAGAGAGGGAGAGGGAGGAGTGCTGGAGGGGTGGTGGGGAGCCGGGCAAACAGTGAACAGGGAAGGGAGGGGGGACGAGACGGTAGAGGGGACAAGCTAGGCGCTTTGGCGCCAGGTCTGGCATCCTACCCGTCGCACCCAGCCCTTTCCTGTTTCGCCGAATCCTGCTGCAGCAGCAGCAGGATCAGGGGCAGCGGAAACAGCAGGTCGAGGAGAAGGCGGGCGGGCGGGACAGGGCGTCGGCCACGACGAGGCAGGAATGGGATCCAGAAGTGCGTCCCTGCGCTGGGGCGAGAGCGCACTTGTCTGCACGACGGGAGCAAACACGGCTGGACCTGACACGTTCGGCGACTACAAACAGCATGGTAACGCCCGGGTGTTGTTTGCGTTTGGCATCTTCGGGGCCTGGGGAGCGCGACACTGTCCTCGTCGGGCCTCATAGGGGCGCGGCGGAGAGCTTTGTCGAGGTCCTCGCCCGCACCGCAGGGTGCCCCCAGGGTGCCAGTTGCAAGCCACACCCTTTGCAAACCACACCCTTCGGAGTCGCCGACACTTGGTAAATGCAGGATCGGGAGAACCATCTGGTGAGGACCTCGAGACGGCCGTTCTGGGAGCCACCGTTTGGAGAGTACTAGTACTACGACAACTACTACTACGACAACTACTATGAATGCTACTACTACTACTACTACTACTACTACTACTA